>VZRO01000504.1:191927-274426 GCA_013397915.1 Daphoenositta chrysoptera
AGAGGAGAGGAGAGGAGAGGAGAGGAGAGGAGATATTCTAATTCTCAATCTCTATAAAGTAAAAAATGGTTTATCTCAGAACAAAACATTGAAAGTTTTATAGTTCAGGAAATTGTTTTTGTTAACCAGTAGAATTTATGGAACTATTTCATTTGAATTTTTAAATAACGGTTTTATATAATCCAAGTTTTATATAACCTGTGTTTTGGCCTAAATAGGTTTCATAATAATTGCATCCTGAATAGTTAGGCAGATTGGATCCTTCTTTTGAACCTGGTATTTTTGAAATATGTAAGATATATATAGCAAGCAACCAAATTATGTCCATCTTAATTCTGATCTTTAATGCTGCTCTCCTGAATGCAGAGGTGGAGGATGCCCCAAATGAGGAAGCTTTTCCTTTAGTAGCAGTCCCACTGCTTGGGCCTTTCCCAAAACTGCTACTTACAAATTCTACGATACATACAGCTGCCCAGCTCGGCAAAAATCTGTGAAACTCAATGCAAGGTAGAGGGTGGAGTTGTTTGTTTGTGTTTGTTTGTCTGGGTTTGTTTTGGTTTTTTTGTTTTTTTGTTTTTGCTGCACTGGCAAGGAGAATGATTGATTTTCCACCGGGTGGCTGCAGCAGAGCCAGTTTTCTTCTGCTCAATCTGTTTTATGGAGGTCACTGAAACCACCTGATGTCTGATATAAACAGGGAAGGAGAAAGAAATTTGATGAGAATCCTAGGCCAAATACCACCTCGTTTACAGTGCTGTGCCTCATGTCCTAGTGTCACCAATATCTCCTTTCTGTGAAGTGAATTAAGAAGTCTGTTTATTTAGCAACTGAACTTAATAGAACAAAAGTTTCCTTTTGTTTCCATGAAGAGAGCATGAGTCAGCTATCCCTCAAAAAAAGGCCACAAAGAAACTCCTTCATTCCCAGAGATGTTCCTGAAAAATCAGTACCCTAATATGATATACAAAGACAAGGAAGAAGATACTGAAGGGAAGTGCATAATTTCCTCACACAGAGTGCTCTGCTGGTGGTCTCCTTTCCTGTTCCCTGCTTCTCAGAACACACCAGTCTGTGTTCTGCCAGATAAAACTGTCCCACACAGCCTCCAGCTATAGCCCTGTGATTCTTCAGGGCCACAACGCCCACATCCATTCAGAGAGATTGGTCTCATGGCAGTCTTCTTTATGAAGGTTCTAATTTTTAGAACTGTTGGGAAAATAACAAAACAACAAAAGCAAACCTACTTCATTTTTTGAAAGCGATTAACCTTTTGGAGAATAATCATGCTGCATTTCAGAAGGTCAGCAGTTAAAGGATGAGCACTTTAGCTTCAGCTCACCAGGCAACACAAACTCCCGTTGAGGCCACAGGGTATCGAGTCAAGTCTTGGGTCAGATTTAGTGATTTTCCAGCACAGTTCACTTTGGTGCAAAGTGCAGTTTTGTTGGGTTTTTTAGTACAGTGCATTATAGGGTCAAGCACAAAACCATTTGGTAATGTTAACATTTGCTAAGACCATCTTTCAGCATTTCTCATTTGGTCTGCCAAGGCGTGTAAGTGGATGCTCAAGTTATAGCTGGAAATGTGTAGCTCATATGTGAGCAATACAATCTTTGAATTTCAAGTAGAAACTAAAGATGTATCTCTGTACTGGAATTTTGTGAAGGGTTACTATTTATACCTATTTTTCTGTTTAGAGAGTTTTTATCTCTTACAGAAAAAATACACCCAGCATTACTAAATATTACAGACATACTAACTTGTATTACTTCTGCTTTTTTATTTTGGTTTCTCTTTAGCTTTTCTTCTCTTTTTTCTTAGGAAAAAAACCCCTATGAACTGTTATTTTGGGCTTTTTCTACAGTGTCTTTTCTTGTTCTATTTTAAACATATTGGCAATCACAACAACAATCATTCACTGAATCTGTTCCTGGCATTTTACAACCAACAGCCAAGTTGTTGACAGAGTACTGAGAGTTTTTTTATTGGGGACACTGGGAATTCCTTAAAAAATGAAGCTTTATCCCTCCATTTAAATTACTTGGGGATTTTTTTTCAACCTGGTTAAATGCTAGAATACCATTTCCAGGCAGAGCTACTCTACTTGTGTCCCAAAAGGACGCTGTTTCCTGGTGTTAACCACCATAATGTCAATCCCTACATTTATTCATTTGAATCTTAGTTAAACTGAGGTTTATCTCTTCTTGTTCTTGATCAGATTATTAACCCCATCCTCACCTCGACTCAATCCCATTTATTTCAATGTCTTTATCTTCACAGAAAGGCAAAACTTATGAAGTACCAGCGATCTGCAAGTCGGTGATTTAGCAGGAAGGTTATTAGCATACCTAACACTGACAGTTCTGTTTTCTGCATTATTTTGGACTTTTATTATTTTCTTTCTTTCATTCCATTTTAGCCCTTTAATCAGTCTTCAGCCGTGGAACATTTTCTTCTTTTAAGATTTGCTTGATAGAGTAGCTTTGGAAGAAAAAAATTTTATTAGCATTTCACTGCAATTTTGTTTTATCTTTAGTTTATGGTTCAGTCTAAATTAATCCTTGGTTAAGGCACTGCATGGCTCCATGGGGCATTTGACATGCCTAACATATTAATGGTTCAAAATCACCAGTCATTTCCTTTCTCTCTCCCTTGGTTTATCTCTCTGTGTCACATTTTAAGTAAAAAAGGCTCTTTCAGGATGAAGTCCATGCCTGTGCTAAGAACAGGGTCTCAGGCATCAGAAGCATTTACAGATGTTACACTACATTCCAGGAAGTTCTCTGTGGGAACCTTTTGAAATTAACAGGTTACATTTCATTACTGTTTGATGGATATCCTTGTCTTTTTCCAATAGCTATTTAGCACAACAATTTTATATACAACATTTGTTAGTCAGTAGGACTTATCAGTAAAAATCAAACATTTTAAATTTCAGACTGCGTAGTAGGCATTTAAGATGAAAATCATTCAGCAGTGACTAGTTTCTGAATTACTTCCTCAAGTTAACTATATTTGTAACAAGTTCTGTCTCCACAGTACCACATGCAGACTTATCTCCATGATGAAGATTATTTTAGAGGTGGAAAATACAAATGACTTAGATTCAGATATTCATATCACCTGTTTCCTTTCAGCTTTAAAAGGAGGGGGTGAAAAAAATGGAGTTACATTTTCTCAGATTTTCTTCCCTATTCCAAACAAACAAATATCTTGAAACTCCAAGATGTTGTGGAATTTTCCTTTTCACCATTCATAAGGAGAGATTTGGTGTTCACTGAAACTACATTGGTTTGGGCTTAATTTCCATCCACTGGGTGAGGGGGTTATATTTCGTGTTCTAGAGTGATGCTAACAGCACTCAGAGCACAAGTCCATCTAGTCCTGTCAGTTCTCTGGCTGTAGCCAACAGCATGAAAACAGAGAGTGTTACTTACCCAGGGACCCTCGAGCCTCCATGTATTTGCTACCAAGAGACAGGGCCACCTGAATTGATGGTGGATTTGTGTGGGTTTTGCCATCATTTCTCCAGACATTATTTAAGCCCATTAAGTACACATTTCTTTATATATGCATAATACATAATATACAGAGACAACACACAGATTTGAAAATTCTAGGCAAGGCTTTTCACACATACTGCGCAACACTTTTACTTAAATTTTAAAGTGCTCCATAAAATGAAGAATCTAAACCTAAAGGCTTACTTAGGACCACTGTGAATTCCTTAAAAGCCAAATATCAAATCGAGTTTTTCCATAATCATCTTCAAAAATAGAAATTTATCAAATTGTAGATTCCATTTAGAAAAATATCATTTGAAGTCAATTTTTTTTATATTCTAATAGTATGGTAATCAACAGACGTACTGAGAGGCTACACAGCATAACCAGACAGTTGTTATTTTGTAATAGCACTCTAAAACTTCTTCTAGCTAATAGAAGTTACCCCATGTTGAGCACAGAAGCACTTTTGCTCTACACAGCATTGTACGACTGATGAGAGAGATCTTCACATCTGAAGTAATATGAACAGTGCCTGTGGATATTTTCATGTCATATTAAAGATTTCTTCTTGTGGAAAGTTCTAGCTACAAACATGCAATAAAAATGTAGCAGTGAAATCTGATAAATGAATGCACAGGGTACTTCACCAATAAGTAGGTTCCATCCCCAAGTGTGAGAGCCATGTTTGAGGGCAACTTCACTATAAATGAGAGGGCAGGGGAAGGGAAAAGCATTGAAGCTGATCTTGCCTTGCGGCTATGCTGAGCACTGGATCAATAGCTATCATTAGCAGAGTCCCTTAGAGGAAGCTGGCTGCCACAGCTCTGACATTTAACCTGTGTCTTGTGGCACCATGTGCACATGTAGAGAACTCAGGTTTAGAACTGGAAGACAGAAAAGGAAAGATTCTTAAGCTAAATAGCAAGTCTTTCCTGGAATTTGAGTAGTTTTTTTAGTTTCAGGCAAAAGTAACCTCTTGTTACAAGAGATCAGTGAAGTTACAGCTAATTTTAATACTACACACATTTCAGCTAGTTATCACTGGAATCACTGGAACAGAGAAAGCAGTGGACATCTGCATAAACCTCATTATCAGTTGAAGGCAGGTCATATTCATTTGATTAATCTCAATTTGCCATTGAATCTCATTTCATTCCAAACATGTTGCCATTTCAACTAATTTAACTAAAATCCCACCTGGATAATATCTTGCCAAACTTGGTAAATACGCTGTTTGTGTTGTTTATATTGCATGCCTCAACTGACAGCCCTCCCTACAGCAGTCTCTATTTTTAATATGACAGCATGATCACAAAACACTGAACATAGAGATGGCGTACACATGTCCACAGAATTAATAATGAGATTTAAAAAAATTTACACACAACACTGAACATAGAGCTAGCATACACATGTCCACAGAATTAATAATGAGATAAAAAAAAATATAAAGAACTGTTAGCTGCATATAGATACAAAATGCTTTTGTCTCCAAAGACACTGAAGAAGTAAAACCAGACTGTTCCTGAATGCTGGATGCCTTCACATATGGCAGCACTGTCTAGAAAACCCTCTGAAGGAACAGATTTCTCATAGTTTCATCATTGTGCAATCATTATAATAAAAGACAATCCCCTAACTCAAAGAAAGTTATAGTCTGAATAGACAAAAGAGGAAAAATGGAATGAGCTACAAAAGAAAAGTGACATACCCAGAAATTAGATAGGACAGGGTCTGTCAAATGCTATTCTAGTACCACAGTCATCAATACTCAGACAACATTACTACACTATAAGAACTGTACTAACACACATTGTTGCTGATTCTTGTTTAAGGATCTTCTTCCCCCATCCAAGCAACTATATTTAAGAATGTCATGCTTGAAAGTTCAAAAATACTGAATGTGATAATTCTCCCTGTAACTTCATCTCTTTTGTTCTAATAGAATGCCAAAACCAAAAAATTTTGACTTCCAAATTCTCTCTCAGAATTTTTTAGAGTGTAGTCCTTTGCTATATCAGGCACAACAGAAAGTGTTTGCTGTGACCAAAACAATTATAAAAGCAAACTCTCACTGAAGGCTACAGAAGAAACAGAAGACAGAGTAATTTCAAGCAAATTACAGATCTGTGATATCTTCCAATTGGAATGAACTAAAAAGAGTTTTATATGCATTTTGCAATTAATTTCTGTTGAAAAAGGAGCCAAGATGTCTTTGTCGAGAGGAAATGAATATAAATTTCCTCATAAATACTATTAAAGTTCATAATCTTGTAAAATTATCTTCATACCATGCCGTGCCTGATGAAAATAGGGTAATAAAGAGTCCTTAATCTCTCTTCAGAGAGGAGATCTTCCGTAGTTAGGATCCTTTTCACCTTCTCTTTGGTTTCCATTCTACACCTGCACCCACCTTGCAATCATTGAAAACCTCACCTTCAGCTTTCAAATCCTTTCTCTTCAGTGCCTTACGGCCTCACAAGAAACAGACCCAGAAACTCTTAGTAATCCTGGTAAATCAGTTAGCAAGCTGCAAACCCATTTTTTAATTCCAATATGAGGATGGGTTTGCTTTGATCTATTCTGGTGCACACTAAGATTTTTCTGAGAGCAACAACTACAGAGCTGTCAGCAATGCCTTCTTGCTCGTACAGCTGATGAAATATTCCTTTTCAGCAGTAAACCATAAAAGAAACTGATGATTCATTACTAGGGTTTTTTAATTCTCTCATCTCCATCAGAATTTTTTCATGGTGTAACTTTGTACTTCTGGTGACTGCTAAACAGTTCAAAAAAAAGCAATGCAATGTTTGAGAAATAACTGCTGCATCCAGTGAGAGATAATTTTAACACAGTCCCTCTCCTCCCTATTTCCCTTTTCCCCCACCCATCCCACTGAAGTTTAACGCCACAGAGGTTAAATGCTTGAAAACAAACACGGAGTTCCCTTTTGTGCTCAGACTTAGTAGTACATCCACTTGAAAAGAAGGGTCTAACCACACTTTGAGGGGCTCCTAGGTGAAACTGCTCTGGCAAATCTTGCTTTCACAAAGCCTTTCTTGTTTCTCAGGCTACATCCTCCAGGTACCCAACTCCCACAAATCTCAGGTGGCAAGAGCCTGAATAAAAGCAGGGAAGAACTGGCCTAGAAGAAAAACCAGGAAAAATGGGATTGGTGAACAGTTTGTCATGCCTAAGGAAGCAATGCCACTCTGGGAAGAATCCCTGCAATACAGAAAAAAAATTATAAATATTTCTTTATAACAGAAGTCTTTTCCTAAGTGGCTTTAAAGTTTTGTTCCTGAAATCTTTGAGCATGTTTGAGCCAACATTTCTGAAGCAATAATGAGAAAGCAGTCCCATGACTTGAGGAATTTAAGTTAAAATTCATATAATGAGATTCATTTAAAATCTACTGGAGCTAACAAAACTGGAAGAGTAGACCCAGCAACTTGGAGTGAAGTCCACTTGAGAGTAGGTATAAGTTATGTGATTCAAATTCTGAGAATGTGAGAAATAAATACTTTTCATTTTTAAAATAAACCTGAAAAATATAATGAAGACTAATTTTCTATTTCATCATTTTTAGCCATAAATAATAGTAAACTGCCGATTGTAGGCTATAGGCTAAGAATATCTTTATCAAGACATTTGGAGGTAAGAATCAGTAATCTTTCTTTTGTACTCTTCCCCCATCCCTTGTTTTTCTTTTAAATCCTTCCTTTTGGACACACAGAAGAGATTTTCATTGTGTTGAAAAAGAAAGGAAAGCCTTGAAATATAAAAATTAATTTTACTAGAAAGCTAATGAATGCACCATAACCCAGATTTTCTATGGCTATTGCATTAGGGAGAAAGAGTTATGAAACTTCATGCTTTTATAAATTTTGTTGAGCTTGCAATCCTGGCTGAAGGAGAGAGCAAATTCTCAGGTGCTAAACATCAAATTGCTTATTGGAACAGCTGCTGCACTGAGCTGAGTAAGCAGGACATGCAGGGAGTGGCTTTTTCTAGGCTAATCTTTGACCAGCATCAGTGCTAACACTTACAAATTAAAAGGAATATCTTACAATTAGAATATTGTTATTGTTATTTCCTTTCCACTAAATTTACAGACAGAAGTGCTCTTTTTGCATCTCTTACTTTTGGTTTGACTGTTTTTGTCTCACACTGGCTAGGCTCTGCAATAGGAATTTAATGTTTCCTATTCTCCAAGCTGTAAAATCTGGAGGGGTTTTTGTTGTTGTTTTTGTTTTGTGTTCGTTTCTGCTTTAGAGGGGTAGAGTGGTTTTCTTGAACAAATATTGCTTGAACTGGGGAACTGGAAAAGCAAATCTTTTTCCCTTTTGAGGAACAGTGAAATGCACTGGGACAAAGGCAACATTAGGAAACTGCATACTGGTTTTCTTCTTCCAAAGAAAAAAGTTCTTATAATGTCACTAGCTCACTAAACCCTCTAAAGTAACAATCATTTTTCTTTACATTACAAAGAAAATGTTCCCTGATTTTATGGCAGATGGGCAGAAAATGTTAAATATCAGGAAATGATACAGATTAGAATGTAGATTATTCAGTATTCAGATTCTTTAACTTCCAGATACGAGTTTGGGTCCTTTTGTTGACTTAGGGTGCAGTTAGGGCTGAGCAAGTATTAGTTGTTCTGTGATGGAAACAAGATTAATGTTATAGATTAAGATTAACAAGATTGAAATAAATATTATTAAAACTAATACTATTAACAATGTATTTTGGCTGTAAGGTAGGAAGCAGGGGAATGCTGACACACTTTTCACTGCAGACTCTCTACATTGACAAGGTCCGCAAGCAGGTAAGAGTGACCAAAGTGAGAGGCATGATCCTGAAGAGCAGGCTCCGTCAGACTTGCATTAATACCTCTACCCAACTCCCTTCTCACTTTCAGGCTTTATTTCCTTAACCTTTCATTTCACTCTTTGTGTTTCTGCATCTTTTTTTTTTTTNTTTGTTTTTTTTTTTTTTTTTTTTTTTTTTTTTAGCTCCAGTGAAGTGGGGGTTCTGCTCCTGCTGGGGAATAAAAGGTGCCACTCCTGAGATCTCCTGCTCACTTTGAACAACGAATTACCAAGAAAGTCAGCTTCTGTTTCCAGCAGGTTCCAATTCATGTTAGGAGCCTGCAGGAAATGGGCACATTGCAGCATCTGATTAAAGGCTTTCATTGCTTAGATTAATGCAGGGTCAGATGGTGAAAATTCTTTCTGTAATAGAAAGCAAGCTGAAACAAAGCTAAAAAGCCTATACACTTAAAACTCAAGCACAAGGGGGAAAAAAGGTAATTCTAATAATTATATGGATGCTTTTGAAAACTCTCCTAAAATGTACTATTTCCTCCAACTGCTAAAGGGTATTCACATTCTAACAACAAACCTTCACATTTCAATAATTAGTGGGAGATAATTACCTGGAGATCAAAAAGCAACTTCCATACCTTTTCATTACAATTAACAACAAACAAGCATGCAAACACTAGAAACTTGATTTATGAAAGTCTAGTGATGTATTCCAGGGCACATCCAGGATGTAGTCAGGCCTTCTCTCTCCACAAGCAGAGACAGAACTTCCACATTTTCTGAACCACTACTTCCTGCCAATTTTCATCACAATCCTCCAGTCAAGCAAGAATCCTGCCAATCACTAGCTTGATCCATAATTCTGATACTTCACATGGTCTCAGTATATCAACAGTCACCTTCTGCCTTCTCAGGGTCTCAGATTTCTTGCCCTTTTAACAACCTACCCTGAGATTTAATCTCCCAGGTGCTTCCTGTTTGCAGATTGTGCAGCAATAAACAACATCAGTAAGTATGCAGGTTTGCTATGCATTGCTAGTTGTGAAAATGGAAGTCGAGAAGAGGTCTGAGAGAAGGACCATGATATTTTTGCACATTGTTTTGGAAACTTAGTAAAAAACTACAATTATATTTGATTTCAGTACAAAGTACCTTTACAGACACTTCATTTACAGAGATTTGTAAATACTCCCAAGCTAATTCTCAAAAAAACATTCAGTTATTCTGTTGACAATGGCAAAAGTTGCCCTTGGGCCATTTAACTTCCAAATGAGCTACAGAAAAAATATAGGAGAGTCGGATTAAATGTTTCCTGAGCAGACAATTTTTTTAATGCCCAGCATACAAGTGCCTGTAAAATAAGCGTCTTGTTAAAGTAAGTGTATGCTCACTTTCCTGTATAATTAATTTATTAAAAATATATTCCTGGATCAGATGTTGGTGTCTATTTTGCAGCCAAAATACTTGGTGTCTTACAGTTTAAGAAATGCTGACTGAAATGGTGGGAAAATGTTACTTTTTGGAAGTTCACATCAGCTACTTGTTTTCTCAGAGTCTTTGTGGTTTAATCTAAGTGTCTCTAAATTACTATATTTTCCTCTATTTGAATTCTCTGGTCTTTGCTATGTTTTTTAACAAATAATCTTGCACGTCTTGGACGCTCTGAGGGCCCTCAAAACATCCTGCTGCTGTGTTTCATTTTACTGGCAGGGCAATTATAGGCAACTTCCCAATCTTGGTGTGGACAAACGGGGCAATCTCAAACAGACTCTTATATAAGCCTCTTATTCTTACTTGTCATTTACCTGGTTGCTTACTCTCCTAAGTCAGTCCATCTTTGCCTGCAGTGTTTTTATATATGCAGGTAAAACTTAGGTACACAATGTTAAGATTCGTATGTAGTAAAATGTATGTAGTAAAATGGACTCACGTAATTTCCTACATAATCCATCTCCTCTTTTTTTGAAGAACACCATCCAACAGTGACTGGTACTGCAGACAGAAGGACCTAAAGCGTACCCTTTCCCTAGATGTCTTTGAATGAAAAAGAAAAGGAATTTTTTTTGGTCCTTTTCATTCCTAAGATATTGGAAAGAAATAAATGCAGAAATGAGAAAAGAAAACAAGGCTGTTTTTATGAATCTTTCTGCAAGCTGTTGTGACAATGATATGCTGCTATTACTCAGCATATTCTTCATGGAAAAGAGGACTGAATTTCAAAACTGATTAAAATCTCTGCTTTGAAAAGGCCATAGACCTCAGCTAAGAATCCAGCCAGGAGTCTTCAAAAATTGTCCCTACAGCAGCTTAATGCATAAACAGCAGAAGCAGACACTACAGTTATTGACAATAAAAAATTATTCAGAAAGATAAAGATTGACACGGCAGAGGGGTTGTGTGGCACCCCTCCAGTAGTTATTGGCATAGCATAAGAGAAATGGCACTTCTGTCTTGCTCCTCGAAAGTGTGCATGGGTGGGGGTGAGGTGATGAAGCAGGCTATCACCATCAAGAATTTAATACAAGGTATGCATCCTTTTTATATTTTTATGAGCATGATTTCACGTTGTAATAAAGAGATGAACTGCTATAGTTCAAACATGCATAAGTCAGCAGAGGCCAGAACTGAAGACGACTTAGCTAAGCTACAAGGTTGCTGATACGAGCTTGCCTTTATAGGAAATCTACTGCAAAGTGAGCTAGAACACAAATTTACAGTATGTTATTCCTTTCAAACAACTATTCCTGTGATGGTGAAAAGTAGCTTTCTCTAATCAGAGCAGACCTTATACCCTACCAAAGTCTGAGAAGATTACATTGCACTTGTTCTTCTCAATAAGTGTCTGGATGATTTGCTAGTAGAAACCAGCAAATATACTGTGGAGCCACACCCTAGCTAACCTCCTAGGTGTATTCTATATAAGACATACTCTGCTTAAACATAAGACAGAGAAATTAGTTGCAAGTCTAGAGTATCCAACTATATCATACAAAAAGGATAAAGTTTAGATTTGTTCAAGCATTATCAATTCACTTAGGCTACTTCATTGTTATATGTCAGTTCATTTTTCATTATCAAAGCCCAGGGTGTTTAAAAGGTCTACAAGAACTCTTCTCTCAATTTGTTTGCTGCTGTAGTTCAGCAATGCTTAGCACCAATATGTGCTGGCCCTTTGGAACTTTTCTTCATCTTTAACATAATTTATCAAAGGAGGGAGCAAAATACACGTTGATCAGTCTCTCTGGTTTAATTTAACAAGGCAGGTCATAAAGGCTTTGTTCCTTGACCAGCCATGCCAAAGTGCTGCTTTCACATATTAATGTGACATGACTTGTACAGTCATAATTACTATGACAAGATAAAGGGAATTAGTTAAAACTTAATTAAAACCATATGCCTTACAACTGTGACCCTGTACATATTTAGTAACTTTACTTCTTTGTTTCTGGTTTATCAAAAGGGGAAGGGGTCCACATGAATTTCCCTGGTATTACAAGTGCATCAATTAAGGAAGAAAATTAAACACTGATCATAAATAACCAGATAAGAAACAAACCTGAAACAAGACAAGTACTCTGATTCATGGTTAGTAATGAATTTCTTTGCTGATACCTATGTAATAAAGCAGTAATAAAGGAAAAACAGCAATGCCTCTTCTACGGGTATGAGAAAAATTGATCAGTGCAGAGGTAGGGCACAGAGATGGAAATCTGCAGTGACTCTGTCGCATTATTGGTAGCTTTTTCAAAACAGGCATTACTGAACAGCACCATGAAGAATAAAAATAAGACTTGTCTTTTCACATTACAAATAAGGGTTATCAAAAGGAAACAACAGCTTTCTCTGGTTTATCATCACACTGTACAGCTCTGTAGAAAGCATAAAGAGAAAGCAGATAAACTGTATTGGGCTAGGCTAAAAGTTTAACCCTGTGCAGTGTACTGTAAGTGGGCATAGTCAGTCTAGTAATATGTGCTTTGCTTTAGCAGCTACACTGTTTTCCTACAAAAAATTAATAGGATGCCCTGTTGTCATTTGTTGTCACCTTCTCTTTTCTGTTAGGCACTTCCCCAAGGGCAAGACCATATTATTGTGGTACAACCCATTGGCAGCATCAGAGCAAAACATAATCCTTTCCAGGTTTTGGCTGCAGAATATTCTATCTATTCTTCTGCTATTGTAGAAGTCATATGCTGCTTTTAGTGCAGACATTCTCAATATGATCTGAGCTCCATTGTGACAAGTTCTCGTCACTTGGATTTGACTGTTTCAATCAGCTTTATGGGCTTCCCATTTTCAACAGCTCAAAAAACTTTGTATGTGTCAATGTGTTTCTTAACCCTTGTTCACCAGAAGAAAATAATGGCAGCAACTACAGGAAAACAGAAGAAAGCAAGAGTGGGAAAACTCATTGTCCCAGTGGGACAATTGGGTCCTTCTTGATTCAGGTAAAGAGGTGGCTCATCTCCCACACTACTGGTACCAAATGAGCTCTGGCTCTAATAGGTTTTGCAGCTGTTTCTAATGCTGCTCTAACATGCTTCTGATGAGCAGTGAAATAGTTAACAGCACATGAATTTACAGTATAACTATCAGCATTAATAGTGCTGAAATGAATGAGCCTGTCACATCTGTCAGAGCTATTGTTTCAGGCCCTGGCAGGCAGTGCCCTCTCCAAGGCTCTCAGCTAGGGGCTGGCTTGTGTGAAAAGCATTCCAGCACAGGAACAGGGTGTCTGCACCAAGGAGCATCTTGGTTCTGTTGCATCTGCACTATGAGACCTTCACTACTATACCCTGAAGCTAGAAGGGTGTGTATCCAAGAACAGTGCAAAACTGTCTAAAGATCTAGGAATTTAAGGACACTTATAAGCAAAATTTATGGAGACACGTTTCTGATTTTCTTTGTATGGAAATGCTGCAAAACAGTTCACCAGACTCTCAGACCTCCCACTGAATCTGACCCCAGGTCTGACTACTTCATAACTCTTATGTGCTAGATCAAAACTAGCTTTTCCAGGTAGCAACACGGAATGTGACACCGCCTACCTGCTGATTTAGTCAGCATCTCAAGGGTGAGCCTTGGTGTGAGCTGCCATGGTCATGCCTTTCTGCAGAAGGCTAAAGCAGGCCTGTGACTCTTTGAAGGTGGACATATAACAGTACAGTCCAGTTATTCTATTCACATTACACAAAATGGAAAAGCCTCACAAGAATCAGAAAAGGATGCAACAAGGTTTGGCTTCTGCCCAATATTTAGACATTTTCCCTCAGATTTTTTTGTGTACAAGAGCATTTTATGAACATCTTTTGAAGGGGAATCCATTTTTTTTTTCTGGCTGCTGGATGAAGGGGAATTATGTGAAATACAGTCATGAGGTTTTGAAGTAGAATTAGCAGCTTGAAACTCCTAAAAGTAAGAATAATAAAAGTGAGAAATAATGCAGTCAATAAAGTATAATCCCCCTTCTCCTATCCTGGGTGTGCCACACTGCAGCTAATTCAATCAGAGCATATCTACACATCAATTAGACCTTATCTATATTAGTATCACATTACTGTTATATAAACAGATTATATGTGCCTGCATAGTATAAAGTATAACACACTCTATATCATTGTAAAGCTTCTAAAGCAGATGTTGCTGTATTTTCAGACTGAATCTAGCACAGTCTCATTCTCACAAGAGTTAGACAAGTAGCACGAATAAAAATCTTTTTTTTTTTTTTAAGATAACAGACTGAATCTCAGGCAAAGGAAACTGCTGCGATGATTTAAGACATTATTGCCTGCAGTTCTTTACCTCGCCCACCCGGCAGAGGGAACAGCCCCCACAGCAGAGACAACAAAAGCAAACTACAGTTCACAGATTAGCACAAGCCTGTCTTCATTAGCAATTTAAGAAAATACAGAATAATGTGAACTGGAGCACCCATAACAAAGATCCCTGTTCTTTGATGCTCCCTCTGCTCACTTATAGCAATGAGGTAATGTAAAAAATTAAAGCCAGTAGCATCTTGTCTCATCTCAGAGAAATCCAGACTTGTGTGTTGGAGTAGGATCAGCCAGCAGAGCACAACTTACCTGGCTAACAAAGCTATGCCAGTGAAAACCCACCATATAAACATGCACTCAAGTTTAGAACATTTCTTAATTACAATTCAATTAACAGTGAAACTGATATCCTACAAGTTGCACAAAAACGGAGTGAAAAAAATGAGGCATGATCTGTCTTTACCTTTTAAGGTAGATGTCCCTTATGTTAATAAGCTGAAACACACACTTTTATGCAACCCTGCAACAGCCACTGGGATCTGCACATTTATAAAATAGTGAAACTCTTTTGGCAGCAAATCATCTGCAAATGTGGAAGATGTGAAAATATCTTTTTTTTGCCCCAGCAGTAACACATGAAGTATAGCACTAAAGAGAATGTTCCAGATAGCAATACTGTTTGAAAGGCAAAAAAATATCAAGAACAGAAAGGAACATTTAGGGCTGTAGCAAGGCATGCCTACTCTGAAGACCGGTATAAATAAAATTTGAAATTAAATTTTATATTTTTAGTTTACAAAACACTCTAATTTTGAGCCACCTTGTATGGTGTCATTTACTGAGTAAATTCTGCTGTAGCAAAGTAGACATTCACAACAAAATCCAGACTTGAAAATATTCAGGGGAAAAAGTACATCTATGCAGCCCAAACCACAAAAGACACTAAATACTTTCTGAATAGAAACATGACAGTGTCAGTGGATACACAAGAGACGGAAATATGTATATAACCTGTATAAACAAGGGAAACCTTTTTGCTTTGAACTTTAAAACCTACCAAGTTTAAAGCACTCACTGGAACTACTTACCTGCCGTTTTACAACTAAAATCACTCTGATCTTTGCACTGCTGAAGGCGTTCCTTCTTGCTCAGTCTGCCCAAATACAGTCACTCTTTAACCTGTGCAGTACTGCATCCCCTGTGCTTGCAGCTAGAGAACAATGACCAGACTGCCATACGTGTTATGTAGTTGTAGCCAGAGCAAAACCTCAGAGTTGTCAGGAGAAGCCTCCCTTGCATCCAAGTCTAAAGTGAAAGCACAGGACACGTCCTGCTGGGTCAGACCTACTAGTCAGCCTCTGTCTCCAGCCACATCAGAGACTGGTCCTAGCCCAGGAGGGCACATCAGGCTGGCCCCTGCCTGCAGCTCGTTCCTCTCTTTCTCTCCCAGCAGATGCTGTCTTTGGATTACGGATTTCAGAGGTTCATCCCTGTCTCTGTCTTTAGCATCTGCCTTGGTCTCGTTGGAATTTTCTCCAAGCCCGTTTTCCACCTGATGATACCATCTGTCTTCTCTCCACAATCTCCCATGGCAACAATTGAATGAGTTCACCATCCATGATGTAAAATAATTCCTTTTTCCCCAGCTTATATCTGTTGCTACTTTTAGTGAGCATCCCTAGACCAACTGTTGCTGCATTTGTAAATTAAAAAATGCATTCCTTGCAAACATCAGGTGTAACATGTTCGGTTTTTACCTCTCCTAGTTGGAAGGTCCTAGTCTTTTTAGCCTGTCCTTGCAATACAAAAGCTGTCAGCCCCTCAATAATTTCAGTTGCCCTCTTCCATAATGGTTCTGTGTCCTCCACAGAGCCCAGAATGACCTACTGTGGGATCTTCAAGGTTTTACATAGCACTAAAATGATACCCTGTCTTGATCTCAAAACTCTTTCTGATCATGTCTGACAATTTTTCGCTTTTCTGGCTGACATTGTGCATTGAACCAATTGCTTCAGAGGATTGAAATCGATGATAACTCTCAAGTTGTTTTCTGTGTTGCAATTACAAGACCAGCAGTATGTATATTAAATTCAGTTTTCTGCAGTTGCGTGTAATGTACATTTATCTATAATGAAGTTCATTTGACACATTTTTGTCCCCTCATTCAATTTAGCAAGGTGTTTTAAGAGTTCTTCTGTACCAGTGTGACATTTGAAAACCTGAAAGTCCATGAACTTGGAGATTTCATTGCAAACTCCCTTCCTCAGGTCATTAATGAAGGTGTTGAATAGGAATGGTACTAGCACTGACCTCTGGGAGTCTCCACTAGTGACTCTTTTCCTTTCTGAAGTGACCTTAAGACTCACCTTTCTGGTTCCTAACATTTAATCTGATTGGAGTCCTCAAAAGGACCTTTCCTCTTGTTTCTTCAATAATCCCAACTCTCTTCCTCCAGGGCTTTAGCCTGTACCAACAAAAAGTGATGTAGAAATAATCTCAAGCAAGCAATAATACCTATGGTTTCTTCCCCCAGATCCTTTGTGTACTGGAAGATGCTTTTCTTAAAGGTCTCTTGCTACAATGCTGAAAATTTTTCTGGCCCCTCCTTTCATCTCTTACTTTTTGTCTTCTTAACAGTTCCACAGCTACTTGTACCAACTCCCTTCTTTCTAACTCAAATAGTCTTTTTCCTTATTTCACCACATCATTTGCTTTACTTACCTCCAGTGGATTGGAAAGAGTGCATTTCCTGTGTTTAAGAGGTATACTATTTTCTCAAAGGAAAAATAGCTTGCTCAAACCTTCTTCTATATGTTTTCCTTTAAACAAAATGTTTATATCAACATTTTAAAGAGTATTTAGTGTAAGAGAAAGTTGGATAATAATTTCATAACCAACACAAATGTCTAAGAAATTATCTGCCAATTTGTGACTTGGTTACATTTTCTTTACATAAATGATTTACAGATGAAGTACTAAACAGACCCCATTAAAGGGTTTTTTCATCTAGCTCGAAACTTGCTGCTAGCTAATCTGGTACAGCAGCACCCATGTCAGACGGGAATGATCAAAGTATTGAACTAAAAAATAAAGTAAAAAGGATTGGGTGACAACATTTTGATGTCTCATTGAGGAGAGAGTAAGGTTTGAAAACAACTTTTAACATTTGGTTGTACATATAAAACTCAGTTCCTGTGTAGCATACACCAATTAAGGAAGGAGGGATTATTTGTTAATACTATCTAAACTGTTGGTGTTTTTCTGGTACTTATTAGCACCTACTTGTCTTCGATGAAAAGTGAATATTTTTAATAAGTGAAGTCTTTGTTAAAATTTCAACACTTCTGGCTACCTCCTTCATGATAAACAGAGGCCAGCCAGTTAAGACAGGGAAGGCTCTCCCCTGATCCAGCCTACTCAGCTGGGAACAGGTATCTCATCATTTGGGTTAGGAATTAGGAGTTGCTGTCTGATGGCTGATGACATTCTTATGCCTCACGTGATGTTGATAAATTCTCCTGTGCTGCTAGCTACAGAAGGTCACATAACTTGACTGATTTACTGCAGGGGTATTTCAAGATTCACAATCTATCTGACCATATTATAGCTGTTCCTATAAAAATGAGGAAGGTCAAACACTTCTAACATTAGAAAAAACAAAACCCAACCTTTTCTCCCTTAAACGATCAAAGGGTGGAGCCAAAGGCCTACTCCAAGTTAGAAATGAGAAACAGAGAAGGAAAAGAGGTAAAAGGAAGAAGCATGAGAGATTTTGGGACCTCCTCTACAGACCTAAACCTTTGGTACCTGGAGACAAAGGAGGTAAGACTGGCACAAAGTTATCTAACAACTAATTCTCACTAATAATAGTATAGTATAGTATACTATATAGTATATACAGACTTCTGTATAGTCTATCAACTCCTTTCTAGTGCCTTCTTCATTTTCTCAGTAATAGCACTCTTCAGACTGCTATACAGAGGCAGGTTTACACCTTTTCTTTTCTTGCAACGAAATCAAATATTGATAGCAAGGCAGATTTTACTTCATCGTAGTTCTCGTATGGTTAGGCTAACACAAAGAGGTAACAAGCATTAACCCTTCCCTTGTGCTTCACTTAGCTAGATTTTGTCAGATTTTGTCTTCTGATTACCATGTCAACATGATAAGAATCAGAACAGGTCTAACTAATAATGATGAAATAGAGCAAGATAGTTAGAGATTAAAAATTAATGTTGAGACTGCTTATTTTTCCACCTCTGCTTTTCCTGAGTTGCAAGGAGGGAAAATCCAGTTCCTGAGAGACTGATTGTTGTCAGCTGCAACACTGAAAAAAAGAATATTAGGATTTTGGATCTTGGTTTATACTTTTGGAAAGCATCAACTGGGGGTTTGTTACACAGATTGAACTTGGGTTGAGGCCAAGATGGGAGTCAGAGGCCAACCTGTAACTAGAATTCCAAGGAGTTTTTCTTACTTAAAACATTCATTTCAGGTTAAATGAAATATGGAGGGTTTTTTATCTATGACAGTTCAAGGGGCATTTTTAGTACATGGTGAGAACGTGGAACTAAGGAGGCTTGCTTATGTCCTGAAGTCCAGTGTTGAGACAAATTATCTTGGGTTAATTTTCCTGGAAGAAATAGACCTGGTTACTGCCTATCTTTCTACTTTCTAACACTAGGCATAGAATATTCTGATCTTCAGTGTCTTAGTCCACAGCAACAGGAACTATTAAGAATGACTAACCTTTTCTCAAAGATAAAATGGAAAAAAAAAAAAGTCAAAGAACTGAAATTTTAAAATATTAACTCACACTTTCATTTTAACTACCCCTTATTCCTCTGCCCTTTACTTGTAAAGAGATTTTTAAAGGGAAAGAGTCCTGGTAATCTTTCAGGTGATATTAAAGATGGTAAGAACTGTCCTTTTAGCAAGAGTTGATATGGATGGGAATTGCTGTTAAAGTTCAGTGTTGCTTCCTTGAAAACAGAACCAGACAAATTCACACCTAAATGTGAGGCAAAAAAAACCAGCAGAGGCAGAAAATGAAGTTTTTGTTGACAACCTCCTTGGTGACTAAGGCAGACACTGCACAAGGGACTGCTAGTGCTACCATGGGACTTGAGTGATCTGCACCAACAACAACCTGATTAAGACATTGCTTTTAGTTGCTTTCTAAATTATGAGTACATGGCAGTGTCACAAAAGAGACCTTTTTAGCCATAAAGGTCAAAACAGAACGCAAAGAAGAAAGGGCAGGTGTATGAGGCTAAACCAGACAGTGATAATAGGAGAACTAAATATCACAGCTAAGGTGCTTCCTCTGTTTCAGATATTTTGTATAACCTCAATAAGTGCTCTTAGGAGTAAGGCACCTTAGTATTAAGTATTCTTAGTAGCCAGGTGTAGTTATGATGGCTGAGCCCTCTTAGTTCAGTCTGGTCGTTGTAGTGAACCCAGTACTGGTTGGGATGTTGTGGTGAGCTTTTCATCTCCATACCCTGCATCCCGTCCTGTGAACAGGACAGGCAGAAAGGTACCAAGAGATGGCCTTTCTTTTTACCAGAAATACATGTAAGACAACTTGTAGGTCTGTCAGTAAGACCTTTGTTTTGGAAAGAAATCATACTGTAGTTATATGAGACTATATATGTAACTTAAGGATTCCTACGTAAGCAGATTTAAGAAGCTGCATTTACAGATCTTACGTAAAAGCTTATGCTCACTCTGGAAGTTCATGTTCAAAAATATTTGCATTAGCAGGTTTTATTCTGGATAGAATATTGCCTGCTTTTCTACAATCATCATAAAATCAGTATAAAACTAAGAAATCTGGCACAAACTTAACACCATGTTCTGATTAAATAGACAGAAATGCAATTGTGTGTTTGTGACCGATCCAGATCTAATTTGTCTTGCTGGATGTTTCTCCAGAACATAGATATGGTATTAATGATCATGAAACCATAGCCACAGTCTCTGCCTCTTGCTTTGGCTTTTGCTAGCAATTTGATATAAAACCTGGATTGGATTTATTTTACCTCTGACTAGAAGTCTAGGTCTCTGCTAAGCAATGACACATTCAAATTCTCTCTGTCTGATTTAGCATGAGGATTCCTATCAAAATCTCCAAGCAGACTGTACAACAACATTCTTCCACTTCTCTCAGATTGCATCATCTTTGCAAAGCCCCATTTTGTGCTACGTTTGCAAAAGTCCACTCACATTTCTGTGTCATGACCTACTTCATTAGTCTTCCTTCTGTTAAAGACTGTGCTTTCTTTTAGTCAAGGGCAAAGTTTCTCTACTTGGCAACTGAGTTAAAGACACTCTTATCTTGTTCCTGTTGTCTGCCTTAGGTATCGCAAAACCATGCATGGCATTCTTAGGCCCAAGATTCAAGATGGGTTAGTAATATCTGCCAAATAACTTACCCAGGAAAAGTAAAAATCCCCTGATCTTTCATCATTCTATAGGCTGCCAAGACAACTAAAGCTCTGTCTCCAAGGATGGAGGCATTTTATTAAAGGTAGGAGCATTGATGAAAGAATCACAACTCCCTCCAGCAGAGCCACAGGGTGAGGGTAGGTGGTGTCAGTGCTGCTCCTCTCTCAGGTTGTATGGCAGGATAAACAGACTGATGAGAACTCAGGGGTTCCAGCAGAGCACGGTCAGCAGGACATACACCAGAATATGCCAGGACCCAATTGCCTAGACAGCAGCTCAGCAGAAAAGGACCTGGGGCTCCTGGTGGACACCAAGTTGGACAAGAGGCAGCATTGTGCTTTTGCAGCAAAGAACTGTTACATTTTCTTCACTACATTAGGAGGAATACTGCCAGCAGGTGGAGGGAGGTGATCCTTCCACTCTGTTCTGCACTGGAGAGGTCACACCCGAGTGCTGTGCCTATTTCTGAGCTCCTCAGTACAAGAAAGATATGGAGCTACTGGAGAGACTCAAGTGAAATAACACAAAGATGGTGAAGACACTGAAGCATTTCTCATGTGAGGAAAGGCTAAGACAGCTGGACCTGTTTGGTCTGTGGAAGAGAAGGCTCAGAGGGGATTTCATCAATGTCTACAAATACCTAAAATTAGACTATAAAGAAGAAAGAGACAGTGGTGAACAGTGACAGGACAAAAGGCAATGAGCAAAACCACAGAAGGTTCCCTCTGAGTATCAGGAAACACTTTTTTACTGTGAAGATGACTGAGCACTGGAACAGGTTGCCCAAGTAGGTTATAGAATCTCCAGTCTTGAGGATAATCAAAAGTCATCTGGACATAACCCTGGGCAGCCTGTTCTAGCTGACTATGCTTTTGCAGCGAGGTTGTACAGGATGGTGTTGGATTCTGCATACCTGCAAGTCATGCTTTCCCACCTTTAACACTGTCCACCCCTTGGTTTGCAGTGACCTCTTGGAACAGCCTATGGTGCAAAGGATATCGCAGCAGTTTTGTAATGCTGTAACCTCTCCTCCCAGCAGGCTTCCTATGCCATGCATCTGTGTCAGGATTTGTGCCAAAGGTAACTGGCAGAACCCCAAGCAGAACCTCACATGGTGTTTTAAGGAGTCTCAGAGGTATCATGTGAAAAACAAACTCTCTCAACTACTGCTTGTTCTGGTAGCACAGCATTTCTAACCCTAGACAGGCCCAAATTTTAACTTTATGGAGGTAAGGAATTACAATACCAAGTTCCTCCCCATCTGAAAAGGGCTTATATTGGCATAGCTGATGAAACTGATATATATATTCATTTTCTCCTTCATCCTGGCCTCTTCTTTGAATCACTGCTCTTATTTTACATTCCGGACCCTCATTTCTAAACCCATCACCACACCTGCCCATTTCACCCCATGGACACTCCTGTTCCCATTCTGAGAAATACAGATTTGACATCTATTGTTCCTTCTGAGGACTAAAAAAAAGCAAAGCCCAAGGGATACTGAAAATGCTTGTGATTTTGTACCAATTAAGATATTCAATTATCTACTTATTTGTTTGATTTTTTTTGTTCCAATTCCTTAAGAGTTTTTATTTTGAGAAAATCTGAACTTCCATTGAATATAAAAAGGGTTTTCTTTTTGGCAGAGAAAAGTTTGAAATGATCTAATTATATTCTGTTCTCAAAATCTGAAAAAGATTACTATAAATATGTCACCATTGTTAATTTAATTTAACCCAACAGGTGGGGGTAAGGGAGAAGGATTGGAAAGGCCAGTACTTTTCTAGCCAGAAAAGACAGGAATATTGCCTTTTCAGGCTTCTCACCACATGGCTGCTGTTCTGAGCTGAACCTCAGACAATGTGTAGCTTCCTTTTCTGAGCAGAAACAGTGGGCTTGGAGAGAGTTATACAAAAGTTTATTTCCTGCAAATCAAGCTCTGCCCACACAGTTCACATTCTTCTCCAAGAAATAGGAGAGAATCCAATTGGAATAAGGAAATCTTCATTCACTAACACTTCCATGGCACTTTGATGCAGTAGATTTAGATTGTATTTCTTACATGACAAAGAATTTTGGTGTATATCTGAGCATGAAATATGACCTCTTGGTGAACCACCGTTGAAAAAGGAGTTTGTGTTCGAGTATTCTTTGGTGAGATTTTACCCGAATCAGAGAATCTGGAGTTTCCCCAAGCTGAATCTCATGTTCAGAGGGTAAAATCTCCCTACCCTCTGAAGTAGAAGAGGACAGCAGGCTAGCAATGGTGGGTAATACAGAATCAATTACTTTCCTAGTCTGTGGAGACAGACCTGATAGAAGTCTTTCAGAAATTGAAAGATGCCTAGGGACATACAGGGACCAAAGTTTTGGAGTAGTTTGGCAGAACAACAGTACAGAACAACAATGAACTGGGGTCTTTGTTCCTGAAAAGTTGCTGTCAGAGCTAAGGGCCCACAGAAATATTTAACAAGAGCAAAGGTGACTAATAGGAATGGAGAAGACATATTATAGTAGATTGACTTTTGTTTGTGTTTATTTCTTAGTCCTCTATTCCTGTTTATTTCTCAGTCATCTATTATATTTATACTGTCTGATTACTGTTAAACACTATTTTTGTTTATTTCTTAGTCATCTATGCCGCCCTATTATGAGGGCTATCAGATGAGCAAATGGATCTCTGGTCTCGTACAGTGAATTTTTTCTCATATGCTTGTACTGGGGACAGAGAGGTGAAAGGCTCTACAGCTCATTAGTAGTGTCTTGTGATATAAGCACTAGCTTTAAGCTGAAAAAGACCTTACTCTTTGCAAAGAGAAACTATTTAAATATTAAGTATTAAACATTTTTGGCCTTTACAGAGCTCAAAGAGGCAAGAGTGTCCATTCTTTTCTTGAACTGAAAAAACTTATGAAGCCTGCAGCACCCAGACTGTGTACTTTTGAAACGATAAGCATTAAACAAAATACAAATAGTTTTGAAAAAATGCATTGCACACCAAATATTACTGCAAGGGCTAAATTATTTTTTTAAGTAGAATATCCAACAATAGAAAGCCATTCAAAAAATAATTCCAGTGATCCTTTCAATGATTCTTCTGCAGCATGCTGTAACTGTTTTTCATGTTTTATCCCCTGTGGCCATAATAAAAGCAAGGTATTTAGCTCAAAAGATTGTTAATCACAACTACCACCTCTTTCATTCCAGGAAAAATTTTTTTTAAAGTATACAGATAAAGGAGTTCTCATCTCTGTGGACCAGCTTACATAGAGGAGATCAATCCCTACATCTTCAGGTCCCCTTTACTGGTGGGTTGCAGAGTAGTGCAGCAGTGCTAGACACTGCAGCTGCTCGGTTTTTCTTCCTATTTTTCTGAGGAAGAAATTGCAGTATAGTGTTAACAGACATTACAAGAAAATAAAATAATATTTATGTTTGGATCACAAAAGACAGAACCCCAGGTCCCTAGATAGAAAAAACATTCCCCACTTGGTTAAAACAGCATATGTAAGCCCCTGCACCTATGGCTGAGAATGACAAAGCTCTCCCCACCTTCCCAGCAGCAGAATCAGAAACCCCCATGCAGGTTCAGACCCTGCCAAGTGACAGGAACATAAAATGGCAACGTAGACAAGCATAGATCAGCTTTTCCAACAGCTGGGTTCTGCCCTTTGTTTGGCCAACCTTTCCCAGATTCTCACTACCAAGAGATGCCACATGTGTGCTGGTATGATGCCTAGAGGCACACAGGCATGGCGAGCTTTTCAGAAATTTTAACATAACTTCATGTGAAATCTATTGCTAGGCACGCTGGTTTCTAATATGTTCCACTTTATAACACACCAGAAGGTAAAGATGCAGGGCTAGAACTGATTTCTCTCAAGTCATGTTAAGGCTGCTGGCTCTCACATCATCCAAGACTGCCCACAAAAGGGAAATAACAAAGTTTGTGAGAGAACAAACTTTCTTGAAGATATGACCAATGGATACATCAGCTTTGTAGTGCAAGAGCATCCCAGGCCACATAAGAGAAGCTGAGGTGCAGTCACACATATCCACAGTTTGTCTTTGACTGTATTAGACCTCTCTCCATACAAATAGCAATGACTTAGCCTATGGGAAGAAATGGAAGTTATCTTGTTGCCTAACTGAGCAGTAGGAGTGCAGTGCAGAGACCAACATCTAAGCTAAGGAAACAATACACAGACATTTGAACCACAGCCCCTTAAAAGGAGCCTTGCAATGCTGTGATAGCACTGCCTTTGCCCTCTCAAAAAACACGTTTAATTATTTTCTTAATTGTTGGATTTTTTTAGGAAAATATTTGAAATAATTAATTTTAAAATGCTGCAGTGAGCATTTCAATTGCTATTATCCACTTCCTCCTCTGTCATGCTCAGGGACTGATGACAATCAGAGAGCCCAGATGCCAGTCTGTATATTACAGTCTCAGCCAGGGTATTTGGCTCCTTGGCGAGATCCACAGGCAGTTATTCTGGCAGCTCTCAAGTTGTCCCTGCCTAGAAAATGATTAAGGCTGTTGACTGACTGCTCAGACTACCCTGTTCTGGACATCTGGGCTCTTCTCCCCTTCCCTAACTTGTAACAGAACAGCTGTTCTGTTCATGTACTGCACTTGTGCAAGTGTGCATCCATTCATTTATTAGCAAGGAATTGAGAAAAAAGTCACAAAGTCACAAAACATATGGTTATTCCCTAGTCTAGCATGATTTCCCATAAATTGGGGAGCAAGTTTCCAAACAAATAGATGGAGAAACAACCAGGGAAAGCCATATCTGAGAAAAGGTCTGTACACACACATAGGTGTGTAGCAGGTGATGCATATTGCCTGTTGGTCTCCTCTGGAATCTGAAGAACACTTGTTTTAACATGTGCCTAAGAAAGTTGCCAGATACTCTGTAAACGCCAGCTCTGACCTTAGCCACCTCTTTGACTTCCTGCACAGAATTTCCTCTGCATCAAATGGGCCAGAAACACTCCATATGTGGCTGATCTCTCAACAGCATCAGCCTTAAATTGTTTATTATTTCTTGAATGCCATCAAGGTTTCTGAGGTTGTGTGACACAAAAGTAAAATCATTGTCCCTGTCTTGTAAGACTTAATCTAAATAAGACAGAACTCTTAGTGCAGACATTCAAAGTAATTCACACCCACAGTGCACAACCAATGCACAAAGTAAAACCACACTGCGCAAACAGATGAAAGGCCAGGCTCTAAATTTCATCACTCAACTCTGCTATTATCTAACATTATTGCAGAACATGTGTGCTTTCAGTAAGGCCAGGTGTGCATGTAAAGGTTTTCTTATATTACCCACATCAAGACAGAAAGTGACAAAACTCAGACCTGTTCAACATAATCATTCTGTCCAAAATCTTAGCATAGATGACACAAAATCACCAGGTGCTTTACTGGAGGTGGTGGCTAAATGTTTTGAAGAAAGCTCGGACTAAATGCACATGGAAGTTACTGTAAGGTTACACACAGATAGCACTCAGTAACTATTTCTGTGCCTGGCCATGCTCAGTAATGCACATGCTTAAAAGGGTAAGAATTTGGAGGAAAATGACTTGTGTTTACAGCCAGGAGGAGAATGCAGTTAGGTAGTTATTGGGGTGCATATGACACATTTTAGCTTTCCAGCCTAGCCTGCTTCATGGCAAAGTGTCTACATACCCACATGCTTTGGGAAGTAACTTTACCCCAGCAAACGGGCACAATGATGTGGAAAGAAGTGAGCAGAATTCCAGGCACAGCTGGAATCACTCAGTTATGACTGCAAGGAAGCTGGAAATGAAAGCAACTGATATGGGAAAGTCGTTAAAAGTATTCAAAAGCGAAAACATGGTCCAAATAGCCATTTCCAGAGAAAATTGATTGGATTGGTAGGACAGAATTAATTGAAAAATCTGAATATTGAGATGGATGAAGTATCTTAGCTCTATTTCTGTCAGGTGTGCTGTCCTAGACTGGTTTACTGAGAGGGTGTTCCCTCTGCAAAAGGGTAAGGAGATCCAGTTCAGATGTAAACCTAAGGATAACCTACCCGGGCATTTTGTTTTTTAAGCTTCATGGTATTTCAAATCCTGGTCTAAATTCCCATAAATGAAGAACAAACATGACTACTGACTGCCTACACATGCCCATCTGCTCAGATGGCACAGCTCCCACTAACAATTTAGTTGGGCAGTTTCACTAAAGTCTAGGTGCCAAACCAGCATACGTTTCACAAAGATAAGTCTGTATGACACTACAAGCACCATTTCCTCTGCAAGATTCCCTTGTCTGAGACAGGTTTGAAGATTAGCCATCTAATGCTTCCCTGTTAGGTTTTTTTCATAGGAAACAAGATAATCCAATCACAGTCTGACTACTGATCTCTCAGTCTGCCCTCTTCTTTCATACAGAAGTTTGGCAAATCTCAAACAGATTTGACAGAAAGGCAATGGTTTCACAGTTATTATTTTTCTATACATTATGTTAAAGTGAATGTCTAGTTAGAGGAGACTAGTGTTCAACTGTGTAAACTAAATTCTTACTAGACAAGAGAAAATCTCCACAAGTGATTGTTGTCTTACCTGTGGGAAAAGCTACTGTTAGAACATCACTGGTACTAGACAGAAGGGAATCCAGTCATTAGACACAGTCCATAATAAAGAGGACAGCTGCTCACAGAACAATTTGGTTTTGATCACAGTTCTCATCAAAGTATGTGAACAAACCAAATACCTGAAAGCAAATACTGAAGAATCCCAAAGAGTTTACAAGCATTTCTGGCCACCACTCAAACACTCCATGTGTGTAGTAGAATAAATTGGCAGCGCTCTCAGCTTGCACAGGGCAAGCACAGTGCCATCCACCTACACGTAGCAAGAGTGCATCAGAATATCTGTTGGGTTTTTCAGATTTTACAAGTTCCTCAGTAATTTCCTACTAAATGCTACAGAACTTAGAAAACTCAACAAGCTCTCTCGCACTTTTCTGAATGTTCAGTGTCATCCATCAAACACTTGGCCACAGGAGAAAACCCGTTCAA
Source organism: Daphoenositta chrysoptera (assembly GCA_013397915.1). NCBI lineage: Eukaryota > Metazoa > Chordata > Aves > Passeriformes > Daphoenositta > Daphoenositta chrysoptera. Next base: position 219,542 of record VZRO01000504.1, read on the forward strand.
CGAGCAAGTCATGGACTTGTACAGTAAAAGAAAGGCCTTTATGACAGCTTTCCCTGGCTGGTACAGTCCAGCCCAAGTACCTTGAGCCATTTCACTGATAAGGCTACTTGCAAAGTTACACAAAAATTCTCAGTCAAAGACATGTTGGACTCTAAGGACCAATGGCAGCAAACTGAGCTGGTTTTCAGTCTCAACAAATGGCAGTGCAGAGTGGAATGAGGAAATACAGGCTAGTTTCCAAGCAGGGTGATAACAAAAAGGGGCTCATGCATACTGGCCAGGAAAGAGGGCAGTTGTTTATTTTTTCAGCTTCAAAAGAACCCCAAATCCACAAAACTCTCGGTGTAGACAGGTGAGCTCTACAAACGCAGCTGGTGTGGTGAAGGATAGGGAACACTACCACATTTGTGCTTGTAGTGTTGATGCAACCACACAAAAATCAGTCCCAGCTGTCCTGGCTAAGAACAAGGAGGAAAAGGACATGAAGAGAACTGGATTTACAGTGCTGAGGGAGTTGGCTAGCACCCACCCAGATGCAATTAATATCATCCTGGTAAAAAGAAGGAACATTATCCCATTTCCTTTCAAATGCATTTTTGCCCCAGATGATTCACCTCTACCAAGAAGTCTGTGGTGAGGAGCAAAATTTAATCTGGATGTCTGAACTGTATTGGTATCAAGAGTACCTGTGTTCCTACCATGAGACCTGCCCTAAACTGGAACCCTCCCAAACTAGTACGTTGCTGTCAGAAAAGGCAGATCATTCTTACAATTCAGAATTCATTAAGAGACGTAATTTGTACTGATTCAAAATTGCCATTTTGTACAATAGTATTTTGATTTCATTGTGTTTTTTGTTTGGAAGAGGAGGGGGCTTAAGCAATAACAAATATTTTCTTTAGCAAAACTAACTTTAGGTTAGCATTATTGTCACTGATATTCTATCCTGGGGAGAGCATTCCCATTATAAATAGTGAATTTTCCAGGTATATTGGCTCCTTTGTCCTTGTTGGATCAAATACAGCATTGTTTCTATTTACAGGTAGTTGATATACTACAGAACTGCTTCACTGGAATTCTGTGTGTGAACAGTGTCACTGGCAGTGAGAAGCAGGCAAATACAAAACAGACCAACATGTTATCATTTTGATTTTTCTAACACATTCCTTGTGTTTTCTGAGAACCTTTTACTCTGTTAGATAAAATTGGAGAAGATTTTTGAAGGATCCAATTTTGCTGGCAGTTACTCCTCAAAAAAAATCAATAACTAACAATTTTTAATAGCGAAGCTCTTTCAATTGGAATGGCTGCAGTGCATGTGCATAAACTGCAGTAATGTTTATTGTATACCAAGATAGAAAAGCTAGACTTTAGATTGTGTAACTTTCCATAACACAGTTTTCCTGAGGGCTGTTCAGCTCAACAAGCAGCCAAGGAAAGGGAGGGTGAAGGCAGCAGATCTGTTTCTCTCCAGCTTGAGATGCAGATGAGGCCCCACCCAGCAAACCAAACCTTTGGCATTAATCCACATGATCCTCCAGGCTAAGGAAAGAGGAGCCATGAAGCAATATAGCAGCACAAGGTCTCCTCACCCTTCTTGTTCTGGTGCTTGCTTTCTCACAGGAATAAGCTGCCCTGCATGGTAAACAAGGCTATCAGGCTTATGGTCCTCCATAACTGTAAAGCAGCCATGCAAACCTGGCTTCTAACATGTTAGCTTTTGCTCTGTTTCAACATGGCAGAAGCTACAGATTTTTCTTATCCATTCCTCACTGTGTCCATTGTTCTGGACACAAACAGGGTAGATTCTTCAACACAGACAGGAGCATATCCTCTTTCCAAACCTGATTATCAGTCAAGCAACAGTAAGACTCTCTCATCTGAAATTTAAGAAGTAATCAGAATTCCCTCAAATGACAAGATTTTTACTGCAAGATCAATGTGCAAATAATTTGGTAGAACATCACCATCTGGTGGATACACCCACTGACAATTTGGTTTAAATTTTTTCTTTATCTCCCTTGTAGTTCTTCAGCTACTGAAGAATATTACATCATAAAGTCACAGAAAAAAGTACATTCAGCCCATACATTGGCAATCTGTAACTTCTTCTTAGGACAAGACACAAATCTGCTAAAAGGAAAAGGGGTGTGGAGAATTCCTATCTTCATATACCATCGTAGGTGGCAAACCTGTAGAGTCCAGACAGGTGAGGCCACTCAACGACTCTTCCAGGCTGCCATGGAAAGATCCTGTCCTTTGTGAAAAATAGCATACACCTCCTCCAAAGTCAGAGAGAAAATAGTACTCTGTTACCAGTTGGTTAAACAGTGCATTCCACACCAAAGCTGAGATTTCTTTTTCCTTTTACTCTCAGAACTGAGCAATTAGCCTCACTGTTGATAGAAATCGTCTGCTTTGCATAGTCCCTACTCCCCAGCATGTCAGCAAGGTGCAAGATGCCACGCTTTTCACAAGTTCTAACTGGATAGTGGAGAAAAAGGGGAGGAAGGGAAGCAAAAAAGTCCATATTATCTATGAAGGAATTCTTTCAGTTGAAAAGTGGGTTCCCTAAACACACCACCTTAGACCTTGCATCTCATATCACAGAATCAAAGAAAGGGTAAGGTTGGGAGGGACCACAGTGGGTCATCTGGTTCAACCTCCCTTCTCAAGCAGGGGCATTCCAGAGCACATGGCACAGGATTGCATCCAGATGGTTCTTGAATATCTCCAGTGTCAGAGACTTCACAGCCTCTCTGGGCAACCTGTTCCAGTGTGGTCACCTGCACAGTACAGAAATTCTACCTTGTATTCAGGCAGAATTTCTAGAACTTTCTGTGCATCAGTCTCTGCCCATTGCCTCTTTTCCCATTGCTTGGCAGTGCTGAGCAGAGCCTGGCTCCATCCTCCTGGCACCCTCCCTTCAGGTACTGACAGACATTGATGAGGTCCCCTTTCAGTTTTCTCTTCTTGAGGCTGAACAGGCCCAGCTCCCTCAGCCTTTTCTCATAACAGAGATGCTCCAGTTCTGGACCCCCAGGTTCTTCTCTGCAGAGCTGCCAGGTCAGCTCTCAGCCTGTGCTGGTGTCCAGGGTTCTTCTTCTCCAGGTACAGGACTCTGCATTTGCCTTTGTTAAATTGCAAACAGTTCTTCTCTGCCCATCTCTCCAACCTGTCTGAAACATGATGCTCAATATGGTATTTTCTGTCTACTTTGTTTTCTTGTTGTTGTTGTTTTGTAACCAAAAGCCCTATCAAAGAAACCATATACATGGCAGGCTAGATAACTTTCTCATAACATTATAAAAACACAGGTTTTTTCAGTCTGTTTCCCATTTGTAGGAACTCTCATCCTACAGTTTCATGTAAGCCCCATAGAAACGAGCCTTGTGTGATCATTTTCTGTGTCTAGGTGTTTGTCAAAATGTCCACCTGCTGCTTTCATCCAAAACCTGAAAATGGTGGTGGTCTCTACATCCATTATTTTGTGGCAAGTTCCATGTAATTATGCTGATACATAAAATATGGGATGGAGCTTAGACCATCAGGGAGACTTGTACAGTACAGAGACTGCAGAGAGCTCAGTCTCCCAGAGACAAAAGTGCCCCAGTCACTGAAGAAAAACTTAGACAAGATATTGTAAGAAAATTAAGGCTTCCATGCTTCCAAACTAAATACTAAACCCCATAGCTTCCAATTGCAATTTACCCCAGTGTTTTCATACTGTTTGTAACTTACACCCTCATTCCACAAATCCCTTAGCCTGACATGTTAACACTACATTATACTGAAAGCAGTAGATGCTTGGCAAAGAAAAAGCATAAAAACCAAACTGATTTCATTAGAAATGTATGTTGTGCAACTTATATCATAATATTGATGCCTGAGAGGCCACCTGAAAAACAGAGACTAGACAGGGATAAGGGAATACAGGCAGGTATTTATTTGAAGGGCCTTCAAAGGTGCACCCTGGGCAGGCCAAAGGCGACACCCAAGATGGACCCCGAGTCACAGGTTCTTCACACTTTTATAAGTTTGGTCCATTTGCATATCAGGGTTAATTCTCCAATTAAAGCTTCAGTTAATGATGTAATTTCTCCAAGCTCACCAAGCTCTTCTAAGATGTTGGTTTACACGTTTTGGGCCTAGGAATGGTCTGGGTATCCTTAGAGAGCAGGCTTGGAGATGCTTTGGTTTGTCTAGCTGGGATGAGAGAACAGAAGCCAGCAGGCCACAAGGAACTTCAGAGCTACACACTAGGCAATACAGGGTTTGAAAAATATAGAAGTTAAAACCTAAGGCATCAATAGTGCACAATATTACAGCAGAGGTAAGAGTAACACAAGAAAATCTTTTTGGTGAGATTTTACCTAATGAAATAAAACCACATGCAACCATACAGCTGCTTCCTACTGTGGTTGTCAGAAGTTTGTACCATAAAGTTTCCATGAAAGCCTGTGATGAGCCATGACAGGGTGAAGTAAGGCTCTACAACTGCTCAGATTAAACACTGACAAATAATGGATTTAGAAATAAGAATTTTCAGGCGCTACCAAAAAAAAAAACCAAAACACTACCTATTTTAAAAAACATCAAACAGTACCAAGAAATGGATAAAAACTATCACTAGCACAGAAAATCAAGAGTTAACAGCAAAACACTGATTCTTACTTGTGAGTGTGTAGGAGGTCCCAGGGCAGGATATGACCTGAGAGACAACTCTGTATGCTAAAAGGTTGCAAAGTCTCAAGGAGGATCAAAACACCTGAGCAGCGTTTGAAATACCTAAAGTTTTACAGTATATTTAAAACAAAAGATCTTCTAAAGACAGCCAAAATGCATACGCAGAAGATGACAGGAAAACAGGATCAATAGCAGATCAGAGATAAACACATCCTTAAGACACTGTCAATAAAAAGAAGTACAATTTTCATTCATTGTTGCAGCAAAAGCCACTTTGGAAAAAAAAAAAACTGTTTAAAAGCGATTAAGCAATTTTACAGAAATAGTCTGGGATTTTGTGCAAAGCGAGAGAGGCTCCACACTTGCCTCATCTCCTAGAAGCATCCCATATTCTTAGATGTGACGTTGCCATGACAACCACAACTTGGTGACCTCGTTATTTCAACCTAATCCTGCTTTGAAATTATAGTTGCTCCACCCTTTTGCCTGGCTAGCCTGATAACATAATCATTGTAAATGAGGATGGAAAAACACAGCAGGATACCATTCCCCTAGTGACATGGGACTAGTCTCACCTTATCAGGGAAACAGAGCAACAATTAAACTGCCCAAATCTAAAAGCCTGAAAGTAGATTTTTATTTTTGTTGTTGTCGTTGTTTTGTTTGCTATTCTATTTTGAAAAAAAATCTAATAGCTTGTCAGTGCAGGGATTCAGTTTTGAATGGGGGCTTTTGGGGAAATTCCTTTTAATTTAATTTAATGTCTTTATCAGGAAATTAAGCAGTAATAAGGGGTAGTTCTTCTTAATTATGCATTTGTTTTGACTAACAGCTGGAGGAAGATTTAAGATACAGACAGAGTCAGGACAGAACTTGTTTAGCAAATCAGATTTGGATTTTTAAGTTCAAGCTTGCCTTGCTCTATTTAAGCTGGTTAAAGCAGTGAGTACTACAAAATCCCAACTGCAGACTGTGGAAATACTTACTATGTTTGCTCACATGTCACAGGTACATTACTGTAATTCCATGCTTATTACACACGTGGACAGCAACCATACTGGTGCTGTTGCAGATTTGAAGGAAACACTTCCTTGGCTCCTTAGGGAGGTATTAAAAGTTTTCTATGAACATAGGATATACGAAAGGTAGATGAGGAAGAAGGGGGAGCAAATAACTTTAAAAGAACCTAAATTTGGAGCTGTTGGCAAAGGATCCAACTGAAACACCATAGATTTTAGTTCACAAAATAATTTTGGGACTGTTCTCACATACTTGTGTCTCCCTTCATTTTCTGTCAGTCTAATTTCTCCCTTTCTTGGTGTTTGCAGGTTTTAATCTGTTTGGGGACATATTTTGCCTTGGAGGTTGTGATATTGCATGAGACTTCTTGAAGGAACACCCTGCACAATTGAGGCAACTAAATTTGTAAATAATAGTCATTATTAGAAGAAGATGACAAAAAAGAAAGACAAGCTACTTTGACAGAGAAGTACAAAGAACTATTATCTTGCTCAGTATGGATACAAGACTTCTGTTATTATGGTTATTTTCAGAAGAGTAACAAAGATTTCCTCAATCCTAGCCTTATGTGCCTCTGCCAGCAAAGGGGCTGAGTCAGCCTCTGAGGATATGAACTCATGATTCTAGAAGGAAATGGACATTCTGCATCCTAACATTTGGAAAGCTGTAGTGCTAAATTGTTCTTTCCAGCGTTCATGTCACAATAGAGAAGTTGGGTGATGCCCTCTAAATCAATAACCGAAGGCTCCATGCACAAGCAAAGGTACCTATCAGGAACCCACGGATTCAGTGACCAGCCAGGAAAACCTTTATCCAGAAAGTGCTTTATTAGCAGGATAATCACGAGTCTATTAGAAGTCTAAGGTAGCTGATGAAGTAATAAGGCAAATAAAGTAATGATTTCTGGTAAGGCACAAAAAAATCTTTTGAATCCTGCTGCAGCAGTGCTTGGGGATAATTTTACTGAATAACCAATACAAAAATCCCAAAGCACTATAGCCATGCATTGCAGGTACAACACGATGAGCTGAAGACTGAGCCATTTTCCCTGAGCCTTCAAAATACCTTTGTATTCAAAAGCATCTGCACTAGGCAGGGCTAAACCACCACTTGCCTATGTTTGAAAACTTGCCACTCCCAGCAGAGAAAATGAAACCACTGACAGCTTACACAGTCACCTTCACATAGGATCAGCACAAGGTGTCTCAGGCACAGAGAACTCTGCTTTTCTCCACAAAACAAACAAAAAACCCCAACCAAACAAAAATTTAAAAAATAAGGAACTGGAAAGAAAAAAACCCACACAAACAAAACCACAAACAAAGAAAAAAAGGGAGACAGAGAGACCACCAAAACACACAGTTCACTTCCTCCATGAAGGGACCCCTTAACACACCCTTGGCCTTCCTTCCCCTTCAAGTGGGGTACTTTGCTGCCAATATCTAACCATTAAATGATTAGAAGAGATGTGAATATAATCATTAGACATTTTTTTCCTTGAGTTGTTCAGCAGGGGTTAGAAATCAGTCTCCATTAAAATATTTTTCTTAAGCTCTGTTGAATCCCAAGAGCAGAGAATAGACATGAGTAGGAGATGTTTTTACAGCACTGCAGCAAAGGAAGCAGGTTTTTCTTCACTAAAAGGCCAAAGTTCATTTTCTTAGAATAGCAGCATACATTCCAAAATGGTGCCTCACATTTACCAAGAGCTATCAGGGAACAAGTGAACAAGATTTATGTCCAGATTCAAATTTAGTTCTCCTACATACAATAGTAAAAGGCCAGACCATTCAATACTTAATCAGGTTTGCAGTCTGATTTTTCCAGCCTTGCTTGAGATCACCATATATCTTGTGCAGGCTGATTAATCCCTCTAACTACTGATTCTAACACATGAACAGGAATCTAGAAGCCCCAAATGAAATTCCAAGCAGGAAGTATACTTTTGACAATTGATTTTTGCATCTACAGTCTGACTTCTTAATCTATTACAACCTAGTTTGCTGTACTCTTTTCAGAAAAAGGAATATATTTTCCGTGTTACAGTTATGGTCCTGGATTTGAACAGCAGCTAAAATCATTCTGAATTCAAAACAGCTAACATACTGAGGGGAAAGGAATTACTAACTCTTCCTTGTGCAGTTAGAAGTGGACTGCATAGCAGACCTCTTGCTGAATTTGGGGGACACGACTCCTTACTGACCCTGCTCTGGAATCCGTAGGTATGAGTTTTTACAGACAATACAGAAGTTATTATATACAAATGATTTTCTGCTTCGCACAAATCTAAAACAGAAATGAGAACAAAGCTCTGCTTCTCTCCCAGATCGGTAGTGACACCTAGTGACCAAAGCCTAAAGGAACCCTGCTCCGGAGGAACCGACTTGCACTGCGCTGGATTACACTACAAAAACTGTAGGGTGTGGCAGGACATAAGCCAAATAAAAGCTGACATTAGCTATAGGGTGATTTAAATTTACACAGAAACGCTACATCTGCTTTAAAGAACAATGTTCTGCAAATCAAAAAGAAAGGAAGGGATGTTTTCATAAGCAGGGAAGAAACCATTTGGACAAGTAGAATGTAATTACCCAGTGAAACCCGGGAAGGCTCTGGGGCAGAGCATTCCTACACATGAATGATGTCCACAGTACAGGGAACAATCCCTAGTTCTAAAAACCTAATTTTTCCATCTCATTCGAAAAGGGTAATTACCAGAACAGACTGCAACTGCTCCTTATTATGGTCCAAGTTCTTTTTGATGAAGAAAACTCTCACCAACATAGCTGTAGTGCAATATGTTATTCCACATAACCTACACCAGAACAGATCTCTCTGTATCTTGACATACTACTCTATAATAAAAATTACTTGGTTACTGATCACTACCTGGATCAAAGACTTGTGGTTGCAGGGCAATGCTGAAAAGACCACAGTCTCCTCAAAAGGCTTGTCCTGTATTGTTACCCATTTTATATTACATGGCTTGGGAAGTGCTGTGCATACGTTCCCCATAAAGGTGGCTCACCCCAGCCTTTAAGCCACCTTCACTTTGTGCCATGCTATCCACACAGTGACCTTTTCCCAAGTGATGGTAACACAGAAGCTGCACTAATGCTTATCACTCCTATGGAACCAGGCTTTGCTCCTGGGGGAAAGGATGCCACTTTCTACCTGAAAGTCACTGGTTTTTTTCCTCAGCTTTTCACCAGGTTTAAGATTTGTAAAGTGCTCTGCGCTGCACTTGAAAAACAAAAAGTTTAGAAGATGCCCAGGAATAATGTTAGGAGACATTTTAGAGGAAGACATTAGTCAAAATAGAGGTGGGGGGAAGAGTTTAAGGAAGAAAAATCTGGGCAAACTCCAGAGTAGAAGAGATTAGCAGAAAATCTACACTCTAGATCAAAAGACAAATCTACAGTTCAAAAGTGGAGCCAATTCCTTATGCAATATATCTCATGTATCAGACTATACTTATAGTGGAAGATACATTTTTTAGTCTCATTGGAACAAGTGGATATTGAAGCCTTCATCAGTCTCCTTTATCTTCAATTTGTGCTCATTTCTCAAAGAAAGTGACTCCAAGTTGCAACACAGAATAGATGCAGGCTTGTAACACCCGAACTGGAGAAACCATGCTAATTCGTGTAAGGATGTTGCACAAAACAGGTAAAATCACAGATGACTAAAGTGGCAGAAAAAGTACTTGGGTGAAAGGAGAGACATCCATGACCAGGAGCAAAGAGCTCATGAACCATACAGCCAGAAAACCTGTACAGATTCTGGGAGTTTTCAAGACAGATGCACTAGAAAAAATGTTTGGAAACACAAAAGAATGCTACTTGTTCTTCGAATTTCTGAGATAAGGAATAGTGGGGACTGATGACAGAGAAGGTTTAAGAATTTTGTGTTACCAAAAGAGGACAGCTGCAGCCTTGACCGATAAAAAAAAAAACAACCCACACAATGACTGGCAGTGTCAGAAATACATGTCTTGTTACACCCAAAAATAATTTGCTCACTACAAGAAATTTGCCCCATATCGCATTAGAATTCACTTGTGCTCCTATCTGTACCAAAATCTAGTTTGAGATCCTCTCAAAGAAAGAGGAAAAAATTCCAACAGAGACCAATTGATTATCCCAATCTAACAGCTCTGGAAAAGTCCTCAAAAAAACCACAAAGATCAGAGAAAGGGAAAGGTCCCATGTTTCACTCATTATGTCTTTTCCTCACTGCCAGCAAGATAACTAGAGACTAGCCAGTTACCTTGGCCTGTTTTGTACAGAATAAAGGTAAGTTTGAGGAGGAATAAAAGTTTTTGTTGATTCAATCTGCCAGCAAGACAGTGGTTACTTTTAAATGGAGAAGCAGCATAGACTTCTGAACTCAGGAAAACCACTCTCTGTGTGACTGGTCTTTGATAAGCAGCTTTCACCCTGGCCCTGAGTCTCTGTAGAATAGCTAAGAGATCCATGGGAAGTGAAATATAGCCATTTTTTGACCTTTATGAAACTTCTAAGAGTCAAAATCACTACTGGAAAACCTTTAGGGGTCCACAAAACCGAAAAACAATGACAGCCATTGCCTCAAATTGGCAGGTCTTTAGTTTTGTTCCTGTCTTCAATGTGGGCTGGCTGTGACCTTACAGAAAGTTCACTGGGACATGTTTGAGGTTAAAATAATCAGCTGTATATTGTAACATCTCTTATTTATACCTTAGGTTGAAGGGAACTCAATTTTAACTTGCATTAAGATTTTCAGCCTTCTTTATGTGGTATCTTTCTTTATAAGTATTGAAAGAACTGTCAATATCTATTCACAGCATAATTTAAGTATTTGCTAATTACTGTAGATTACATCTGAAGTGAGGTGATCACACACTTGTTAGCTCCAATTATAACAGAAAAATCATTAATCATAGCTTTGTAGTACAGAATAGGTATCGTAGATATTAAATAGATGTTTAGCTTATTGCTGTACAACTCCTATGGTATCAATGTGAGTACCTTAAGTAATAAGACATTATAAAAATGTCTGGAATGCCTTTGCTATTTTTCAGTTTTGTGATCTGAAGTGCTGAATTGCAAAAAAAAAAAATAGTGCACATGCACTAGGGTGATGAGGGAGAAAGATTGTCTTGATGTTTCATAAAATGAAATGTAAATAGTTCAATAAGAAAGCCCTTTACCTCCATGTAAAAATTCAACTTTTCCCCAAATGAAACAGAGCATTGAGATTCAAGAACATAACCTTGTAATCAGATCTATTATTTCTTTGCATCAACCCTTAGATTCTTTCCTATGTGGTTTTTTGCCTAATGATCTTATCATTAAGCTCAACAAAATTGAGTGTAATGTACTGAAAATACACTCAGCTGATATTGAACTTGTTGATGAGGAGTGTAGGCCTCTTAAAATTGACAAAAACTGACAAGTTCTCTATTCCCTCTTATTTTATTGCTCTTTGGTTCAATATGTAGCTTTGCAAGCAAAAAAACTTTATTGCTTGCTGGCTGAAAAGAAAGGTCATACTCAGGAATACATTTCATTAGTCGTGATTCAGACTCTTTTATCAGTTTTCTTCTTTGATGTAAATTCCAATTTGTTAATGGTATGTAGGTACAAAGGCAAAAATAGAAATATTTCATGGAGTTCTAGAGACTATCACTGACATACTAAGGTTATAACTATTTTTATATCAGGGAGGTGATATTTTCTTAAAAATATTTTCTTGGAGATACAGGAGCAGCAGAGAGATCAGCAAAAATTTATGCTTTGATTTTAGCAGTGCAATCACTGCTAGACTGAGTCCTAAATGCATGGGTTGCTGCCCAGATTGTTTTTGCTGAAAAGCCAGTGGAAGATCAAGTTCACCACATTACCCCAAACCAGCTGCACTAATGCAGCAGAGGGTAGATGTGCAGAACTGTGAGCAAAAAGCCAGGAAAAAGAATGGTACATTTCCTAAATCCAGAATTTCAACATCATATTTCTAAGCAGCAAACCTCTACCAAGCAAATCTGCTAACTTTAATTCCCGTGACCACCTCAACACTTTATGGAACCAGACTGAGAACCACATCTATCCAAAAAGATATTTGGTGATCTGTTTCAAAAACAGGCCTGTAAGTAATTGTAAAAGCACAGGTGGGGGAAGTAAATTTGGTCAGAAATGACTGAATAGATCCATGGAAGGAAGTGTTCAAAACAATTTAACATCTAACAGAACTGCCAAAGTTATCCTGCCCTTCTTGCCCTTCCAGGGCCAAATCAAGTTATATCCAACACAGTCTGTGCCAAGCCTCAGAAAAAACTTGAAAGCACTTCACTCATTTTAAAAAGTGTTTAATATTAAGAATCCAATAAATAGGCCACAAAAACACAATATAACTTATGCATAAATATCTACACATTAATTTAGGCTACTAGTGTAAAATATCCAAGGCTTTGCCATTTATTACATATTACACAAGTCAAAAGAGTATTTTATGAATCACAAAACGAAGAACCTCAAAATGAACAAAGCTGCTTTGTATTTTATGATTATAACGGCAATATTAAATCCTGTTCATGTACCCTTTTTTATATCTGATTCCCCTCAGCCCTTTTCCAGTCCAACCAGAATCAGGATTATATACTTTATCTCCCAACTAGAATCCTTGCATTTGCTCTAAAAGGGGTCACAGATTGATTCTTCACTCAAAGTCATCAGCATAGTGCATGTGAAAAGCTTCAAAAGAGAAATTCTTTAGCAGCCCAAAGTTTTCTTTAGCAGTACCTTCCCAATTCCACTCCAACCATATCTCCAGTCCTGATGGATTGGGTCTGCCCAGCTTCAAACAGGGACTTTTAAGACTGACACGTGTACCTCATATCTGGCAAAATCTGAATATTTAATATCTCCTTACAGAAAAACAGGATACCAAGATCTCTCAGATAATTAGGGATTTGCTCACCAACCCTCTCTTAGCATTGAGACAGTCTTTAATTTTATTTGGGGAAAAGAAATATTGTCAGGATTTTTCAGACCTTTAGAATAACTTACCATGTGCCTCAGGGAATCCTGGCTGGATCCTGTGAATTTCACTGACACTTCCACTTTTGACTAAGCTATGCCTGCAAATCCACCAGAAAGGTTTCAGAATGAACTGCTACCAGTTTACCAGTTGCTCTGCTTTCCACAGAATTAAAACAAAGCACCTGGGCCTAGTTAACCACTAACAAACAAACCTTGAATGAGGTCTGTTTTCCATTAATATAATTTGTAAGTAATATTTTTGCCTTCAGGATACATTACAAAGAAACCACAAAGTTGCCTCCAATTTCAAATTAGGAGCTATTTCTGCATTTAGTTGAAATAGTTTTCCATGACTGACGTGTGGTGAGATGAGCTGTAGTCATGCTGTCTACAGATACCTGAAGATGAGCGAACCTTTTTCCTCCTGTGCTTGCTTTGCAAAGTAAAGGCATCTCCTTCCAGCTGCAGTTCAGATGCTGTAATCCATTCCTTCCTTGCTCCTAAAGCAGATTACAGCACCCTACTCTTGTCCACTCAAAACTTCAGCTTCTATGGTTCCTCTCCTCAGTAACTCTCATGTGCAACAAAAGGTTCTTGTGCTTCTCACGTCTGCTGTGGCCTTGGATTTGTTTGGATTAATAAAAATTCTGATCCTGTGGATAACAGCCAATTATATCACTGTGATCCACTCAAGTACCTGAGAAAAGAGGGAGTTCTCTGGCTTGCAACCTTCAGATTTAAATACTTTTAGATCAAGGATAAATTTGGCTCCTGATTGTACACTTTGTTCTGTTTTTTTGGAGAGGTAGAATACCTGATGAACTCTAAAATGTAGACTTTTGTATGTCTGCTTCTAGGACTGTTTCGGTCCTACCTCATTTCCCAAGTATTTTACAAAAATTCTATTTCTTGTAACTTTTATAATTCATGTCCATCCAAACTACAATCAAGTACATTGAGAGAAATATGTGATTAAAAAAATAAATAGGAAGACTGAAATAAAAAGTATTATTAAAGAGCAAAGGCAGATGAAAAACTGAAATTAACACCATATTTTTCAAAATAACACAATATTTTCCTTTAAAATTATTATTTAGTGTTCTTTTATATTTTTCAATTCCCGTTTCAAGAAAAATTATGATAAGTAAAGATTTGTTCCAGAGAAGTGCACCCATAATTACACTACGTTTAATTTTACCCTTCTTGTTCTGCTAAAACTTTTTGTATTCTTTGGTCTTTTCTTATTTTTGACAGCTGGAGGAAGGGGAGACACTGACAACCATACATAAAATGGGAAGTCCTCCTTGTGCTATTTGTACACTATGGAACATAAGTGCCTCCTAATACTGCAGATGTGTGGCAGACAAGCAATGCAATTTTTTAATGCAATTTAGTCAAGAACAGCTAAAGAAGGAAAAACCTGACTTAGCAGAAATCAGAGACAGATTCCAACTTTGCTCATTAAGGTTTAAAGAAAAGTGCTTTATATGCCTGAACCACTGCCAAGGGTCTCCTTCCCAAGTCCTGAATTTCATGCCTTTTTTTTCTTTCTAAAGCTGATTTCAATTTTGGACAGCATCCACCTAGAATTACTTGTATGTTTTTAATTTCTCCTTTGACTATAGAACTTAAACAAACAGTTTTGGCTGGGTGGCTTTAATCAGAAACAGATAAAAAGTTTTGAAAATGAAAAGTAGATATGCCAAGTGCACCCAAGTCAATTTCATTCATTTACTCTTCCTTTATTTCTGTTATTGGATAGTTTAGCACTCAGGTTGCTCAAAGACCTAAAGTAAAAAGAAATAATGAGCACCAAGGATATTGAACTTACGTATCAAATTTTTTCCAGAAATCTTAAATTAGAAGAGAGTCAAATGGAGTTTGTTGTCTGTTGCAAATGAACTAGATAAAGTTGAAAATGAGTCCAAGGTAAATGAGAGATAAGTAAAGTATCAAAGATTTCAAGAAAATGAGTTAGACTGCTCTGGTATTATCTAAGTGTCTCTTAATGCCCTAAATGGTTCTTTAGTCTTTACTACCACAAGACAAGACTGATTTATTACAACAGTGTTAACACCACATTAGAATTTCAATTTATTGCAATAGAACAAGGTAAGTTGTTTGAAAAAAAAATTGAACCCTCTCTGCAGATAAAACCCTTGAGATCCTTAGATTTGATATTGGGATCTCCTAGTTCCTGAAATCCTGGGTTCTCGGTCTTACCATTGAAATAAAACTCCTTGACCAGACTCAACTGACATGAAAAGTAGGATTGGATCTGCAATGAAAATGACTTATGAATTCAGTAAGTCCATCTCAGTAATAAAAACTTAGTCATGTAAAAATTAAGGGCATGTTATACTTCTACTTAAATTCAACTCAGAATATGTGCATCAAACAAGCATATAAAACTTTCCACTTTGGGGGTCCTCATTTAAATATATCTGTGGCTAAAACTGGTCATTAAGTGTGTTAGAAATTGAAGTCGAATTGAATTTCCAGCTTTCTCATTGTCAACTGGCACTCTGCTGTTGACTTTTGTAGAATCAGGATTTCATCCAAGACACTACAATCTAAAACAAGTTCTGAGAAGTTTCAGCTTCTGTATTTATCACAAGAGGGTTTTATTTTTAAATTATAAAAACTGAGATTATACAATTTACATTATTTTTCACTGCTAATAACTTTTATTTTTGTGTCTATCTATAACTATTGAATCAAACAACAATTATAGAAGTAGAGACTCCAGACTTGCAGACCATCATATTTTTGTGTAAGAGACTCAGAGTTCACATTACATTCACTAGAAAAATAGACAGAAAGAAAAAAAAAAGTAACAAAACCCTCTGTTCCTTCCAGTGTGCTTAGAACAAGGAAATAATTTCCTCTCCATCACCCTAGCAGTAACCACCAAATAAGAGTAAATAGCCTCCAACAATTTTCCAAGAGTCAAAAGCATCAATTATTCCACAACCAGATGTCTAATCCTTCTTCTCAACTTGTAACAATTTCTACAATACAGTTATGTGTTAGTCAAACAAAACAGACACAACAATACAAAACCTCAGGCACAGCATGGAGAAATGGAAAGGAGAATGTGGAATAACTACTGAATACATTATAGTAGAGCCTTTGCATCCAAAACCTTGCATGTATTTCACCTACATGCCTGCAGAGGCATCAATAGGTGTAACAGAATATATTATCTTCCCTTACAAACCTTTCCTATGTTATTCAGTATTGAACAGAAATTGTCCCTTTTTCAAATGTGGTGACAGTAGAAGGACTACAGAAAACCTACTAACTAAAATATCTGCATGCTGTATGAACTGTCCCCTAAACCAGAGAGGAGGAAATCAAGGTACAGCTGGAGCTTGCAGTTTCAGGAAAAAAGTCATAGCTCAAATACTGTGTGTAACAGAAATTCTCAGGCATGATCACAAAAATATCAGCTAATGCAACTATTAGCATGTTTCAGGTTGCTGTATTGTAATTTTCGCACAACAAAGAAAGTAGAGGTGAGGACAACAGATGATCAGCAGGTAAGAGACAGTGTCCTCAACTTCCTCTTTCTCTTAGCTTACAGGAATTCTTATAGTAAAATGATTATAAAAGAAATCCCATGATTCTGAACAGAGATGCTTATAGGTTTTTGTGTAGTAGGGGCACAGCGCATCTCTGGTTACTGACTACAGAAAGAGCCAGTGATTTCTCCTTTTTTTTTCAGTTCTCAGCATATTTCTACTGATTTATGTGTTAAATCAAACCTTTTCCAATCTTTCCTCAGAAATAGTTTGTGGATAATCATTGATGTCCATGTTTCCCTTTACACTGTCACACTCTTACACATGAACATGTAACATTTCACATACAGATGTTTACTTTGCACAGCCATCTGTGCCATCTGAAACAAAGGAGATCACAGAAAATGAAATCCCACTGTAACTCTCTTTCTGAATACATAAACAAACAACTGGGTTCTCAACAAAAAGTCTGTTGGTTTTCACAGTGTGTTGGAAGAGATTTCACTTTATGGATGACTCCGAAAGTCAGATCCCAGGTCTCAACAGTGTGGACTATTGGTAAGATAACAATTAAAAAATCTTAAGTAATCATGGGATAAGGGTGCATACAGATCACTCCAGAACTTTTATTTGCAGGATGGTGTTCTGTGTCTTTTTTTTCTTCATAGTTACAAATGTTTGGGTTTTTTCTTTTCAGACAAACCCACAACTAAGAACTGGATTGGACATAAGCAGATGCAGTGAAGGGTGATAAACTGAGAGAAATGGATTTAATGGGAGACTTGAAGAGGGGGTGTGGTGGGCAGTGCCAAAATACAAGAGTCTGTTTCCAACTGCAGGGATGAGTTGGCCCACAAAGACTGAGTAACAAAGCAGTGGTCAGGTAAGAGGCACATGCAGGGGTGGCATGGAATGGGAGCAATAAAGTCTGGAAGAGGTATACACAATAGTATGCAAAACAATAACAAGAAAGAATTCTAATTTGGGAAGGCTGTTAAGAAGTATTCAAATTCGAGTCAATGAGAGAAAAGGGAGAGAACCATAAGAGAGTGAAGTTTGTAGTGAAATCTGTGAACTACAAAGAAAGTTCAGGTAGTTGGTGTGACTGGAAGAGAGTAGAGGAAAGGGAGAAGAAGGTACAGCTGCTACAGAGAACTGGTTCTCATGAATATGAAGAGATTTTGTCTACCTGAAAATAGTTCTTATCCATTCCTGCCTCCTGATCATATATCTGTATGGAAACCATACTTTTATTTGTTTCCTGGTGGTCACAGCTATCCAAGGCTGTTCCAAACTTTGGTCCTGAAAGTTTTAGAACGGCCTCAACCTAAAAACTGAGCCATGTATAAGTAGTTTACCTAGGGTATGATCTGACCCCTAAATAAATGAACATAAGTAGGTTCAAATCTCACTGAAGGCAACAGTAAAACCTTGAGCCAAGCAGGTTCACTACAGCTACTGACTCTTTTTACACTGACATATCAAGTCAAATTTCCTCACGCACCAGCCCAGTTGTCACTACATGTTTCACTTGGCTCTTACTACGTTAGCTCGTGTACTCCTGCATTGGAATGGATATAGCTATACCATAATACCTGACTTCAGGATGAAAATTTTCCATTTTATACTCTCTGAAACTAAACAATCAGACAAAGCATGAAATTTCATGCAATTGAGCCATTCAAATTCACGTCCTGCAGTCAGGCTTTAAACCAGAATTGTACCTGGAGACTAAAATCCAGGCCTAGAGGAGATCAAGTAATGAAACCTTGCCTCTTATTTTATATGTTAAGAAAACCAAAGAAGCAACAAAATCCCAACAATGACAATACTTAAACCTGGAGTTTCTGTGGAGGCATTCCTACCTTGAGTTTCCAAATATGGATATCTACCCCACACAACAGCCTACCTGATCTCACTGTGTATTAAGTGGCAAGTAGTCACTAAATGAGGAAATTTTGTTGGTTTATTTTTTTTATTTGTCAAGGGAAACTGTCTAGTATTACAGCAATATTTTTTTAATGAGAAATTATGATTTTGAAAAATAAATTCATGAAATATTTGCACTATAAAACAAAGAGTAAAAAACACTTTAGCTGTAATATTACATTCAAAAAAAATTTTGGCATATTTGATGCACACACGAGTTTGGAAAATAAAAGTTGACACTAATAAGATAATAATTTATAAATCTGTTAAAACTTCCCACATCTATAGCCATCTAGATACATTCCTAGATACCCAAAGAAGCACTAGCCAAGCATGATCAGACCAGGAAGCAGTTCAGTAAGGCTATTACGGTATAAATCTACAAAAGCTGACTCATCTTCTGTTGGCACAGCAGCTGTACCACAGGAAGAAAGCTGAGTTAGCCCAGGAGGGTTAAGCTACCCCAGACTGCAGTAAGAGTTGTGTTACACTATGTTTGTCATGTCTGGTTCAGGAGCCCGTGCACTGCACTGCCCTGCCCTTCCCAACACTGAAAAACAGAATTAACCAAGACAAAGAGCGAGGTTTTGAATACCTTGAGATTTATATTCAGTCCTATTGCTTGTGGGTGAGTTTTCTGTCTGACCTCCTGCAGTATAACAAGTGTTCATCTTTAAGATGTGGAGCTTACAGTTTTTAGAATGGCTATGTTTTACCACAGTGAACCAGGTTTTGTGGAGCAAGACCAGTGAAGTAGGACATCCAAGCCAAAGCAACTTAGATTCATTCAAGTTCATGTTAAAGGGAAACTGCATCACCTCTCCTCTAGTCCTTTTATTAGGCCACGTTATTGACAGTGTGCTTTTTCTACTGATGTCTTAGGCGTAAAATAATAATGTTACACCTCATATCCAAAGTGAAAAGCACAGATACTCTTTAACAGGAGAAAAGGTGCATCCACAGCTGTTCTTACTGGGTACTGGTCTTGATAAAGTCTATAACAGCTGATCTCATGGCATAAAAAGACTCAAATAGATTGTGCTTCAAATACTCATCCTTGCTGATTCTCTCACTCCTGCACTTAAACATATATACACACACCTTAGACATTAATCACTAGGAGTTTACACACAGACTAGTCATAAAAACCCTTATTTTAGAAACACTAGTTCAATCACTGCCATCTTGCTTTCAGTTTACCTCATTCAAAATAAAGCCACTCTCCCTGCTAGCTTTGATTTGAAATAAAACCCACTCAGACTCATTTCTGTTGTTCTTGATGCATTCTGTTCTAGTCTCTACCTGGATATAACCACACAAATTAATGCTGATGCTGTACTCAGTACAGTGACAGCATTAATAGAGCACTATTTTGTTGTCCACAATAAGCTCCCTCTTGTGCCTCTGGTGTTCTCTAATTAGGCCCCTTCAGACACACAGTTTAGTTATTATGGTTCATCAGCTTATAATGCATTATTCTAAATAACTGCATTTTCATTCTTTTTTTTTTTCCCTTTTCCTTTTTTGCTGTTAAATTAAAAAAAAACCTCAGATAATGAAAGTGAAAAGAATTACTCACCCTTCATCTCGATCCAGCATAATGTTTCTGGGCAGCAGGGAGAGCAGGAAGATGTTCTTGTGAAGAGAGGAACTTGAACAGCTTTATAGGACAACAACCTAGGAAGAAATGACAAGCCAATACCCACATTTACTGTTTGTAAATCTGAGCATTGATTCTGCTTTCACAAGTGGCTTTCATCAAATGCAAATCAGAAGCCTGGCATCTGCTTGAGTAACCAGGCAGCCCTGTCCCCCTTTCAAGGGAACAAAAGCCATACAATCAAAGGGTTTTAAGAGGACGGCAAACTTATTGTAAGCTAGAAAAGGTTAAAAGTCTGCCAGGGCTTAAATATACCTCTCAGAACTCCCAAGTATGGAAGCACTTCTGACCTTTATGAATTCTTTTTTTCCTGTGAAATGTTTCTGTATATTTGAAACATGATAAAAAGTGACCAAACAAGAGAGAGACAAACTAGTTACATTTCCTAATTCCCAACTGATTTTGAAAGCTTCAGAAAGCAAATTCGTACAGTTTTATTTGTTCTCAGATTCCAAAAATCCTGCTCTGACCAACAGCACTCTGGCTGTCATACAGGACCTACCTGTGCTCCCCCGTGTAAGTGACAAATTCTCTTCTGTAGATAGGTAACAACTTTCACTTCAGAGATGTTAATTCCTCTCTCAGAAATCTTCACTAAGAGCAGCACAGCCTGGAAAATGGCTGAATCACATCTGGGTAAAGAAAAACATATTTTTAATAATATTTTGATCTTTTTAAATAATATTTTAATAATAGATAACTCTTTCAGATGCATTTCTGTTGTTCTTCTTTGAATTAACTGAAAATTCATGACTTCTACTTGCTTCAGTTAAAAGCACCCTTTCCCAGCAACAAAGAAAACCGGATTACTATTTCTACTGAAAATCTCTGAAAAATGTCTAATACTAACTTCACGTATGTATTTATTGTGAAAATAAAGCCTTTTGCTGTATGATAACAGCATAAAATGAATTTTTTTAAAGAATATATTAAGACTTAATGGATTCTTCAGAGCGTGTCTTTCTAATAGTCTTATTTCCTCATTCATTTGGGAATAATCACAAAGCTTGTCCCAATGATTATGAAGTTAGAAACCAACATTCAAAGACTTGTAATAAGCCTGAAGTGTCAGTTTGGCAATTTTTCAGCTTTTTATTTAGTGATTGGTTCTAGGTTCCAAAATAGAATACCATCTCACACATAAGTTTAAGCTTTATAAGACTAGGATTTTCAATGCTATTAATAACTAGATGGATAATAGTTCACTTCAAGTAATGTCTGAAGGACCCTGCTGCTGTGAGGATTCTTTTTAAATCTAAACAGTTTAATTTAAAACAGGTCTTGGTTCTAATGTTTTGAACACAGTCTAACAGAGCAACTTGTGCTTTCTTCTGAAGGAATCATAACTCTCTCAGCTGTTTAGAGACCTCTATAAAGCAAAGGCTGGCAATTCTCTTAGGCAAACCAGAACAAAAAAACAGCAATAGGAGGGAGATTTGGGGCTGGGTTTTTAATATGTAGTAGGAACTACATAAATCAGATTATGAAACTCAATGTCACAAAATGTCATGGAGCCCAAAAATTTTAATAGAACTGAAATTAAATGATGTGGACTAAAGGAAAAATCTATTGATACTTATTAGACGTGGTGGTACAAGTGTAACCTCCAGGTCAGATGGACATACTAAAACCCACCAGGCTTACCCTATATTTTGCCTCTTTTTAATTCTATGTTTTCAGCACCTCATGTTGGCAGATATCATTGTTGCATTACCCAAGGAATAAGCTTGAAACAAAGAGACTTCTCTCTGAAGCACAGAATCTGGAGTTCAAGTAATGCGGATACAAGTGATGAAAATAAAAACAACCAAAACAACCACCAAACACAGACCAAAACAGGAACAATGATCTAAAAATGAAGGACTCAAGAAGAGGATACCAAATAGGAAACAGATTCTGTTGTCATTGTAAATACAGCAGGTAAAAGACTACTTCAAGGAGGAAATATGACATAGAAACAAAGCATGAGCGGTAATTCTGGACTAAGCATTCTGCATTCTGGCCATCACATCTTAAAGACTATTCCCTGTTTGCTGCCAATGAGGATTTGTCTCAAACTCAAACTCATTACAGAGAGCAAGAGGGCTGCAGAAAACAAAGTGGAAAGATCAAATGATCCCAGACTATAACAAATGAAATAAAAGTAGAGGTCAAAACATCAAAAGTGAAATAGCGAGGGAACTGGTGAGGGATGTAAAACAGAGCATTCCTGACAGCAACCCAGGTAGCTGATGGATGCTGCCGAGTGATGGTGTGCCCAGGAACAGAGACATCACTGTCAGAAGGAAGGTACTGAGCTGAACTCAACATCTGATATTGAGCTGGCACTTCCATCCAGCCCACTAAAGTTCTTAAGGCAACACAATCAGGAAAAGAAGTTACATTATGCTGTTTTTCAATACAGTATCTTGAGTTCAAAGATGATCTGCACCCACAGCAAGGTTTTCCCCACAAAGACCTTTGTGTTAAGTAATGTCAAAAGACCTTTCTCCTCCTAAAAGTAACATCTGGATTTAGTGTATCTGTTCTAATCAGACCCAGAAAAAAAAAGAAATTCTGTGCTGAGTCATGCTCAGAATAATTCTTACCTTCTCTCTAATTCCTTTCAGCTGCAGATTAGACAATGTTTCCCGAGAAAGAAAGCAAATAAAGTACTTCCTTATTAGTCCTGCAAATAAGTCACTTTCACAATATCAGCCTTGCATAACTTGTTTTCATCTAATTCAGTCATCTGCATAATAGTGGGTCTTCCCAGACCCTTCAACAGAACTACAAAATGTAAGAACAAGTGTTAGGGTGGTATTCTATGTTTGCTTAAGATAGCTATTCTAGAATGTCTGCAGTAATACAAAATGCACAATAAAGATGATAAATTTTACTAATGCTATCCACAATGCTGATGGCCTAGTCTTAAGTACAGTATCCTTTTTTATTATGCTTACACTAGATAGACCCATGTAATATGAGTATGATACAGTGATAAAAATTAAATAATATAGACATTAAACTACTATATCATTGTTTTCCACATAATCCTATGGTTTTAGCCAGATCCAACTGTATTATTATCAGATAATGCATGCCGATTATTTCTTGAAGTATGAGTCAGAATTTTTTGAATTGTTGGTTTCTACATCTCATTAAATCGATGGGATATTGGTGTCTAAACAGTGTGAGCTCCCTCTCATAGGTCAGTGCTTAGGATAACACAGATTAAAGGTTAGAATCTTCCTAGTCTCTTTGATGCTTTTAATGTTATCTCTTACTTTAACATCAGAGCAGTGACAAGGCTATAAGATCTTACAGTCCTGTAAGATTTTCAAAGACATTTCAAACAAAAACATCAAATATTGAAATTGATTTAACTTCTCACCTTCTCTTCCATCACTGCGTTCACTTCTTTCTCCTCCCATACACACAAACACAAGAAAACACATTCTCACACACACCAAAAAAGGCACTGAAAATTAGAGAGAGTCAACATTTTTTAAATGTGGAAATACAGAAGTATACTCTCATAAATGTGGAGCTACCATGGCTTGAAGTCTAAACATTCAACACATAATTTGTAACTTTAATCAACACATCTCATTTTGCTAATGCATACTGACTGGCTGCCTGAGTGCTAATGAGCGTCCCTGAATGCTAATGGCTCTGTGAAACTCGATGGCCTCTGAGCATCACATGGATTATCCGAAACTTATTTGCATCTCAGATTCCCAGCACCATTCAGCTTCACCTCTCTTTGACCTTGACATTTTATAAACCAGGGAGAACAGTTGTGTTATGAAAGGAAAGCCAAAACTGAACCAAAAAATGCAGGCAGGCATATATCCATCTAGAATATATTAGAAACAATTTAATGAGTTGAATATTCTCACACTAGAATATGGTCTCTGTAAGTCATTATACATCTTATCTCCCCTTTCTTTGAACTCTAATGCTTGCAAGACATATGCTTAGGAATACAGTGTGTGTAACTAGGAAATAGTAAGACAAGGATTGTGAGAAGAGTTAATACCTTTTAGAATCAATTGATTTGCCAGCAATTAAACATATTAAGTATATTATACATTACTGCATGTATTAAAACGAGGTGATATAATAACATATACATATCATAAATTCAGCACAGTTGGAAAAAAAAGACAAGGCTTCAGGTACACAAGACCTATCAAATCCTATTCCATGGATTAAAATTGTATATTCCCTTTTCTCCAACACATAACATTTATTTGGTGATGTGTCCTGTAACTTTGCAAAAGCCCCACCATCCTGTTCCATTGAGTAGATGGAACTGTGATGCAACTGCAGCAATGCCCTGCTTTAAAGGGAAACCTGTACTCAAGGTATTATTTCACTGCTCTGAATATCATAGCACTCTATAAAAGGCAGAAATATTTTCCCTGAAAGCTTTTTTTCTTTTTAAATTGTGTTTCATGTTGGGGTTTTTTTTTCTGTGAAGAAATCCATAGATACAAATATATACATGTGCACACATATAATTACATCTTTTCAGGAAAATAAACTTTCTTGACTGTAAAGTGACATGAAAATTATAATTGAAGATTATGATGCAATTATTATTTTAAAATAAACTGTCTTTTTACTTCTTACTACCCTCAGAGTAAACAGACACATAATACTCACATGATAATCAGATCTGTTTCCCAGCTTGAAATACAGCGGAAGTACTTGATGTATTGTTAAATCAAAACCCAGGAGAGGCCATTGGATCATCTGCTTTGATCTCTGCAATGTACAGTCCATTTGGCCACCAAATTTAATATGGACTCCTTAAGCTGTGGTTGACTCGAACATACCTCCCAAAAAGGTGTATGACTTTGATCTGAGAACTTCAAATCATGGAATATCCACACCTTCTCTGCATGTTTGGTTTGCAATGGCTTAATCACTTCTCCTTTTAAATTTATTATGATAGAAGCATGGAGAAAAATAAAACTAAAGACCTGTAGGCTTCTGCATCTGCTTTTCTATCCATCTGAACACACTACCATTGGCTACCTTATCCAACATGTCCTTTTTGTTTTAATATTTACATTTTCTCCCATCAGCTCCTCTGAAATTTTTCTAGTATTTCAAGATTTATTAAAAATTACCAGCATGCCAGATGTCTTTTTAGTTCTTTAAAGGCTGTTTGGTACAAATTATCTGCTACTCTAAAAGTGTTTATCCTGTAGTATCTATCTGTGCCCTGAAAAGCACTTTCTTATCCTCATGGAATGCAAACACATGGCTTTCCAAGTACAGAACAGAAAGTCTTACTGAATGTTTCTACATCTTCTTTATAATTCTTAATTTATCTCCATTTGGTAATGGATCTATAGCACCTCTAGGATTTCTCTGACTCCTCATTATGATAAGCTTTCGGTTTCTCCCCCATTGTCCTTGGATTCCTTAAGAGTTTTCTAGATTTTTTATCTTCCAAATGATGAACACTGCCATTTATTTACCAAAACTACTTTTCTGTAATTTTACAAAATGACATGTCCTATGAGAAGACAGCTGACATCATGAAACTGTCTCCAGAGACAGTTACATAAAAATCAAGTTTGGATAAGTCTGAAGACAAGTTTTTCAAAGACAAAGCTCAGGGACCATGAATTCTTCTGGGAGAACTCAAACTGGTGTCTAAAACAAAGTATGTTACTGCACAATCAGGAAGCCTAAGACCTCTGCACTAAAAAGGTTATGATTTAACCTTTATAAAACACAAGTTAGTAATAAAAATTTGGTGAAACAATTAGATTTTACATTGCACAGAATTTTGGCCCATCCTAACAAGGATGAGTGTGATGTTTGTTACAGAGTCATACATGGTAGGTACCATCATCTGCTACAATCACATCAAGAATATATAAAGAAAAAACTGTAATGTAAGAAAAAAATTAACATTTTAGCAGACAAAAGCCTATGTGAGTAACTTTATTGGAGAAGTTAATTGTTCTGAGTGCATGCCTAACACTTTGCATAACTAATTCTCAAATACAAAACTTTATATTACAAGTTGGACAAAAAAAATGAATAAAAATGAAAGCATCATAATGTATAAACCCATTGTATCAGTAATAATCAAACAAACATAACAGCACCTTGGACTGATAAAATTTATTCAGAAAATTCCCATTAATACTACTGGGAATTTATTACTGTTAAACTTCTAAGCAACAATGGTAGAATAATATTCCATAATAAACTACATCAGGTGATGTTAATTAATTTTGGAGTGTAAAATAGTTGCATTTCTATTCTTTGCCTTTTTATGTTAACAAAAAAAAAAATCAAGGAGCTGAAAAAATTTAATCTAAAAATGTAAACTTTGATTAATTTTATGACTTTCAAATAATTTGTTACTATCTTAATATGACACATACAAAAATAGTCCCATCAGATATTTAAAGAATTTCGTGAAGTTTTAATTAGCCTGGCAATTTTCAGCAGCTTGTCACCTAATACCATAGTGTAGTCCTCACTGTTTCCCACTTCCCTGTAAGCTGCCCGAGTTTTGCTCACATCACACAAGAACCCACACTGTAGGCTGGCTTTTGCAACCCGTTAGGAGTTGCTGTGCTGGGTTATGTCAGGTGAACAAAGGACCTTGCCAGATACTTAATTCTCCACTGTTTCTCACAACACTCCCAGGGCAGACAAAAGTCAATTCTTCATGCTGTGTTACCTGTGCTGTGTTACTCCAGGACAGGGACACCTGAAAGAATCCCAGTAGGACAGTGAAACTGTTCCAGGCAGAGCCTACAGGGATGTGAGGCAATTCACTCTTCTCAGACCTGCTATTCCAGGCTTTCTTCGGACCTCTGTTTAACTTCAGCTCAATTCAGATTAGAGTTTGGAGCTTTTCTCTACATGGGTACAGCAGCAAACGATTTTAAATGTTAAAAGAAGAAAATAATTAGGGAAGTCAGTGGTACATCATCAGGTTATTCAGCCACTGTGGGAATGTGGGAGAAGAGTGGCAATGATTGCTTGTTGGAGTTTAATCTGTGCCTCGATCAACCTTTGCATTTGCCACTAAGTTTTCTGCCACCTCCTGGCTCAAGCAGCCCACACAAAACACTACCTACTGGAGCTATTTGAAGCAACATGGACAGGGCTACTCTGAACCTGAACTGCAAAGAAATTCTCAGTTTCAGTAAGAGACCCTGTACTGATTATCATGGAAAGCAGTTATTACTATAAATATTGTGTTATTCACAAAACAGAGCAGCAGCAATGACTTAAAATATGCTTGTCCTGCATTCTGACATATGGACCATGTCAGTCTGACCTGCACCACCTTCTGTGGGCCACATCTGGAGCTAGATCAGGAAACTCATGCAGGCTGAATGAAACTGAAGAAATAAACAAATGAAATACTAAAGCTAGATCAGGCCCCAAAATTCTCCTTTTGCCATATTTATAATAAGGATACATGTTGCATGAGAGGTAACTTTCAAAATTCCTCAAAAAAATCAACCTTTCCTTAGACTTCAATTTTCTTTAAATAAATCATATATTCTGTGTATTTTATATGTAAGAAAGGTATTTTGAAAGTTTTCTGTTCTTTAAATATTTTTTCCTTTATTTTTTAAGAACATTCTTCCTATATAGGCAACCCCCAGGGATGAGTAAATTCAGAGGACTTCTGAGCTACCTTTTGCCCAGGTTAGATATCTCTGGAGCTTTGGGGCTGCCATGTACTGCTCATTACAGTAGCCATGTAAATGCTGGTTTATATTCTCTTGAAACATTTGTCTCATTCTCATGAAAACACATGAAGATCAGCTACACCTTGTGTGGCTGACAAAATGAAGCTTATCCTTTTATAATTAATCTTATTATCTCTAATAATGGCTTTAGAAGCTGCGGCACAAATATCTTAAAATAACTCCATACAGCACATTTTAATCCCAGTTTAACACACCCTTCTACCAGGGAAAAGAAATCCTATTAATTTGTGATAACTTTGTGATATACAAAAAAAACTGTTGTCTTCATTCAAATCCTTCTCCTTTTCCACTTAACACTTGAAGAGGAATGGAGAACATGGGCAAATCTGCAATGCAGTAATCCACTAGCACACCAAGCACTTCTGTGAAATGTTACCCCACAACATAAACTTCACATTTGCTGAGTGAAGTTGTCACAGACTTTTTGAGCATTGATGCTGTGTCTGCATCCTAAGTGTCAGTGTGTTACAGGTACACCAGAGCTAAAACTGTTTCTTTGGCTGTTTAGTCTGTAAAGCATGAAAGCTTTATTGCTACCAACTGCATCATTTTGTGCACATTTATTCTGCAGAATAGTAAGCTTATAGTTTAAATGAATCTTTGGGAGACTTTTATCTTTTTTTTGATTTTGACCTAACATTTTAATTTCCAATCAGGTCTTACTAAAACAACAGGAAAATTATTGGCAAATTTCTATGTTTTAGCACTTTATTTAAGTTTCATCGTTTATAGAAATGATTATAATTTCCTATAAATTCACAAATGTGAAAAATATTGAGATGTAATCTCTTTCTGACAAAATTTGAAAGTTTTAAGATCACATTTCCATTTCTCGAAATCTTTTCATTGCATTCCTAATTTGTAACCTAAATTACCTAAAAATGACAAGAGTTACTTCTTAGCAGGAATGAAAGGGGACAAGTTAATCTCTTTTACATACAAACAAGTAATTTTCCTTTATATACAAACAAACAAAAATCCAGATCCAAATAAAATTCTCTCAGCTACAGTTCTTAGAGACAACAAGTAATTTTGTCGGTTTTCACCAGGTATTTTTCCCCTGCCTCCCTCCAAGGAAACAAGGATATCATTAATTCTACAGTCAGCAGCTGAAACCAGTTAGTCTGACTTCAGACCATACTGATCACATCCCTTGTGCTCAGTAAACCCCAGACTACAAAAGATATATCACTTTTCCTTTCTTACTAGGAATCAGCATTCAGGCCAGAGCATTATTCCTAATACAAACATGCATTTTTAGTTAGACCGTGCACCTCTGTGAGTATTTTGATCCAAAATGCATGGCCCTATAAGGAAGGGAAGATAGAACATAGAGGCAGTAATGAAAGCTATGTATTATTTTTACCAAATGACTTTGTACATTCAAATTACAGTGCCATGGATTTAACCAGTCACACCTCACAGAGTTGCAGAATTACAAAACAGGAACCATCTTCACTGTAATTTAATTTAAAAGAAGCATGAAAAAAAAAGCTTTAGAAAACATCGGTTCTCCTGACCAAGATCAAGACTACAAAATGGAAAAAAAAGCAGTCTTGCTTCTCTGAAACAGTCAAACACTAAACAACTGCTAATCTAGAGTCTTCACAGCACACTAATTCACCAGCTCACAGAGTCTGATTAAGAATTATTTTAAGGACAGCCTCTCAAACTGTAGGACCTGCAATCATTTTGGGCTAACGGTGTAAAAAGAGGACAACAAGAAGGAGAGGGAAGAAAGCAAGAACATTCCTAATAAATAATATTCAGAAGGGATTGACCGTGCAGTGTGTTTTCATGATGAATCAAACCCATCTATCTTATGGTCACTCTGCAGCTTTCTATAAAGATTTTTATAAAGAATGCATCTTTTGACTTGCAGTTTATTTAAGACCATGCATTTCTGTGGATCCAAGCTTGACACTGATTTCTCAGCAACCTATGTGATATGGAAAGCCACTTCGGCTACCATATTGTAAAATGGTATTTTGTCACAAGGTATTTTACAAAATTCTCATGGAAGAATGTGTGAGAGCTCTTTAAAATGCAAGATTCACCACAGGGGAAGCAGCGGTTAGCT
Source organism: Daphoenositta chrysoptera (assembly GCA_013397915.1). Taxonomy (NCBI): domain Eukaryota; kingdom Metazoa; phylum Chordata; class Aves; order Passeriformes; genus Daphoenositta; species Daphoenositta chrysoptera. Next base: position 249,205 of record VZRO01000504.1, read on the forward strand.
CTGCAAAGGAAAGAATGTCACATGGCTGAACACGTTCTCTCATTATTCCCAGAAGCTAAAAGAGTAGCTAGAGGCAGAAAACTGACAATAATTATATTGCCTAGAAACTGACAGCATACATAAATCTACTGTATTAAGCCTTTACTCATTGATTTACTTTCCAAAGCTCATTTCAGCATTAGCCCAGAAGTAACACTGTGCAAGGCACTGCTCTTCAGTTTAAGGGAAATTTGGGTAAATTTTTCTTCCACATACTGTGATAATTAACATTTTGTATGGCTGCTCTCTCTATCCTGTGGCAACCTGAATTGCCATGATTTTTGACTGCAATTTTCTTCCTTAGTAGATTGTCAGTTACACATGAAACAGAAAGCAGGCATGCTTAAAGGAAGAGTAATTCAGCCCTTGTTGAAATTGTTATATTTACAGCAAAAGCCTGAAGTGATGGCAAGACAGCTATTCAGTGCTGAATGTCTGTTTATGTCAAATCAGAAGAGCACAGTGCAATCAATCCAGCCCCAGCAGGACCTTTTACTGAACTAATTTTGACATAACACTGGAAAATCAAAAATCAAATGTGTAACTAAGAAGCAAAAATAAAGGTTGGTGATGCTACAGAAAAAGAGTTAGCATAGTACTGTCAGAATGGTGCATACACGTTCCTGAAATTACCTCAAAGGCCAGTAAATTTAAAGAAAATAACTTCCCTTTATTTAGGTAGCAGATGAAGCCTGCACTACTACTGCTCCTTCAGACACTGTAGAACATCACTCACTGCTGGGTCCCCGGATGGAGCAGAGAAGCAGACAAGCCCAAGTGGCAGTCAAAGAAAAGAAAAAAGTTTTAAACTTCCCATGTTTGTGAAATCAGCATTGCTATTTTGCTGCCATTGCTTGAGTAAACATCATACCTTTGGTACAGACAGATTAAAAATGCAATTAGAAGTCTGGAAAGATGTTCTATCAAATCAACTTACTACTGACGATGATTCTATCATTCTCAGATTTTGGTACATATTTTCATGCATTTACTTCATTTTGGATGTCTAATTATTAATATGGCACCATGTCACTTAATGACATTTCAAAGTCAGAAACAATATTAAGAATATTAAGACTTCTATAGCAACATCTACTGCATATAGTACATTACCAAGTAAAATGTGCAATTTTTGGAGTGATGAGTATTTTTTCTTCTGAGAGTTTCAGGCTATATTGTCTCCTTAAAATAATATTAACAGGTTTGCATATTGCTCATTGCACAGGTATTAATGTTATTTGACCTCATAATCAAGATGAAGAAAAAAAAATTGAAGTCATTTCTGCACCAGGTATTTTCATGATATTTTCATGAATAGAGGGTGACAATAGCATTGTCTCTTTAATTAATCTACCCTATAAAACAGTTAAAAAACCCTTTCTCATGCATTAATTGAACTAACTTTTATTGACCATTCACTGATAAACTCTACTATTTCAAAGTTTTCTAATATACCGTCAATTAAATATTTGGTTGGGTATTATACGCATGTTGCCTGAAGGTTGTGAGGAATAAGAAAATCTCGTAAATATTTTGGTTTACTTTTCTTAAAATAGGTTATCCTAATTAAATACTTCAAGAAATTATTTTCTCCTTATCATATATGGAAAACCTTTTAAATTAATTGATTAGGGAACAAGATTATTTTGTGTTGTGCATGTACAGACTCCCAGCAAAGCCAGTCAAAGCTACTACTTTTAAGCACCATAAAATAAAATGTCCCAACATGATCCTTGGCACCTTACACCTCTCACTCTATAAGTACAAAAGTATTGTTTATATTTAAATGAGGGGTAGTGGTGAAGAATTTGGGTGAAGAATCAGGATCCCCTTGTTCCTCTCACTTGTTCTGTGACCATGTGCCAGACAGGCACAACCTTGTTCAGACTCTAAACAACCACCTTCTCTTCTTGCCTGAATGGTGCCTATTAATTATGGCTGAAATTCCTCCTTTCTTATTCCCATGCTTCTTGAAATTTCATATAAAATAAAGCTGTCTACCACAAGGAATGCAAAAAGCCATTCCTTTCTTAAGAAAATTGAAGGAAGATTCACAAGTGCAGGGGTGGAGGGTGAGGAGAAATTCTGGTGGTGAATATGTGTGAATCCTTTTTGTCTAGGGAGATTCTATGGGGTTTACTCCATTAATCCCTCCTACTAGAAAAAGCCACCCCCTAGTAGCCACTCTTACCCATTCTTTCCTACTCATCCTTTAGGTTCCTTAGTCCCAACTCTGCATAGTCAAAAAGAAAACAAGTCAATGAGAAGACAAGTGGGATTAGAATCTGTGAAATAAAAGCCCTATCCCATGAAATGCTACAGCAGCCATCTGCAATCTTCACTGGGTTATGCTGGCAGCACCGAACAGAAAACAAAATTATGTCCATTTATGAGGAACCCCCTACCAACCATATTGAGCATCCTGCCTCTTGAACAATGTCAGTGATGTTTGTGATAGAGGAAAAGCTTTGCATAAACAGTGGCATGAGTAAAAAGCATTAAAAAGGAATGAGAAGAGTTGGAACATGCCTTGATAGATCTTCCAGACAGAGATTACATAGCATTTTGCCACTGGGCGATTTGAAGAAAAATATTTCTTTTATCTGGTGTGACTAAATGATTTTAAGTTGGTTGTAATTTAGCACAATACAGCTATGTTATGCAAACAAAAATGTTTATTCTGTGTTTTTGTTCTTCTGTTTTGTACTTAGCAGATTGTAAATGCACGTTATCTTAATATTTCATGCAATCCTTGGATTGCCAACATTCAGATAAAGTGTTTTTTCAAAGACACAGTGGGCTGGAAGGGAATTTGCGTCCTATGTGCTGACATTAATCAGTCTTCCTCCTATTCCGTGAAGGGGGAAGCCACATCCTAAAGATGATTAATCTTTTGAAATAAAGAAGAAAATAATTTTATTCTTTTTTTTTCAACTACTTCTGAATGAGTAACTAGCTCAAAAGACAAGCTTCAACATTTCTTGGTAAAACAGATGAGAAATTTTCCATCTGTTTCTTATAGAAAACCAAATTTGGTTTAGTCACAATTATATTCCTATTAAGTATTTGCAATTTTTACTGCATTTTCCCCATTTCCTTCTTTTTTAAAGAGGAATGAGGTGTACACCAAAATTTCTTCAGGCATACTTTCTTACTCTTTTCTGCATTTCATATACCTTTACACAACAAAAACATAATGTAGAAGTAAAGGAAGAGGACACATTTTTCCCCATCTGAAAAAACAACTTTTGAAAGCTGTTTGATAGTTTAATGCAATATACATAAAAATAAAGAATCTTTTCTCTAATTTCACAAAATGCACTTATAATCTATTTACTACTTTAAGTCAGCTTGAATCTCCTCATTACAGACTTAGCTAGAAAAAAAAAAGGAAAATTTCATTCCATTAGTGCTAAAATAATCTAAACTGGCTAGTAATTCTGCCTAAAATCAAGCCTTTCAGACATTACAAAGTATTAAATTACCTTTTCTTTTCCCTAAATGAGCTTTTTAAAAAGCATCTGATCCTACTCATGACTTTTCTTTCTCTCCTTCTTAAAACAGACTGCATTTTAATTCCTCTGAAAAGAGAACTTGCTTTGGTAGATCAAGTTAACTACTGAACATAATTGCAGAAAAGAGATGTCCAAACCAGTATATCCACTGCTCATTTGAGATAAACAATCTAGTGTTCAAAATAAAACTTGAAACTTTTTGTGTCAATTAAGGTGCATGGATTAATCTCCCTTTTGAAATCTTTCAGTACACATAGGATTCTGCCATTATGTTAAAATTATTTAGAGAATAGCTGCTAATATGAAAATTAGTGATTTTATTTTTGTAATGATACCAAAACCACCCTGCTAAAGAATTTGATTAAATCCTTGTCAAAGACTTCTGTCTTAGGCTTGGACTTCTAAGAAACCTTTGCAGAAAGCTTCTTGCTTTGATTTTTTTATAGACAACCAGTGAACCTTCAGTCGTGAATTATTGCTCTGAAATACAGTATATTAATCCTAGCATGTGTAAATTAGGTTCCCACTTATCCCTGATCATGCTTTGTTTGCCTCCCTATGTACTTTTACTGCCACAAGATATAAATTCATGTCCTGGGTGGTTTTAATTGATAAATAAATGCCTGTAGAGTGACATCTGATAATTAGCAGATTAAATCCAGTTTCCTTATGCTGTGGGGTAGTTTCTGGCCGTGGCTGGGGGATTGGAACTAGATGGTCTTTAAGGTTCCTTCCAATCCAAACCATTTTACTGAAAGCTCATTTTAGTCACCAGTAACTAAACAAGTAACAAGTACGCCTAGAGAGCAGGGAGCTTCTAGCAAATCTCAAACAGAGGAAAGAAATGTATGGGATGTGGAAAAAGGGACAGGCCACAAGGGAGAACTATAGGAACATTGTATGAAGGGATCCAGCTTGGAATTGAGATTGGCAAGGGATATCGAGAAGGCTTCTACCAGGACATCAGAAGCAAAAGGAAGACTAGGAAAAATACCGGGCTGCTACAGAATCAGGTAGGTGTCCTGCTGATGGAAGACACAGAGAAGGTGGAATTACTGAATATCTTCTGTTCCTCAGTTTTTGCTGCTGAGGCTGGCCCTCTGGAGTCCCTGTCCTGGTAAGAGAGGAATGCTGGAGAAAGGAAGACTTCCTCTTAGTTGTAGACTGTTGGATTAGAGATCAGCTAGACAGACTCAACACCCATAAATCCATGGTCCCTGATGGGATGCACCCATGGGTTCTGAGGGAGCTGCCAGATGTTGTTAGAACACTATCCATCATCTTTGAAAAATCATGGAGAATGGGAAGGTGCCTGATGACTGGAGGAATGCCAGTGGTACTCGCATCTTCAAAAAGGAAAAGGGGGACCTGGAAAACTACCATTCAGTAAGCCTCACCTCCATCCAAAAGAAGTCTTAGAGGGCAATTTAAGGCTCACAGAATAGGCTGTAGTTTGCATTTACCTTTGTCTGACAAGGATGTGCATGGCAGGGGCAAGAAAATGTTGCTGCCTTTCTCTCAGGGCATTAATACTAGGAGGAGCCATTTAAAAAATTACCAACAAACTAACAGAGCAGCTCCTGGCTTTAAGGACTAGAGGCAGGGAACTTAGATACACTTCGCCTGTGATAGAAGTGAAACAGTTGTCTTCATGACTATAAGTCATCATTCAAAACATAAGCAACAGCAGAAATATTTCATGGAGAAATGTAAGAGCATCTGCTAAATAATAGATTTTTCTAACTACTGAAGTTTTTCTTCTTTTTTTTTTTTTTCTGAACCCTATCTCCTGACGTTAAAAACAACAGTTCAACCGGTGTCCTTGTTGAGGACAAGAGACACTACCCAAATACAAATGCTGCTTACTCGAGGGGCAGAGCAGACACACTGTTAGGATCAGATACTGCATGACCAGCAATAAAACACTGCAGCAATGGGAATAACACAGAAATTTCATTGAGTGGTCTACAAGTCTCAGTGGTGTACAGGTTCTCTCACAGGTATCTTCAACATCCCAGCTATCTGTGCTCCCAGCTCTGAAGGGTCTGCCCACACACCAATGGCTGCTGCCCCCCATTCTTGGACACAGAGCAGGTTTCCTTTAGAAAAAGAAAAACAATAATGATTTCACATCAGACGTGATGCTTCATCACATCAGAATTTCTGTTTCCCTCTCCTCAGCAGAGAGAGCCAGAAACACATTTCCAAACTGATGGTTCCCCCTCCCTGTGCAACTCTGCCCTGCACTCCACAAGGCAAGAACAAAACCACTGGAAGGAAGACACTATAGGGACAGCATTGAAGAGACACCTGAAAGCCACTGATCATAGGGTTTATTCTGAAGCTGTTGAGCAGAATCAGCAAGAAGAACCTCAAGTAGTTTAAAGACTCAAAAGACACTAATTCCAAAATAATTGCAGTTCCTCAAGGGCCAGAACTGGTTCATAGCTTTGTCTCCTGCCTTAGCTCAGAATTAATCTCATCTGTTTGAGTTGAGAGTCTAAAGGCAATGAAGATATTGTGCTCCCCTTTATGTGGCACTTATTTTTAACCTGTGTTCTTCATATCTGCACTTTTTTCCCTTCAGACAAAGTGAAAAAAAAGTGAACACTTCCTATATAAACAGTTTGCAATTAGAGAAATGGGTAGTGTGAGTGGGAACTCCCCACTTTCAAGTTAAAATCTGAAAAAAACCTTCAGTGATGCCAATTTATTTTGCTTTTTTCCTTCCTCTATAATGTGTGTCTAACATGCTACATTTTTAGTTCTTACTGCAGCCTGCTACAAATCATGTGGCTGACAGTTAAATGGCCACTCTGAAGATGTTGTCTGATGTTGCTGAGGCTTTGGTATGCCCCGGGATGTAGGTCACTGTTAGTGCACAGCCTTTCTCATATTCTTTGCTCCCATGATGCATTTATATGATGGTGCTTTAATGTGACACTCTTTCAAAATAGAAGTCGAGAGATGTAAAATCTGTTTCCTACATAAATTATTTTTAATCTGTAATTTCCATGACTTGACATCTGCCATCAAATGAATATATCTTGTTGTTTTATTCTCAAGAGAAAGGCAGATTGTTGCTATCTCTACTGCCAGCACTCATCTCATCATCTTTAAACAGCTGTATTCCTGGTTTCCAGAGGTGCAAAAGAGACTCGTAAGGGTTGTGGGGGTTTTACATAAAAAAACATTGGAATGAAGAAAGATCCTACGATTAGCAAGGCTTGCCCCTCTTGTCACACGTGGTCACATCACAAAATACTTATAGATTTAACAATCTCCATCTAGAAGACAGGACAGTATTTTACCTCTCTCTAATCCCACTGAAACAGCTGATCCAAAACCTCATAGATCTAATGACTGCAACCTTATTCTAATTTCTAGGTTGACCTGTCTGGTTAGTAGTGAGACAAAAATGCAAAAAATACAAGAACTAGTGTATTACACCACAGCCAAAGCCCATCTGTCTTGGCATTTCCAACACTGAGCAGTATAGGACATTTGGGGAAAGATTTTTAGAATCAAGCACCAGAAGAGCAAGGAAGAGAAAAATTTGTGACAGGAACAAGCATTCTAACTTGAGACACTAATTTCCAACTGCAACCAAAATAAAAATTAATTGAATAAGCGTATTTTCTTTGGTCTTGTTCCTTTCTGAACACTGAGCCTCTGAAAGGCATTTCAGATAAGAAGATTACAGGTGCTTTGTTATCAATTTTTTTTAACTGTTTATAAGTAGAGTAAATAGCTCAGGCTGAACCTTGACCTATGATGCCTGCTCTTTTGCCGTATCTGGGTTAATTTAAAACTAGTCTGTGTTCCAGTTGGAAACACCTGGCTTGATTGGGTGCCAATGGATGTCACTAAACCATATTCAGGGTTTCTAAGGACTTCAGGACTTTGTATAGCTAGAAATATATGTTCTTGAAGATTTTTGACTTTGGCATGCCTAAAATTAGTGCCACTGGCTAAAAAGAATCACACATGTGACATTACACTGCTAGAATCTGATTTGAAACTTGTAAGATCAACTTTTTCTACCTTATGCCAATTCACTTGACAAAAAACATCCTATTAGCCAAAAATTTACAAGTGAAATGTTTAATTTTCCAACACTCATTTTTCAGTGAATGGAAGACAAGTTGGCTTTTGAATACTGGCTCCAAACAGCTCCTTAGATGGGGCTTTGACAGGGTAAAATTGATGGTGAGTAGCAACAAACTGGACATTTTGTGGTTTCATTTTCACTGCACTTGCCATGAAACATCTTATAACTTCAGGTTGTTAAGTTAGAAGCAGTGGGGGACATTCAGTTCTCGGGGCACTGAGAACTCAAATTGCCAGTTCCATGACCAATGCAACCACCGAAGCATTGATAGCTACATTCAGAGTCTTACCCCATGTGATATTTCATACTGGTTATGACAAGTTATCTGAATGTCTTCTGAAAAATGGAAAGAGCTGAAAGAGGACTGAATTTAATCTCTTACACTCCTTAAATAGAAAAGGGATGAGAGAGGCAGAGGTACCTGGGCAACAGCAAGAGACACAATGGGAGGCTGCTATTATTGAAATTAGCCTGGAAATACCCAAGAACAAAGAGGGTGGTAAAAGACTGTGGTGGAAAATTGTAGAGGTGGACTTGACTTTCATCTCCATAATGATGACTTCGTTTTCCATTTTCCACATCCCTCCCCACTAGCCAATTAACTTTATAGGTCATAATGTCCCAATCTTGGGCATTATATTCTCTGTAAATTATTGTAAGAGAGATTTGGTAATTGTAACTTCTTGGAATAACAGAAGATGCTGACAGTGAAAAGACCACATTTTTAATTTCTGCTATGGTGTTCCAAGTGTTCCATTTCATGGTACAAGCAGGAGGATTTAGAATGCAAACCTACTTGTTTCCCTAGGTTCTGTGAAACCACATTACATGTGTAAATCCAAATCACAACTTATATCACCAATAAATACTTGATAATCTTTTAATATTAATTTTGTATGGTTGGAGAAGACTCCATCAAAATGGTGGGCTGTTCTGAAAAACAGTCAGTGCAATCCATGACACACTGTGGGAGGTCTGCATTACCACAAGGAGAACCACAGAATGGCCTGGCTTAGAAGGGACATTAAAGATCACAAAGTTCTAACCCCCCTGCCATGGGCAGGGACACCCTCCACTAGACCAAGTAGATCAGACCTTCATCCAATCTGGCCTTGAACACTTCCAGAGATGGGGCATCCACAGCTTCTCGGGGGGACCTGCTTCAGTACCTGACCTGCTTCATCACCCTCATACTAAAGAATTTCCTCTTAATACCAAAACCTACTCTTAAAGTTTGAAACTATTCCCCGTGCCCTATCATTACATGTCCTTGTTAACAGTCTCACTGCACCTTGCTTGTAGACTCCCTTTAGGTACTGGAAGGGTGCAATTAGGTCACTCCAAAGCCTTCTCTTTTCCCTCTGGATGTGATCCTACAACCACTTTCTTATCCACCTAACAGTCTTGCAGAGGGTTTTTTCCTGAGGTTAAGCAATACAAGATAACCTTGATTGTTCAGGAAAAACAAATCAGGGGTTAAAAATTCATCTTTTCTGATAAAACAGGTGTATTTTTTCTATCACCTGGCTCATAATTTCAACTGTGTTGGACATGGACCAAGTTAGTTGATATTTTTAATGGCTGCATAAAGAACACATGGAGTATTGGTTTCCTGAACACAGAAAGAATCAAGAAACAGAAGAAAATACTTTGGTAATATCCATGCTTGTTTTACTTCTTAACTCAAATTTACCTCTTTTAAGTGGTTTTTTCCCTCTTGGACGTAAATCCGTTATTTCCTTCTTTACCTAGAACATTGGTCCTTCAGTATGGTGTTGATATCTGCACAAGAAACCCTGCAAATTAGTGCTAGTACAACCCTAGGTTTGGTTTGCTATTCAACATGAAAACAGGGGCATTGCACAGCTCCACTTCTTGCCATATACTGGTGTTCTGGGCTTGTATTCTTACCTTCAGTTTGAAGAGCAATCCCCTCTTTCTCAAGTCCATGTTTGTTCTTATTTCACCCACCCATTTCATCCCAGTCTTCAGTATCACCATCATCCTCCAGTACTGTTCCCACTTGTTCTCCATCAGAGCAGACTGTGCTCTGAAGCTCTAGCATAAGTTCACCCACATCAGAGACCCTCTCTTGTTAACACTTCCACTTTGCTCAGCAATCCAAAGAAACCTATAATCACAGTGGCTGGAATCATGCCTCACATAAAGAGTTTTTGATTGAGATCTCCAAAAAAATGAATAGAACAAAGAATAATAAGTTTAACAATGAGTAAGTGGAATAAAACTACTTAAGATCAATACCTCTTTTTTCCTGCTGAACTTCAAAATTACCCTGTAAATGCCACCCTCAGCAAAAAACTATTATAGGAAAAAAGCCCTAGCATAAGGAATTTTCTTAATTATGACATGTTTAGCTGCAGTCAGAGTTTGCATGAAATCCACACAATGCAGCCACACACAAAGGAGTTACTCTGTCTTCATCTGTTCCCTGTTGACTATGGTTGAGGTGAAATTAATGAATTAAATGATGGAATGTAACTTCAATTTGCTACAGCTTTTAGAAAGTGTTAATCTGAAGGTGTCTACGCAAGAAATTTTGTTGTAGCAGATGTATGAAACAGCAGATGCACCTAACATCTTTTTCTGAATAGAAGGTATTGACTTTAACCATTTGACAATTGTGAAAGTGGAAGTTAGAAAGACAGGAGGTGTATCCCCTTATCTGAAATCCAGTGGTTTTGGCAAGTTACTAAGTAAAAGCTCAAGAGTTAAGGAGTAAATGTTAGCTTGAAAACTCAGCCCCCACTGGAAATGAACAGTGGACACTTTAAGACTGACAATTCATGTTTTGTTCCAATATTAAACAGTATTTCAAAGGGTATCAGATCCTCATGGGACAATTAACAATTACCTTGTCTGAAAATTCAACTCTTTCTCTCTGAAAGACACTGTTATCCACCTCTGTTACTTTGAATCCACCTCTGTTTAGCCCTGGTGACCGGGGGCTACAGCAGCCACATGCCTGGGCAAGCTGCAGTGCTGCCCTGGTGACTGCTGCACCCAGCAAGCAGCCCACAGCTGGGAAATTGTCCTTGCCCCTTCAAACAGCATTTCACACCATCTTCTCACTAGACAGGCAAACACCACTCGGCCCTTCCTAATAGCCACCAACAAAAAATGCTTAAGTGCATACATGACTGCGTGCCAGCTGAACAGTTCCTACATCATCAACAACCTGTCCTCCCCACTCCATTTATCCTGCACGTGATGTCCATGTCTTTTCCTACAGCTCTCAAGACATTTATATGCTAAGCATGACTCAGGCTCTTCTTCTCTACCCGCACAGTGAAGACAAACCCCCTCTGCAAAGGAACATGGTGCATGCCTCTGAGCACATCAGATGAGCCTTCAGCCCACCCCCTGGCAAGCTGGCAAAAGCAGAGGCACCAGGAGACAGAACAGCAGGAAAACCAGTAGGCAAAGTGGAGGAGAAAACCATTAGAAGCACAGCACCTCAACCTCCTACACTGCCTGACACCTCTCTGAGCAAGTGTGGTCTGAGAGACTGTACTCCACAGGGGAAAAACAAGGGGAGCTGAAGCTGGGGAAGGGGGAGGATAGATGTTTTTACACGTCTGTGTGGCCTCATATTGCTAATAGCATGCTTTCCCTACATGCTAACTACACAGATGGTGTAAAGGCTTGCAGGGTAACACTTTGGTAGAAGAGAGGCCTAAATTTGCAAACAGGAAGTTTTTGGGGAGATGTAAGGAAAAAGAAAATATGTTATTCACAAAATTCTGTCATGTTAATACTATTTATCAGGTAATGTGGATAAAGTAGGTCATTAACCCCTGGTGGATTAGGGACTGATTTTTTTGATTAGTGCAACCATGTATGCATGAGGCACTTAGGGCATACATAGCTATGCCCTGATGCCCAGGATATGATTCACTGATTTTGAAACTAGAAGCTGGCAGTTTAAGAGTCTGGTCACTGTTCTTATGGAGGGCAGAAAAAAAATCTGGACATCTGGTCATATAAGAAGGATCTCAACAACAGGAAAAAAAATCTTCCTGGGGCCCCAAGACCTTTTCTTTCAGGTGATGTTTGTGTATGGTCTTAAAAAAACTAACTATCACACTAATTCACGTTGATCCAGAATTTACTATGAGGCCCATTTCTTTGATTACCTCAGTCCTGTCTCACTGAGATGTAAGGATACATTGATATAAAGTGTAATTTGTTTGTTCAGAATTTAAATTAATAATGTATTTTTAAATTCCAGCTGTCATAGTCATGAAATATTAATGCCTGTTGTACTGGAGAGAAAATATTACTACATACTACCAAATACACAGGTAAGTGATGTCCAAGCTGAGGTAGTCTTTGACACAGCACTTCTTTTGCAAATCACCAAATACGACTGGTGGTAACAAAGTGATATGACTTTGGCTTGTGGTCACAATTTTACATTAAGTTCAATGAACAAAAGAGGTATTTTGAGTGTCTATTGTTGCACCCACGGAGATAACTCTGTTTCATTCATATGTTCTGATGCATCAGTAGATCTCAAAGCACTATAAAATGGTCTCATATATATTTGGGATATGAGGTACAGATACAGAGATGTATTCAAAGTCTTCCACCAGACCAGTAGCCAAAGCAGAAGCAGAAACTGGGGGCTTCAATCTATGCTCTCCATTTTTAAGAACATCCTAGTATGTACTTAGAAAGTGCTTAAGAGGAAGTTCATACAAGGAAAATACCAAGATTAGTGGTGTCATTCATATCTACAGGAGGCACTGGATAATGAATATTAAACTATAGAAATTACAGTTGTGTGGCTTGCTACTTTTTGTTCCCTCCTAAATAGCTTCTTTAAAAAAATATTATCCATTTCTTCATTTCACAGGCAAAGGAGTTAAAACTTTAATATTCAAAACCCCATAGTAATTAATTTTTATGTCTCCAAATTCCACCTCTTTAATACCAGTCCAGTCAGAACAGTTACTGGCTCTTTTGCTTGGGTTAGGAAATTATTATGCTCTTACATGCAGCACAGCAGATAAATAACCTGTTTCTCTTCCTACTGTGTGCAAGCCCTTAAAGCTGTGTTACAGAATACTGATTTTCTTTCCACTTGTTGAAAACATGTCAAGAGCAATGGTACACCCTGCTGTGGGACTCGCTTCACAGGCTTGACTTCTTTTTTGTTGTTGAGGGTTTTTTTGCGTGTGTGTGTCTCTGTATTGGTGGTGTTTGTTGGGTTTTGCTGCTGTGTTTTGGTTTGTTCTGCTCGAAGCTGATAGAATGGTTTCTGGAACTCTGGAACAGAGTAGGCTGCATGTACTTGGTGTAGGAAAGGGCAGAAAGGTGGGACTGTGGGCACTAAAACAAGAAATGGGGATGAGCCTCTCAGCAGAGGCTGTGGCATGGTTAAAATGCTCGCTGATGAAAAGATATTCCTTAGCAGAAGAGAAATCTCCCCAGTTCAGTGGAAGTCTCTGCCCTCTACTGGCATTCCCGGAGATCAGCCTTGTTCAGCCGTGGGAGTCTGCGATCAGACCCCGAGAGCCCTCACAGACCGTGTTGAGCCCGGCCGTATTTATAGAGCAAATCCTTTGGAACATGGTGTTTCAGGAAGTGCAAGAATAACAGCATCTGACAGAGATCTGAATCGCAAGTGACATTTGCTATTGACTTCTGCAATGCCTTTCAGATGTCTGCCTACTTCTCACCTTGTTCAACACTGCAAGGGTTAGTCTGAAGCATCTCCACATGCTATTACAGTCCCCATCTGTTTTCCTCCTGTGAGCCAATACGAGGAAGAAGAATGATAATAAATGTTACTTTTTGTTGTGGTAGTAGTTTTCATTCCACTATTAAATAGAAAAAAACCACCATGCTTGTTTAGCATAATTATTTCAACAAACACTTTAAAGTGCAATTTTGGGTTACTGTAGAACTGCACCTGCTAAATGACTCAGCTATCATCGTATTTGGAAACTTTTCCAGATACATACTTTTCCATACTTGCATGCAGGGCATGATTCTAAATCTTTGTTTTGTGGCAGTTTTTATTAGATAATTGGTAAAAAACTAGTTTTTTCAGGAAAATATAACCAAACAAATTAAACCTGTTGGTAGAATATGTGAATTTCACTTCCCGATGAACTCTGAAAACATTTTGGACTCAGTCCTGCAATGAACCAAGGGTCCTGCAAAGCAAGGGAGCTGGACAGGGGTCAGGCTCTGCAAGACATTAGCCCCAGTCCAGACAGCAGCACAAGGTCCCACACACTTAGCACCTGGAATGTGAAAAACAGGCTCTTGCCCAGTGTGCAGAGGTCTTTGGATTTATAACGATACTACTGATATTCTATTGTACAAGCCTCTTTTATTTGTGCTTTATTAAAATCTGCTTTCTCTTAATCTGTAGGAAAAAAACCCTTTCATACAGAGCAGGCCTGTCCCAGCTGCCCTGGCCTTCTAACAAAGCTATGTTTTGTCTCTGCACCTTTGTATCAGATGCCATGGGCAAGAGCCACCCAGTTCGGGGAGACTGGGACTGTGTGTAGGGCTGGATCAGGCAATTGCATCATCTTCTCCAAGGTGCATTGGCTTGGGTCTAGAAACATGTTTTTTCAAACAATATTACACCTGTGAAGCCCAGAATGCCGAGCACAAGTGGAGTGCAGTGTAAGCAGGACTGATCTGACATGATTTGTGTTTTACTTGTCCCCAGTCTCACTGACTTCCTCCTTAGTACACAGTAGTACACATCTTTGAAGGAAGTTTGCATAGAAAAACACCCTGCTAAACAGGCTCTGGGCATGTGAATTTCTTACTATGACAACATCTGTACAGTCCTAAGTAAAAAACATGATAAACTCAGCTGCTTAATATATATATTATATTCCCTTAATTAAAGGAGGATAAGCTTCTAACCTCTGCAGTATTACATTGTTGTTAATTGTGCCATATAAACAGCAAAAAATGAGCAATTTAGAGGTTCTCATCAACACTAGAGTGGAAATTCATCATGTACTTATGTCTGTAATAAGCACTAAGACATCCCTGCCTGATGGGTGGGTTGGACTAGATGATCTTCAGAGGTCCCTTCCAGCCCAAACCTCGCCATAAGTCTGTGACAAGCTTCACCACAGGTCTAGTCTCCAGTCGTAGAGTGTGGGCACTGCAGGGAGTTCATCCACTGGAACACACCCACACGAAGACACATCTCATTGCAGCACCACCAGATCTCTGGGCCAGCTGAAGGATGGGCAACCCAGATGTTTGCAGTGTCAGAGTGGCTTTTTCTCCTAGACAATTAACTGAAAATAAGGTTTGGAGAGATAGAGGATGAAATTGGTCACAAAAAGCCTCTATAACATCAAACTCCTCAGGTTAAATCTCTCACCTTTAGCAGCAATTTTAACAGCCTCATTGTCATACACTCACCTCTATTTTCACTCTCCAGCTTCAAGTGTCATTTTTGTATCTTTCTGCTCATACCTGCAAACTGATGAAAGTTAATCCAGAAGTCTTCCATCCACAATCATGCTTTAACACTATTCACTGTTTCAGCTAGCTTTGCAAAGGGAAGCCTTCAAATCACATTAGTTTGTAGTGTGATAGCTACTCCCTTTTCCAGAATAATTGAGTAGCACCCTAGGGTTTCATTCCCTACCAGTGCCTTGCCTTGTACTCTGAGCCTGTAGAAACTGCTGGTGCAGCAGCATCATTGTGAACTTCTCACTTAAAATCAAAAGCAGATTTACAAATTGACAGTCCTGGACTGGTTTGACAGGACAGAAAAATTCCCCTCCACCTTTGCATCCAGCTAAACAAAATCAGTAAAGAGACAGTCATATCAAAACAGACAATCATTCCATGTTAAAATTAACATGGGCACATGTGAGCTTTTCCAGTGGAAAGAGGGGAAAGGTTTCCTGGCTCATAGCACTAAATCCTTCCCCAACACAACCCTGAAGTTAATAAAAACAAAAAAGTTCAGAGGGAGAACATACACACAACTTTGTATGTTTAATTGGTTTCAAGATGTTCCCAAAAATACAACAGTACTGATTCCATGTAAATCTAGGCTTGGAACAGGTAATGATTGCACTCTGCATCTGAACTCTGTTTCCACGTAACATGGCTGCATTTAAGAAAACATTTTCCCCAGCTGAAGGCAGGACTCTGTGCATGGCTGGTAGATCTTTGGCAGAAATGTATTTTATGCACCATGATCAGAATTAAATAAGTAAAAGAATTAAGTCCTTTACCACAACTGAACTGTATGTTCAGTAAAACCAATTAAAATGTTATCAAGATATTGGGATTACGGTAATGGAGACAACCCAGTACATAAAACAATATATATTTATTTAGCACAAAAAGTTCCATTTTCAAATAGAAATGCATTTTTTCTACTTCTTTATGGCACTTTGCTTTTTGAAGAAGTCAAGAACCATCATGACCAAGAGAAAGACAGACTATTCATTTGACAGAATGACAGTCTTACCCTACAACTGTAGGCCTGAGAGCAGCTTATGAACTGTAAGGCAAATTAGGAATTCCTTCTCAAGTGAGTAATCTCTATTCAGTTTCATTAACTCAAGTGGAACGTTCACAAGAAAAGTATTACAGGACTAGGATATTATATATATCACTGTGGTGTTCCCTATGGCTACAGCCAACATAATATGCATGGGTGGGATTGTATTCTCAGACAGAAAAAGACAGAATTTTGAAAGAGTTACAGTAAGTTGCCAGAAACACTTACTGACAGAGAAAAGAATCCAACCATTATGTATGCAATCACATGACATAGTTAAGCACAATTCCCATTTCACAGAAAACAGGTAAGTTGCCATATAATGCTCAGGACTAGGACACCTACAGACTTTAAAGCCTGCACCTTTCATTTAGAGACAAGTTGATATGATTTGGTAAACAAATGCCAATAGCTCACAACTGACAGCACAGAAATATTACTTGAAATCTGGTTCCATTAATGGAATAACTACAAACACAGGACACAGAAGACCATTCAAATTATACTGGTGGACAGATTTTCCACGGCTTCTCCTTTGCTGCAGCTCCATCACTTTAAGTGACTGACATCAAAGATGTGCTGCTGAAACTAGTTCAGTCTTCCCACCTGTCGTTATCACCTGGATTAGACTGCCAGAGCTTGGTCGATCCTTTCCTGTTATCCAGTTATAAAAGGTTCTGTTTTAAAATAAATGCATAACACAGGGTGAGAAAGAACCAAAAAAAAACAACTACTATCAGGTATACTGACAGGAAAAACAAAATACAAGCCTATTACTTTTCCTTCTTTTCTTACTGCTCTCTCTAGTGATTTCTGTGTGATGTGATCACTGGATTCAAACCCTCAGAACTGGACAGAGGGCCCAAAGAAATCCAAGGGGCTTTAAAGCACACAGGATTTCCAAAACATCTCAAAGAAAAAAGGCCAGGACCTTAAAATATCAGAGTGGCTAGGTTTTTTCCCAGTTAATAAAATAATCTGAAAAGGGGAAGGAGGGGCTATTTAAGTTACCTTTATAGCATATATATAAAAGAAATACAGTTTTATGGCTAGGACAGAGTTATTAAACCCATTACTCTGCCAACAGGCCACTGTAACATTTCAATATTTAACTGTGAAAGTGGTCTCAGTGGGAGGAAAAAAGCCTTAAGACATCCAAAATACCGCTGAGTAAGATGGATATATTCTAAGTAGCAGACCAGGACACTCCTTATCAAAACACAATATAAACTTCCCCAAAAGAGAATAGAGAAAGTGAAGGATATTTTACAGGTCATTCAGCCCTTCCAATAGTGCAGACATAGCAATTGCCATGTTGGAACTACCCACTATCCAACAAGAGCTTCCAGGGCACAAAATTCAAGTGCCATATTGGAAAGGATTTTCTGCATCCTTCCCAAGATGCAAATGTTGCCAACAGATGCTGATGTTGCACTGACAGTGAGATTTTCAGTTTTCAAAGCTGGGGTTAAACTTTAGGAAATTAGAAACAAAAATAACCCAATCAACTGAATTCTCCTATAAGGATAAATTACTTAGAAGTTAAACTTAAAAAATGAATTTGCAACACTGCAACACCTCGCTAACCTGTCTCTGGAGCACAATAAATTAAGGATCTTTTTCTGAACATTTTCAGGCCAGCTAAATTCAATTGATGGGGCCTGTTTTAAAGAGCCTCATCAGACAACTGCAGAAGCTTCAACTAAACAGCTGCAACTGCAAATTTCCATCTCTGGCATCCACCTTAAAAAAATTTACAAAAAAGGAAATCTGATGTCAGAACTAAACTACTTTCTGAACAATTAGCAATAGGCAAATTAAATTTCACTGTCAGTTCTAAAAGACTTTTAAAGTGTGTAAGAGTTCACTCTCAGCAGAAACTCTGATACTCCCCATCACACAGCAGAATGCAGTACTCATGCTGCACCTTCTCCAACCCTGAGGAATGAGAACAGTAAGGCAGATAATCTCAGCCTGCCATTACATAAGCTACAGCTGAAGCTTCAGCATTTTGCAACATCATTCAGAACAAGCTTTTGTGGATAAAAAAAATCTTTACTAAATTTTTCTAAACAAGAGCAGGAATGTTGCCAGTTGAGAGAACTGAACTAACATGCCATAAACCAGGCAGTAAAGAGTGTTTAAAAGAAAAAGAATCCCACCCAAGTTTACACGCCTATTTGCAGTTTATCTTTAAGCCAGGTGTCTCCTGCACCTGCTGTCTGCAATTTAATTTGTCTACAGGCTTTAAGGAAATTCTCTGGCTTCCAACTGCTTAAGGCTATCTTCTGTGCTGAAATAACTCATGTAGAGAAGCTGAAGTTGATGGAGTTAGGCTAATGTTCTCCAGTAAGAAAGCCTGTGTAATTAAACCCAATGTGATTTAGAAAGATACACAATAAGATGATGGAGGAAAAAAATCCACCCAAATCCAAGACACCTATTTAAAAAGAATGGGCACTGAAATGCAGCAGCAAGAGGGACAGTGAGGAACTGATTAGTTATCCCACAGATACTCACTCTGCAATGAATTCTAAGGGTGTCCAGGAGCTGAAATCTGCGTCAGGCATTGCTTTCCTGTTTGCTGGCGTATCTAAGGTAACCCTGTGATTAAAAAAGATAAGCAGGCCTTTTATTTATATATTGTGTTTCTGATGAGCACCACCTGCTTCAATACACTGCTGTAACATGTGCTTGACTTTTACACCACGAGGTATGGATTTCTCTTGCATCCTCCCCGTGTGTTAACAGAACATAGTCATTAGTTTCAATGTATATCCAAGTCTCCAGCTCAGAACCCTCCAGCTTCCTGGCTCACCGAGGAATTGCCCATTGGGGCCATCACTTAGCTTGTAGCTCCCTTCCCACCTCTCTCATCCAGGTGGGGAATGGCAGCAATAAGCTTCATTCAGTGCACAGCACATACACACTACGTCTATGCTTTTGAGAGACTTCAGTGCACAAACACAGGAAGTTTTGACTTTGACATTACATATTTACACTACATACAATGACACGAAAGGGTTAACTTTCCAGAACTCCCTCATTGAGATGCTGTTGACAATACAAGGTATATTTACCCTCTCAAAATTTCACTTAAGAAGAGAGTTTTGCATGAGAACTACACAAGAGCAACATGCACAAAAATCCAGTGATCTTGGCGTCTGCCTGTCTGTAAAGCTCTGTAGAAGGTGGTGTCAATTATCCAAACACATTTAATGCCATTCCTGGCTGACCTGAACAAGTGTGTGTTAAAAGTGTGAGTGAGAAAATCAAAAATAGGGAGAATTCAGGTAGTGCACAAATCCCTGTACAGAACTCTCTAGTCTTAAATTTTGGGTTCTGAACTAGATATGGACCTGGCAAGAAAAATCCTTTTAATTTTTGCAGCAGAATTGATAAAATTAAACATAGTGATGACCTACTAGGCCATCCACTCTTTACTAGCTTTCCTGATGAAAATGAAAGCAGGCAAATACAAGCTAAACTTTCTTGGTTTACAGATTCTCAAAGTGACCTAATTTTAATAGTCAAGCATAGATATGCAGCACCTCATGAAGATGCATTTTTAATCAAATGAAAACCTCTGAAGAAATCCTTTGCCTTACTATCATCACACAGCTAAGTCTAAAACTGTGCTGAACAGTTAATCTAATTTTTACAGTTCTGTCTATACTGAAATAAATCAACCACACATTAATGCATGGCTACAGTTAAACTGGTTAAAAGTAAATAAAATTTTAATCCTAACATCCACTACTGTTTTGCAAAGGCAAAGAAAAGAACGTAATCATTTTTAGGGTGACTTGTGTAACACTTTGTTCATCCAGTCAAGATGCCTCCTTTCTCTGTGAGTAGGTCTGAGAGGCTGTTTGTGTGCTGTGAATAGGACACTGCAAACATGTCTGTGTGGCTGCAGGTTACAGCAGTAACTAAATAAAACAACACAGGCAGAGACAGCTAAGCAACCACTTACGGTAAAATGGCAACTGCAGCAGAAGCAGATGGCAGGCCACTGCTGGCACCAGCCAAACTCTGACAAAGCTGATGCACTGCTCCTTTGGCCATGCCATAGGCAATCATCCCTAAAAATTAAAAACAGGCAAATTAGAGCACAATCAGAACAGCTCTCAAAATCAGCAGTAACCGGACAGAAATTAAAGACTGTTTGATGAATATTAAGACCACTTACCACAGCCAGAAGAGAATCAGACTTTTAAAACATATCAAAACACACATATTGAAAGAAAGAATGATAATAATAAAAGGTCTTTAGTAGACATCCAGGAACTATCACAGAACTCAGTTAACTTAGCATTACAGAAATAAGCAGCTTACCAAATCAAGAATGTTTAGCTAATGTATCCAAATGTACCCTAAAGGATGTGACCTACAGGGCTAAGCTTACAAATTTAACAGAGTAAGTGTGAAGATGCTCATAGACTTTAATAAGGCACTCTTCTATTAATTTTAATCATATAACTAAGGTATTTGTGAGTTTGGACCCAAACAGATACAGTTCACTTCCCTCTCAGATCTGGAATTCACTTGGTCAGCACCCCAGGTCTGACAGGCCCTGTGGAGAAAGCGACAAAAAAAACCCAAACCCCATGGTAGAAAATTAATAAATAACATGCAGGGAAAGCAAGCTTCTTCCTAAAAGTTGTTCCTTTCTAGGCAGACAGCATTTAGCAGTGTAAGAGCAGCAGGAACCAGAGCAGAAAGCACACTGCTCAGGTATAAGATCTGGACAATCAGGGTGCTGGGTGTCTCAGATGCCTCAAGGCATGCATCTGTCAAGAAGTTCAGACACAGATTAAGTACCTAGGAAAACATGAATGTATTTTGTCTAGTACAACTGAATGTCTTTCTTCCTACCCATCTATACAGCTATCCAGCCCTTTCCAATGTTCCTGAAGAAGTATTTTGTATATAACAGAAATACTTCTACAATGTAATTAGACATATTATATAACACCCATTTTTATTAGGAGGAATAACAGACAGCACTAGCTAACTTATTTTATTGTTATGATACAATTATTCCTGTGTGTATCATATTCCTCTCTCATCTTGCCTAAAGTAAACATTCTAAATCTTCTTAGAAACCTTTCCATGCCCAATACATTTCTCAGACATCACTCTCACACTGCTTCTGTCACTGTTCATGATATTTCCAGTGCTCTTCAGTTTGCATTATGTAAAACAACATTTTCTCATAGGAAAAGAAGAATCTCATTAACAGCAAACAAGAGAAAGATTATTTCTTTCAGAACAGCTGGTCATAACAAGGCTAATAAGGCGTATTTGCAAAGGTTGAGAAACAGCTCTTTCCCAATTCTTCCTGATGTTAATAAGTTGCATGTGTTTGCCCAAAGCACTGCTGTGACTTTTAGAACAATCCAGACTAGCTGAAACCAGCTAGCTCAGAACAGGAAGGCACAGCACTTTGATTCCTGTTGTGGTCCCCACCTCCAAAAACCACCCAAACAAAAACCATGAAAGTTTGCCAGAATTCACTTTTTTTTCATTTGTATATAGTCAGTCAGCAGTTCACTGTAAATTATTCATCTGCTTTTTCTCACAAAATAAACCTTTTATCTTTGACTATAACAGATGCCGCTATAAACACAGAAGATTAATCATTAACTAGAAAATGTATAGAATATTTTTGCCCAAACCATTTTAAGCAAAGCTTTCAAGAATATTCATAAATTGTATATGTTTTAAGATCTTAGTATCTGTGTCTTAAAAATACCATTGAAATGACACTAATAAAGCTTGGGAAATAGGAGTATTTGTCTGCAACTTTCCTCTTGCTGCCTGTAGGCTTGTGTGTCAGTGCCTTTTTTTTTTAATTTTAAATTGCTTCCAGATTTCTTCCTCCATGCAGACCAACATGGTTGAGAAGCAAGATTAAAAATCCAATAAAGTTCCTATTAAATAGCTAGCAGAGCCCAAAGCCAACAGTCAACAAACTTATCTATGTCTGAAGCAAAGGTAGACTGGAATCAGAACATGAACAGGGCAAGCATGTTTATCACAATCAGCTGAGTCATCACCAACAGAAAGACTGGTCAACTAAGGACTGTCTTTTAGAACACAAATAGGAAATTTTACTTTGTCAAAGCATTGTACTTACATGTGTGTGTGCTTCTAGTCATTATTTTCCAAACTTTTTTCTGTATCATATACTAGCTAAGTACATTTCATCAATGCATGTCAAATATTATTTAAATACTGATTCTATATATTTGCACTACAGCTTCAAGAGAGTCAATATTGCTGCCTGTAAAATTACACTTTCCTTACACGTTTCAGCAGCAGTGTCCCATTTGTGCTAGATGTAAAGAACTGGGGTGTGAAGCCGTTGCTTCACAAACAAGAATGCTCAGATAAAAAACCATCTCTAACTGCTGGAGTCCCTGCAGCTCATGCATTGCATTTTACCTGGGGTTCCAGATAAAGCAGCTTGAGCTCCTGTCAGAGTCAAGAGGCCTCCTTCTTTCAGATGTTTTGTAGCAAGGTGGCTGGAAATAGTCGATGTCCAAACGCTTTGCTTCCACATCAGATCACAGTTTTTGTATAAAGCTGATTAGGAAGAGAATTAGTGAAATTAGCCAAAAGAAGACTTTTAACCCTGATTTCCTCACTGTTACACAGAGTGCAACAGCACTAGGAAAACATGCTTTCTACCATTTTCTACTTCCACATTGCAAAATATCCATTTATGTCTTTTGTATCTCCTTTCTCTTTGAGCCTGCAACATCCAAACAAGAAGGGGGAAGAAAAGGACACATTTTAACAAATTCGCTCCGGACAGAAAAGGCTATTTTTCTTCTTGTATCTCTACAGTACTGGAAAAAGTATAAAATTTCATTCTGAATATTACATGTTTAAAAGCCTTTTTTAAGGAATTTTTGGAAGGGTTTTTTCTGCAGCATGATTTTCTGTAGCATGATTAGGCAGCGCCTTCCAATTCCATATTGCACAGTAACAGCTCAGAGAACTGCAGGAGGCAACTGAGGTTTTATGCATAAAGCAATGACTTAGGAAACAACATCAATATTTCTACCCAGCACTGTCTTTCATAACTTGCCTGACACAGGTAATCTCAGCAAAAGTCAGCTCATAGATAATAATGCTGAGGTCCTTCAGAAAGCACATCAAAACTTTTCAATAAAAATTAGTGCATCAACAAACATTACTGAAGAAACTAAGTGCTGTGCAAATTTAACAGCAAAAATTCAGAGAAGCACTAAGAAACACTGTGACTAAGCTATTTTGTACTTTTATACTTTTGTCCTCTTCTGGACTCAGGAAGAAAGACTTTTAAGGACTTCTCTCAGATATCATTCCTGTTTTCACCAGCATGTCTGTACCAAAGGCTTACACTTGGCTTTGGCGCTGCCTCCAGCCCATCCTCCTGCTACACACAAGATCGCATCCACCTTTTCTTCACCGAGAAGTTTTCCAACTTCTGCTGTCACCTTTAACACACAGAACAAGAACATACTGAAAACACTGAACTGATAAGGTAAACAGGTAAACACCACAAATGCCTTAAAGTTACTTTTTCCTGCTTATGTATTTGAGTAACACAAGACAAAGCAATTTAAACAGCTATAGAAAATTAATATTTATCACCTATGAACTCAAAACAACTGTGTTGAAAAGTAACTATAAATGGAAGTCAGACAAATGAAAGGCATAGAGTGTGTGTTGTCACTGGAAATAAGTGATCATCAGGGCTGGAACACCTGACCCTTACCTCTATTGTTAACAAAAATTATTAGTGACTTGCTTTTGACAGGTTCTCTTCCGAGTATGGTGTAGTTTAAGATGGGAAATGAAACTCCAGGTCTGACCATGACTACTGGTGCCACTTTTGATGACAGTGCAGGAAAAACAACTAAAGATTAGCCTTCTTACTGCTTCTGTCTAGAGCACAAGCATCAGTTTTGAGTCTGGCCGCTAAATTTGAGCTTATATACTTTTAGATATCTATAATTTTTTCTCTTTCAAATGTAAGACCTCGCAGCTGGTAATGAATTTGTTGGCTACAAATTTTCTCTGTCGAAGTAAATAGGAAACAATCCATCTTTCAACAAGAGAAAAAGAACCAATAGCTTTTGCAAAAACATATTGAAAATTGTATTGCAAACATTCTATGTTACTCTTCCAAAGCTTTATGGGTTGTATAGATATAAAGAAAACACAGTGGCTAGATATTCAGAATATCAGTAACAGAAATTGGTTCAAAACTTTAAAAATTCCTATCTATTGAGAATAAAGCAAAGTATTTTTTTAGGCTGGCTTAGATTCTCCCATATTCACCTTTGTGGAAATCAGTGCATCCCCCTAGGGATCCCTTGGGGTTTAGGTTCATACGCTTTGAGCATGCCTACCTACACACACCACATTTATTAGTCAGGGTATTTGAAAGAAGTGTTGCATTTTAAGATGTCCTTACCCATCTTCATTACAACTCACCTGGTTCAGTCTGTGACTTTTAAAAGTCAAGACAAAAACAAAGAAAAACTGCCTTATGTGCTGAGCCTCCAATATCCCGGATCAAGCTCTGAGTATTCAGTTACAAGGAATTCCAACATATTAAAAAGAAGCGACGAGCAGAAGCTGAAGGACCTTGAGGTTCACGGTAAGGCCGCACGACCGCCACCGGCTGCGCTCCTGCTTCCTGCATGGAGCCAGACCCGTCCCTGCAGCCGCCTTGCTCCCCGCGGGCGGCAGCGAAAGGGATGCGCACACCCGGGGGAGGCTGGCTGGTGCACAGCTCGGCCGAAGGGATGCGCACACCCGGGGCAGCCTGGCTGGTGCACAGCTCGGCCGAAGGGATGCGCACACCCCGGGGAGGCTGGCTGGTGACCGCTCGGCCGAAGGGATGCACACACCCGGGGGAGCCTGGCTGGTGACAGCTCGGCCGAAGGGATGCACACACCCCGGGGAGGCTGGCTGGTGCACAGCTCGGCCGAAGGGATGGACACAACCGGGGAGGCTGGCTGGTGACAGCTC
>VZRO01000504.1:284453-298523 GCA_013397915.1 Daphoenositta chrysoptera
ACTGGCGGGGAGAAGCTATTTTTTACTTAAAATTACTGGTTGAAAGAATTTTTGTCTTCATGTGCTCGGCAAAGTTGTTGTAAGTTTAGTTATATTGTATCTGATTTCGTTTTCACACTTTAAAGTAGTTGTAGTTGATCCTGGTTTACTGAAGTGTTACTCTCTGCATTACGTTAGATAAATTCAAAAACTGAGATAAATAAATACAGAGGTAGGAATAGTTTGAACAGTGTGCTCGCTGCCTCTCCGATGGATCTCTAAATTTCTTGTTGTTTACATTAACGCATGTCCTTTTCTAGGGTCTTGTTCTGGGAGTCTACTCTAGTGAAAAGGATGATGGTGCTGCCCAGTTCACTAGTGCAGGAGATGCTTTTGATAGGCTTGTGTCTGGAAAGCTGAGTGCACTTCTGTCCCTGTAAGTGTGTGATAAGCTTCTGAAATGGATTCAAGTACCTACAAATAACAGGAGGAGTGATCTTTTTTTTTTTTTTCATTATTAGTGTCTGTGTCCATATCACTGTCAGGCGGGTATTTGCTTCTGCAGTTTGGAGGGGACCTCCCATGATAAAACCAACCACTGAGCAAACGTGCAAAATGTTCATGGGACCCATCCTCTGCTATGAATCAGCACAGAGCCAAGCATCCCAGTACATTTGTGTGATGCACTGTGTGGTCATGGAGTGAATGTAGCACTGTAAGATTTATCACAGGTAAGGACATCTGTATTGAAAGAATGTTTTTTTGTCCTAGATGTGGGCCACCTTTGAAGAAAGGCAAAACACGCATATTTCATGGTTTGCATCAGGTATGAACTTTGCGTTTTTGTATGCTAATTGATTGATGGATGAAGTTTGCCTTTACATCTAAGTTTAAGCTGAGTTCACTGCTGTGCTTGTATAAATGGCCTGCTCTTCTTCCCTCCTCTTGACCCTCTCCACTCCTGTTCTGCACTGCTCGTGTTTGCACAGCCTTTTGCACAGTCCCGTACTCCCTCCAGTGTGCTGCGAATGGAGAGGGTGCAAACAGGTCTGCTCCAAAGGT
The DNA here is from genome assembly GCA_013397915.1 of Daphoenositta chrysoptera. Lineage (NCBI taxonomy): Eukaryota > Metazoa > Chordata > Aves > Passeriformes > Daphoenositta > Daphoenositta chrysoptera. The sequence continues at coordinate 285,495 of VZRO01000504.1, forward strand.
GCTGTACTCTGAATAGCTGCTTCCTGAAAGAGCTAAAGCATGGCAGTTTTGGATCTGACTTGGGTGTCTCCTGTGTCCAGGAGGGGTGAGTGTGTGAGGAGTTACTGATAGGTGCAAAGACCTTCCAGACCTGACAGTTCTAACACCAGGTAGTCCCATCATAGGCTTTTGTCAGAGGTTTTAAGTCAGGTGCTTGAAACCTCTGAAAGCAAGACATGGGACTGTTCTTCAAGCAGGACTTTTTTCTGCACAGACATGATAGATCACAAGGTGTGAGATGAGGATTCTTCTGCTCAAATTCAGGCTTTTGGTGCCGTTTGAGGAGCTGGGATACATCTAATGCAGATACATGAAGCTGACCAGTATGGTATGATCTGTGCCTTTTCGGAGTAGTAGCTGAGGCCTAGGCAGGCGTGTGATGTGACACTGGGTGTCCCTGTCTATGTAACTGAATTGTACATTAGGGCTATTTAAGTAATCTGAAATAAAGCCATTTGTAGTGAGTATTGCCTACCATGTATAAATTCCTGTGTGGACACCCCATGCAGGTGACACCGGACTTGGTAAAAAGGCTCTCAGAAATTTCATGGAAGTTGAGTACACTGAAGGTGCCATTATCCCAGTTCTGCATACAGGATGGGCTCTGAAGTGAGTAGCAAATCTCTGCAAAAGAAGACAGGAGAATGCTAACTGGTATCACTGATTTTCCGGATAGTTAACACAAGTTTCAGCATTTTGTCGACTAAAAGACTTTTAACTACAGTGTAGCAGTTTGAAAGCTCATTGTTAGAAGTTGACAGAGATAGAAGGGGAAAGCATAAGATAAACATAATTTTTTTAAGAGCTATAGGAACATACATACATATATATGTTCACATATATAGCTTTGAGTTTTATACAAATTTGACTTCGCTCTTAAAAGGCTCCTTTAATCCTCTTTACATCTTTTTTCTTTCCACTTGCATGCAGTTTATAAGGTAAGCACTTAGCCTGCTATGCTACATTGTTTTCCTGAGTTCTGGAGAGGTGTACCTCTGTGCAGCTTTGGTTTGGTACCCAGCAAATCGTGCCAGCAGAGCTCCTGAGATGAGCTAACACTCTGAGCTTTTGAAGTTACTTTATTTCCTTGAACATACTACTGTGCCAAAAAAGGTTACAATTCTCCAGATCAGTTCTGTTCTTTCTTACAGCATGAAAGCTGGATCTGCTTTCCATGGACTCTTAGGCTTACGCTTAGGGGTATCAGATTTACCATGTGTTGAGCATAAAGCCCTGTCTGCTCTGTGCAATGCACATGATTATTAACTGGACTACAGAATAACTGACTCCATGCCTGTGGCAAATTATTGGGAGCACAGGACAGCAGCACCATACAGGCACTCTTAATGAAAAGTGCCTGATACACAAGAAGTACTGCATGTATTTTAATGATGTGCTTGGTTTGATTTGGAAAGTAAAGTCTTTGTAACAACTCTGCTGTTGCTGTAACAATGAGGAAAGTGAATCCAGTTGTGTGTTGGCTTCATCTAGGATTTTCCAAGTGTGGTGGTAGTTGGCTTGGGTAAGAAGAATGCTGGAATAAATGAACAAGAAAACTGGAATGAAGGCAAAGAAAATATTCGTACAGCTGTTGCAGGTTAACTGTTTTTAAAATTTTTTTAATATTTTGTCTATAAAGCAATTGCAGTTCTGCAGCATGTTCCATTTTTGAACACCAAGTCTAGACATGCCTTTATTTTGAAATGCATGACTCACTGCATGGTTTGGTAAATACATTTACTTGTCACTGATATTCATGTAAATTTTTCCTTAGTGAGCAAGGAGTTATCAAGAATGCTAATCAAATCTGAAGACAGGAAACTGCATTTATTTATATCAAATAACTTTCCTAAACAGTGTGATATTGAAAAGGCACTTGTCTAATTAGTATTTTGAAGCCTGGGAGCATCAGCAATTCACTTTATGGTGACTCTGTACTTAAGTATGCCCATATATTTACTTCTGCCACTTATTTCATAACTGAGATATTTGTATTATAAACTAACATCTTTCACAACATCAGTACTATGATTCAGTATGTTATCTGTTGTAGAGAGAGGAGGGCTTATCTTAATCAAGGATGTCTGCTGCATCTAAGTGTGTAAAATAAGAATTAAAAGAGTCCTCACTGAAGACTTTATAGTCTGTGATTGGATGACAGCTGTATGTCCAAAGTGCTATCCCATAGGTGCCATTAACATTGTTAATTAACCTCAACATTGTAGCTGACATAAAACATTGTTAAATTACTTGGGAACAAAATAAAATTTATGAATACATTGTTTATAAAAGGGTGTATAAACTCATCTGGAAGAAAAGAACAGTCATATTCTTGGCAAAAATCTAAATGATGACGAAGTTCTGATACCTGTAGATAGTCATAATTCATAGCACTCCAGAATAATAGAGCCTTGCTTTGCTATAGAATGAGCTTAAAGGAGTCAGAACAACTGTGATATTTCATTTTTTATTCTTGTGAAACACTTTAATTATTGTAATTCATCAAGTGGTATTTTTAGTAAAAATTTGTCAGTATATAGTCATTAGCAATTTTAATTATTCTGCTGCATGATCTCTTTAACTGACTTACTTATAAACTCAGATATCTTGAGTTAAAATTATTTTTTCCTTGAAATGGCCCATTGATCATCTTGGACACCTGTTTTGCTGTTCTGTGCAGTAGTTGGCCTTCAGTTCTGTGCTGTATTTTTCAGTTGGCTGCAGGCAGATCCAGGACCTGGAGATCCCTTGTGTGGAAGTAGATCCCTGCGGAGATGCGCAAGCAGCTGCAGAAGGTGCTGTCCTTGGGTTGCATGAATATAATGAGCTGAAGCAAAAAAAGAAGCCTGTAGTTACTCCTCAGCTTCATGGAAGGTGATGGCAAAGGAAATCTTGCCTATTTATTCATCTGTTTGTTTGCTTATTTATAAAACTGTATGCATGGCATGCTTCTGCATGAGAAAAACAGAACTAAAAGAACAGGGCTAGCAACAGTAATCTTCTTAACTCCTACTCATTTGAGTTTCCTGAAGTATTTTACATCTCAAGTATATTTATAGTGTTTGTTCTATGTGTTTGGATGCCATGTTCAGAGGTTAAGGATAAATAAATGCTGCTTCATAGAAAAGAAGGGCCAGAATAAAAGTAAAATTAAAAAAATACCTGAAGAGTACTTGTGATATACAATGACTTCTGTTGGTATTGTGTGCCAAAATTGTGGAGAAGAGGTATTTCAAACTCCATAAATGGCTAAATCCTTTGGAGAATCAGGAAATGTTAACTGACACCAGACCAATGCACTATGGACCTATTTTACATAATTCATTGGTTGTATTTTCATTCACAGAGTATAATGCAAGAAGAGAAGCCAGGGTTCTTCTAGTCTCTAAATAGACATCACTTACTGGAGAGCAGACAGTAGAACCAGAGCTTTTGGTTTCAGAACAATTATCAGAGTGGACTTTGGATGTTCTGTATAGAATATTTTGTCATGCATAGGAGAGGTATTTCCTCTATGTACTTTAAACAGGAACAAGTCCTTCCTTCCAAAGAAGTTAATGAAATAAAGTAAAAACCTCTTGATTAAGCATGTCTTGATAACCTATATGTAAAATAAACACTCTTCCCATTTTGTAGCACAGCAGATAGTTTGGGAGCTGATTAAGTTCGTATTAAAGAAACATTTCCTGAAAACATAGATGGTTCTATGACCACTTATGACACTGGAAGTAATTTTTTTATGTAGTAATTTAGGTTGGAAAAGACTTCTGGAGGTCATTCAGTCCAGCTCCAGCTTGGATTAGGGATAACCTGGACATTACATACAACATTAAAGTTTGATCAGGTTGGTCAGACTTTTGTTTAGTCCATATTTTAATATCCCTTGAGCTGAAAATTCCACAACCTCACTAGGCCATCTGTTCTAGTGCTTAACCTGCCCGTTTCAGTGTCAGCTAACATTTGGCTTCTTAATTACATCCCTCTGTATCTAGGCAATATTTCTGTATTCCTCCTGGATTCCTCTATCATTGCCCTGCTCTTTTCAGAGGCAGAATCCAGTTCAATGCCCTACTTTGTGATAACTTATAAAGCAAGTAAGTTGTCTCAGTAAAATTAAAGGTTTGTACTGGTCATCTGGCAAAGTAAGCAGAGAGAACTCCCCATTTCCCACACAGGCTCTGTGTATGTTTGTTCTGTCATTTGTTGGTGAAGTGCCTTGAGTGCACTGTGAAATGAGATCCAAATTCCACTCTTATCACAAAATCGTATTTCAGTAAAGGCAAAAACAGAATTGGAGACTTTATATGGTAAATAAAAACTTTCAAGGCTGTTAAAATTAATGTGATTACGAACTTTGGAAGGGGTATTAAACCTTGTGTTTAAGGATTTAAAGCAATCTTTGGTTAGTGAGGATTAGGACAAGACCTAATGAATTGGATAGATGATTTTACATCTGTCTGCTCTTGGATTTTCCTAGCTTTTGCTGAAGCATTTGGCACTGACTAGAACCAGAGATGAGTTACTAGGCTAGAATCCTTGTAGTAAGATAACTGTGATATTCTTAACTGCTCCATATTAATGATACTGCATTCTAAGAAAGAGAATATGTAAATGCTGACAACATCTTACTTTTGCAAATGTGTATAATCCTGATCATTGTGTGTTGCTGTTCAGTGCTGAAAGTGAAGCCTGGCAGAAAGGTGTTATCTACGCTGAGGGGCAGAACCTCGCTCGTTACCTTATGGAGGCTCCAGCTAATTATATAACTCCCATCAAATTTGCTGAACATATTGAACAGAAGCTCAGAAGTTTCAGCAATGTAAAGGTCCACATAAGGTAAATTTCATGGAAATGATTTCTCTGTAGGGTAGAGGATCATAACAGTAAGATAAGATACCTTCCAGGTTATTCAAATCTCATTTTCCCTTTGCTACTTCAAATGACAAAAGCAGGAAAAGTGTTTGGGGAAAAGGTGTGAGCCCAGAATAAGGGCTGTTTTTAAGAGTTAGAAAATGAGCTGTTAGTTTGCAGAGGACAGAAGATACTGTGATGCAGTAAAATCATTACCTGTCAATTAGTCATGCAGTCAGTTACTGCTTAATTAACACATGCTGTGAAAAGAAGCCTCAGTGAATAGAGGCCTAATATTAATTACATTTGTTTTCTTCCCAGGTGGGTTTTTTACATACTTCTGCTTTTTTTGGTTTGGATGTGGTAATAAAACGTCTTCTATTTATTGCTGTTACTGTTGGGATTTTTTAAATAGTTTTTAAAAATGTGAGATGGAGCCATAAAAGCCCTTGCAAGTGGATATGCGCAGCTCGTGCTCCTTGTCCTTGAATTTCTGTTTTCTGCTCTTCAGTGGAAACAGGCTAACTGGCTGTGTTGGAGGCTAGTTTGTTTACAAGCAGAAGACTGAGGGAAATCTTTCTAGCAGAAAGCTAAATGTAACCCGCTGCAACGTTGTTACTTCACATGTCTTTAGCATCTCTACCCTCACAGCCAACAGAAAGATCAGTGTTTCTGATGCAGAAACTGTAGACAAGCTGTTGTTTTTTGGGGGGTTTTTTTAAATAAGACAAAACAAAAATCAAAGAGCAACTTTGAGGAAGTGTTTTTCTGCCTCAAAGAAAAAAAAAAGGTAGTAGTGGTTGGATTTAAATTACAGTTTCCATAATAACTAACTAAAATGAAATGGTTTGTGTACAAACCTTCAAGAATCATGATCTCTTAAAAACAACCACCTTGGTCAAAGTGTCTAGTTGAAAAAAACCAAAAAGCCCAAACTAATATATGTTTCTCTTCCAGACCAGAGTCTTGGATAACAACACAAGAGATGGGAGCATTCCTGAGTGTAGCTAAGGGTTCAGCTGAACCTCCCATCTTTCTGGAGATTCACTATTCAGGGGGTGCTAATACAAATGACTCCCCGTTGGTATTTGTAGGAAAAGGAGTTACATTTGACAGGTATGTATGCTAATATTTTAACTGCTAGAGGCAGAAAATGTTTTCCTGCTATTCGTATTCAACAGGGAGATGCTTTTTCTTTGCTCAGCACATCTTCCAATGCCATTCCACTGAACTTGCATTATATAGTAGTTTGTGCTGCCTTTCCTGGGGATGAGACAACATCAGTTGTCCAAAGTAGGAATTAATATGGCATCATCTTGTAAGGGGAAAAAGGAAATTCAGAGGGAAAGAAAATAAAGAAGGTGTTATTTTTTTTCTTGTCCTGAACAAACCTCTGGATGAAGAATCTGCATGTTTATAATTGCATTATGTCACTGGACATCTAGGTGATGCTTAAGGAAATAGAAAATTGTTCATTCTTGCAGAAGTTCTTTATAACTACTTTCCATGTCACATACTACTGAAGAATTTATCAGTCAGTTCCCCATCCATATGCTGATTTAAGCAAGTGTACTATATTTTCTTGTTTTGTGCATTGCTGTTACGAAGACCAATGAGTTAGTCCACTGTAGTTTACCTGGATTTTTATGGTCTCCTAATTATGAGGAAGTAATATTTTATCTGATATGCAAACCCCGATACCTTGCTTTCAGTACCCTTACTAGGGTTGCAGAAGTATTTAGAGCACCGGGCCTAGCATTTACTGATGTTTGGTGTTAGCACATACTGATGGACAGAACATCATCAGTGTATGTGACACCGAACTTGAGCTGTTTGTTCCAGTGGTGGCATTTCACTGAAGCCGTCGTCGGGTATGGATGCGATGAGAGCAGATATGGGAGGGGCAGCAACGGTCTGTTCAGCCATAGTGACAGCAGCAGCTCTGAATCTACCTCTCAACATAATTGGTAAGTGTGTTTGTGTGGAGAAGCCAAAAATCTCAGTTCTTCTAAGTCTTGTGAGAGAGAAGATTTCTAGTATTAGCAATGGTAAAAGATGTAGAAACATTATGGACTCTTGCACACCCACTTGTCTCATTCCCTTGCTCAACCTCTCTTCCATTTTTACTTGTATATAAAAAAATTACTATTCTTTACTTGAATTAAATATTGGAACATCAAATTAAGATTTTTAAGGTATGATATTTAGATCTTAAGTGAGAAATGTTTGTCAATAAAGATATTCTTAATGAGTCCTGATCCTTCATTACAACAAGGAATGTGCATGTTTGTATAAGCAATTAGTGTGAAAAGGAGTTAGCTGAGCTACCTCCATGAGTGCTTGTCACAACTGAACAGGAAGAGGGATCAGCTTTAGTTTCCTTTGGTGAATATCTCAGCAGAAAACTAAAACAAATGAAACCAGTCTGCTGATACCGTTATGTCTGCGCAATGACTTTTTTTTTTTTCCCAGAACAAAAGCTTATTTTTTCCACAGAGATAAAATTAAATGAGCTGATTCAGACGCTGTGGCAAGACCAGTTGGCAATGGCATGTAACACGTTCTAGGATAAGTTTTAGTTTGAGGAGCTGGACTTTAGCTGGTACTTAGTCAGTTCTAAGCTTCAGCCAGAAGAGGGCAGCGGTGCCCACGCGCGTCCTCACGGCGCTCCTCACCCAAGCGTGCGCTGGGGAGGGTGGCACTGGAGCCGGGCTGTGCATCCATCACACCGCTGAAAAGTGGGGCTCCACCTCTGGGCCTTGCGCCCGGTGCTTCTCCCTAGGAGTGGTGGAGTGCCTTTCATTCCATGATCCCAGTCGTAGTTGCAGTTTTGACGCTGAGCAGGTTTTTTGCTCATTTCTAGTTGCTCTTGGTGTGGCTGGAGTAATGTGACAAGTCCTTGGACCACTCTGGGCATTATACAATGAGCAGAGTTCAAATGGCTCAGAGTGTTTATTTGAGAAGTTTTTAATTTCAGAAAGAAAGAAGTTTCTTTACATGTGAATAATTATACATGGGAGACATAATACTTATTGCTCCTCTGATATCACTTGTCTGGGAAAAAAGTAGAAGAAAATCCTAGTAAATAATAAGTAAAATAGTGTAATAGTGTAGGTGAGAGCATGGTGGTGCATGCCGAGGAGTTTCCCTGATTGAAAACTGGACTGTGTGTCTCTCATTAACCAGGAAAATTCGGATTTTGAGCTTAATTTCAAAATGACACTTGTGCTGTTTTCTTAAGGAGGTGTTTGGGGTTTATTTCAGTGGGTTTTTTGCTACAACTTTTCTGAGAAGAAAATTAGTAATTCACTTTGCTTTTTGTCTCTGAGGTTTGGCACCCCTCTGTGAAAATATGCCCAGTGGTAAGGCAAACAAGCCTGGGGACGTAGTTAGAGCCAAGAATGGAAAAACAATACAGGTATGCGTGTGAAACTTGGATTTTGAGTACTTTTGGTGAATTGGTGTAATCAACCAAGTTGACTGCAGTCAGAATACGTTTGAAAAAAACCCGTAAAGATAAACAGTGCGAATGTACTATTTTTAAAAATGTAAGAAGCATGTTATTAACTAGAAATTGCTATCGTAGGATTTTTTCAAATATAGATTGAAGAGATGAGACATGTTTTATAAATTGCTAGGAAAAGCTGCAAAGTAAGGTCATTTACTGAGCATGCTAGAAAAGCTTGTTTGGCACAAGAGGTTGTTAAAATGTTCGTAAATACAGGCTCTCAGTCTGAATGAATAACATTAAGTGCTTCCAGCAGACCCTTCAGGACAATTCCTTGCTATCTGGAGTAAGACATCAGTTTCCTGCTGATGGAACCAATGTCTTTACACTGCCAAAATGCTCAGTACAATCAGAACTCTGAGTCATAGGGGCTGTTGGTTCAAAGGAGCTTGCCAAATCAGTACCCAAGGTACATATTTCATATTTATTACAAATGGTTCCATACTCATCTAATAGATTAAATTGTACTGAAAGTCATTGTGCTGTAGATCACTGATTTAATGCAGAATTAGATGGCTTAATAATTCCTTCTGCCTCAATTTCTGTGATTCTGCCACTTTTGACTTGCTGAATCTTCCATTTCTTTGACTTTCATCTCTGAAAACCAAGTTCAGTCACCCTCTGCTTTGAGGGAAAAAGACTAGGCATGTATTTTCCCACCAAGAATAAATTTGCAAGAAAGTGCTGGTAGTTCAGAGCACACGATGCAGCCTGTGTGCTCCACTGAGGCACCTCTCTGGTCTCCAGGCTCTTCTGAGGAGCCAGCAGTGCAGAGACCCAGCATGCAGAGGAGGTTGCAGTGCTGAAAGATGACTTAACCTCAGCTACAGATACGCTTTTACTTTATAAACATAACTATATATCAATATGATATTTTTCTTTCTTTTTTCAGTGTAGTTTGAGTAAATTTTCATTACCTGAAATTCCTAGGGCCTCTATCCAACAGCTATTAAGGATAATATGTGAGAAATACATCAGTGAAAGAGACGTTTACAGTACTTTATCTGGTTTTCTACTAATTTTGCCCTTGAAGGTAGATAACACAGATGCAGAAGGCAGACTGCTGTTAGCTGATGCTCTCTGTTATGCCCACAACTTTAATGCAAGGGCTATTGTGAATGCTGCAACATTAACAGGTAAGCAGTGTCCCTTCCCTGCTCATTCTGCAAGTCAGTTTTGTGTTACTCATTAGTTGGGCTGTGGATTAGTTGCACTGTCTATGTAAACCCAGTGTTAATTCAGAGGAAGCTGAGATGATTTTGCATGTTGCAGGACAACAGTGAACACAGCTTGTGTCTCTGGAGTGGGGAGGGGAGATGCAGGGCATGCAGGGTTCGTGCTCAGCAGTGGAGATGAAGTTGGGCTGGCCCAGCCCAGCTGGAACCAAGAGCAGGAAAACCTACACAGCCTTCAGTGTTTCTGCAGTGTTCTTCCATCTCTGAGCTAAACCCTCCCAGCTCCCAGGGCTGTGTGAGGCCGAGGTAGTGGCGTGTTCATGGAAGAATCCTGCCCAGTCCATGTGGCACAGACCACGCTGGAGCCCAGAGAGGTTCCTGACTTGCTGGGTGCCCGAGCTCTGAGCTAGCCAGTGCCAGTGTGTCAGCTAGCTCAGGCCTCCGTGGTGACAGCAGAGTCGTCGTCATCTTCCCCAGAATTCGTCTGACTGAAGTACTTCCTGTTTTTTGTGCAGTGCAGTTTGCATACTTCTAGGCATTATGAAATGTGGTTTAATTGTTTAATCTCTACAGTTGCATAATGATGAGATTGTAAATTTAAATTTAAAACCAGCAATTGTGTATGCAGCTCATGAACTCACTAACAAGCTGTCATGGGTGAGGTGACTGTAGCTGAAATAAAAGCAAACATGGAAGAGTAATTCAGACAGGACTCCACTGTGTTGCTTAATGAATATGCTAAGCAAAAGAATTATGCTTATATAGATTCTCTGCTAGTGCTTTAAATTATGTTCCATCAGTTTTACCAGTTCAAATGCTGTGGAAAATTTCAATAGACAGAAAGGAAACTGCTTTTTAAGATAGTTGCCTTGTATAAAAGTGTTCCTGTCTGGGATCCTTGGGCACCAAGCAGGAGGAAGGAGGGCTCCCATAGAAATTTCTTTGACGTATTTTGTTAAACTACTTTTTTATTTTTTTCATCTCACTGAGGATTGAGTGTTGGTATTAGAGAAGCAGTTCTGGGACATCAAATAGGTAAATATGTATGTAATCCCATGGTCTAGTATTTTGATAAGGATTATTTTAATAAAGTAAATATTTAATAAAGTGAGTTTACACATGATGTACAAAAGTCTACGTAAGTGAAATTCACAAAAGAGAAGGTATGAGCTCAAAAATTATAGAGGTCTATAAACTGAAAAAAAACCCACTCATATTTTCTACATGAAAATAATAGCTAGATTTATTTTAGAGGATACTGTTATTGTTTAATACATTATCTTAAAAATATTTCTAAGAAACATTAAGCTTAAATCAGAAAATTTAGTTTCCTGGGAAACAGAATATAATTTTTATGATTTTTATGTCTTTTAGAATATATAAGTGTTTTAAAAATGTTCAGACTTTCAAATATGTGAGTGTACTAAAGTCTTCAGGTTTTGCAGTCTGATTAATTCCCATTACTGATAATGGGAATTAAAAATGGAAAGTTCTGTGAGGAGTCAGGATGCAGGGAATAGCTCAGGTCCACCTTGGCCTTTGTCATATAAACTCGAAGGTGTGTTTCTTTAGGTGCCATGGATGTTGCATTGGGATCTGCTGCAACTGGTGTGTTCACAAATTCATCTTGGCTTTGGACTCACCTCTATGAGGTAGGCCATCTGCATTATTATTAAACCATGATAGTAGTAATTCAGTTATATATCTTACTGAAAAGTTAGTACATTACTGAAAGTTTTTATGCAAGTCTGAAAGATGTTACTACATTTTGAAATTTTAGAGGAATGGTGTCAATACCATATTTACTTGAAAATAATGTTGACTATTAATTATGAGCTCTTCAGTGAGATGTAATATACACCAAACATCTCAAGGATCTGCATGTTCTTGTAACTTACTGCATATGTATATGCTCTGGACTACTGGCAGTAATTAGTTCATGTTAAAAAGATAATTTATCTTGCTTAACAATATGGAGACAGAAATTCAGAGAGGCCTTGTGAGTGGCTGAAGTGTGATGGATCAAGGAAGCCTCTGAAGGGAAGGATTTCTGTTGTCAGGGAAAAGGAAAAACAGATAAAAAATGTGCTCTTCTGATGTTGCATTTTGGCTAACACCTAAAAAGCAGGATTGCCTGTTTTGTTTTGTGAACAGTGTATTCCCAAAAGCCTAATATATTGCGCTGAAGATTTTTAGACTGATAAAATCGAAACAAAAAGAAGCATGAATGAAACCAGGGCCTTCAAGTGCAGTAAAAAAAAAAAAAAAATTGCCCAAATTATGATTGTTTCTTTTTCAGGCCAGCATTTTGACAGGGGACAGAGTTTGGAGGATGCCACTTTTTGAACATTACACAAAACAAGTAACAGACTGTCCTCTTGCAGATGTGAGTAACATTGGGAAGTACAGCAGGTAAGATGAACCAATATTTGCGTATTTGTTTAATATGTGTGCTGTTGGAGTTGCTTTGGAAACAATACATTTTTCTGCTTCCCACAGAGCTGGAGGAGCATGCACAGCTGCTGCATTCCTGAAGGAATTTGTGACTGCCTCTCACTGGGCTCATTTGGATATAGCTGGGGTGATGTCGAATAAAGATGAGGTGCCCTACCTTCGGAAGGGCATGGCAGGGCGACCCACAAGAACGCTCGTGGAGTTTGCGGCTCGGTTAAGTCAAGATAGNATGTGAGTTTTGATTGAGAGAGAATAACCAATAGATGATAGATATGCCTCAGTTTTGGGTGAACTGTAGGTAGTGTCAATGGTAACTCTGCAAAGTTACTCATAGAAACACCATTCTGACATTTTTTCCTTAGAAAAATTAAACTTTTTGTATGTACTGAGGCAGAAATGGTGCTGCATCAGACATTTTTAGGCTGTTCTAATTAGTGTGATTAGCATGGCTTCAGTACAGAATTATGTAGTAAATTCTGAACATGTCAGTAAGAGTGTATCTTGTAACTCTTTTACAGAAAGCTAGTGAATGCAAGTTAGTGTTTGTGTTTTTTTTAGGGGAATCTGCCCCCATCTCACATGGCATTTGTCATCCTGATAGTTCCTCTCTTTACTGGTGTGAAGTGGCCACACTCCAAGCAGGGACAGTATTCCCAGAATCATTCAAACATCAAACAGACCCGATACTTAAAACTGTGGGGTGATGTTGTCTTGACAATTCAGGGGATCCAAGCCCATAGGGTGGGGATTTGTTTTTGTTTAGGGTGGGGTCTTTTTTGTTAAATGTTGTTGTGGAACAAGTGATGGTGAAACAGTGCTTACCCAGGCTCACATCTGAGACACAGGCAGGGCAAAGGCTGGAGAAGGAGGATCCCTCTGGGAAGGATGGCTTTGCTGTCTCTGCTTGCCTTGTTCCAGCAGGGCCAATGGTATCCTGGGGTGCAGGGGGAAGACTGTGGCCAGCAGGGTGAGGGAGGAGATCCTCCCCACCTCCTCTGCCCT
>VZRO01000504.1:302600-320274 GCA_013397915.1 Daphoenositta chrysoptera
GGTGTGGCTGCTGCTCCTGAGAGTGGGCCCACGCTGGAGAGGTTCACGGAGAGCTGTCTCCCGTGGGAGGGACCCCACGGCCTCACAGGGGAGGACTCCTCTCCCGGAGCAGCAGCAGAGAATCTCGGGGATGGACTGACCTAAGACTCTGTCTGCCTGTGCTGTTGGTGGGAAGGAGGGAGGGAGTGGGGGGAAAGGTGTTTTTAAGGGCTTACTTTACTTCTCATTATCCTGCTCTGATTCTGTAAGCAATAAATTCACTTTTGTAACTTTAAGCTAAGCCTGTTTTGCCCTTGAAGTGTTTTCTCCCAGTCCTTATCTCAGCACCTGAAGCCTTCATTGACTTTTTTCCCTTTCTCTCCTCTGCGCAGCTGCGGCAGAGGAGGGTGAGTGAACGACTCTCGCGGGTGCCTGGCGTTGGGCCAGTGTCAAACTACGACAGCCTGTAGAAGTGTTCTGCCCTTCCTTCCACCCTTGCACCACCAGTGAGATGCAGGGGCTGTTTTGTATGAAGCGTTTGCATCTGTTAGTGCAGGTCTTGCTGGCTGTTGATGTAAGAAGAGGTTAGGCTGGAGGTAGGTTCACCTCTTCGCACACATAAAATTTTTTTAGGTAGCTTGGCCCTGCTGGTCAAAATTAAATGGGGATTCTAAGCAATTGAAGAGGAACTATCCTGTCTTTAATAGCAGGCTGCTGGTCACACACTTTTCTGCTGTTCACACTTACTGGGTTAATTGCCCAATGAGTTAGCATGATCTGATAAATGTAGTCATTCCCCTGCTCTGCTTTTATATGGACATACAACTAGTATGGAGATAAAAAGTACAAGTATGCAGTTGCCATCACTCTGGAACTCGGTGTATGTCTGACTAATTCAGCATGACATAGAGCTCTTTTGAAAAACATAGAAACTGGATAATTTATAAGCTTTAATGTTCGTAATCACATATCATCCTCATTTATCAGGTTGATACATGTATTGAAGTTCAATGGGAATATTACACAGCAATGCTGACTATGCAAAACAGTTTATGAAGCAAACCAGAAATTATTTCTAAACCAGCCTGCTATAAACATGCTATTTTTGAAGGTGTACCACATGCTGTACAGCTTAACAGTCATTTAACAGAAAGCATTAATAACTTTAAAAATTACATTATAATATGCAGAACTTACTTTAAACTGCTGATGAAGCTAATGTATAAACGTACAGAAGATCCTTTTTCAGCTGGTGCCAAATTGACAGGACATATCAGAGTCCAAATTGCATATTTAATGAAATTGTGGAGTACAGTCTCCTGATTAAAAAGTCTTTTCATGTAACAGTATCCAGACTTTTGCTTTTTCTTCATTTTTTACAGAAGTTGTAAAATAAAAAGCATTTTTCTTAAATTCATGCCTGTAACTCCATAGTTATTACATGTAAGAAAGTGCAGGTATTCCTAACTATTTACTTAGAAATTACATCTTTTTCTTTTCTTCCCATAAATCATCCATTGGATTATCATTCATAAAAAAGAAAACAGGAATGACTTTTACAGTAATTCTGAGAAGTATGGAAATAGTTTGCTTTAAAATGAAAAATACTTAGTAAACCATTCTTGGTGCTGAGGGTCTTGTTTTTGGTCATCTTTGGTTTGTGATGGTTCATTGCCATGTGTCCTGTGCAAACAAATAAGCATTAGCACCACCGACCTACTTACGTACAATCAATATGTAACACTTTTCCCAGAAAAACTTATGATCCCATGAATGACTCTGTGCTCATATGAATGGATGAGACCAAAAGGTGCCAGCTACAATTTTAGTGGGATCTGTGCCAGCCAGGTTAACTGCATTAGCAGCATTGGTTGTAACATGAAGAAAAGCATGAAGCAGAGCTTAACAGCTATGGAGAAACGTTTGAACATAGTTCTTAACTTAACATCCCAAAAAATTAAACAAAAGAATGCTTCAAGAATATGAAGTCCTAAAAATCAGAGACTGGCAGCTGGAATTCACTCTTAAAAATATGAAATACAATTTATGCATTAAAAATGTTGTATAAAAGTTCTATTTGAGACGGAAAGATTTATCTGAACACTATCTGGCATTCATAATTAATCCTATTACATAGTCCCTGACTTTCCCTCATTCAGGATTTTATTAACATATGATAGCGACTAGGACTTAACTTATGATTGACTGATGTAAGAGAATTAAGCAAGTAGCAGCCAAGCTACCCTCAGTCTTCCTGCTCATTTGTTCCTCTTTAAAACAGAAATCCCATTTGCCTTGGCAGTCATCTGGCATGACACAGCATGTTTGTATCTTTAGGAAGGGGGAATTGCCAAACAGGATCTAAGCCTGTGTCCCAGGTTGTTTTTGTCAGTAGTCAGCACCATCTGCCCCCAAGGAAAGGACTCTCTTGCACATAATTTACAGGATAACTAATCTCCAACACGAGATAGGCGAGAAGGCTGGATTTTGTCCTGAAATATAGTGGTAAGGTTTGGGGATTTTTTTAACTGGATATTAGCTACATACATTTTAACTATTCCTTGAAGAGAGAGTTTATCTTATAAAACACTGAACATTGTTTAAATAACTCACAAATTTGAAGACTTGAAGCTCCTCAGAGAGAAAAAGCCAAAGAAGTTCATTTGCTTATCAGTTATTAAGTCTCTAACCATTGCCAAATGATCAGCCTAGATTCATTCAAATATCTCCTAAAATAAAAATATGCCATCTACATCTACCAATAGCAAGGTGAAGCAATAAAAATAAGAAGGAAGACACATCCTTAACAGAACCACTGAGAGATGCCATGTTTTTTGGGGTTTTTTTGGGGGGTTTTTTTCGTGTGTGTATGTGTGTGTCTGTGTGTGTGTTTTTTGGTTGGTGGGTTTGGTTTCAGGGTTTGGGTTTTTTGGTTTTTTTTCCTACTGGGAGGGATCGCAAGCATAAACTCTGCTGGGCAGGGATTATAGCCCACGTTTGCAGTAAAGTTCTGGGTCAGTCTGCAGAAAACCAAATACACAGAGTTCACTGCACAGTAGGAACCTTACATCGTTGTGTACCAAATGTCTAATGTGTTTGAATTGCCTACAAGATTCTAAATATAAATGCATTTATTGTCATACATAAGGGACAAATACCTTGTGGCAGCATTGCTGTCTGAGGACTGTGTTGATGGAGGGCTCACCCTGAGGCAGCCAGGACTCCGGTCTAAGCTTGTAGATTTTGTTATTTGAGGAGCACTTCGTTTTGATCTCAAGTCACAGCTCCAAAAGCTCTTTGCGTAGGAAGCTAAATTCGGAACACTGACAACACGACTGGGTACCTCAACCGTTTTCTTCTTCTGCTTTTTATTGTAACAGAAAACTTCATTACATACACATTTTTTACAATTTATACTATAAAACCTCATCAGCACCTCATTCCCAAATGTCTTGTGAGGAACACCCAAATAGGAAGATTTCTTTTTCTATGGGCATTTAAATTAAATTATCAGGGTATGCCGTGAGTATCCATGGATTTTGTCATCCAATTAAAACAATTTGTGTATTTGACCCTGAGATTTTAAACACATCAAGGTGCTTCCCACCAACTTGACCTCCCTTCTTTCTATGGCTATTTGTAGACAGTGTCATGCAGAGAGGCTGGAATGACAAAGGGCAGATAGCAAGCAACTCAAACTGATTGATAATTTTCCTGGATGCATGCAATATGCCAATTAGCAACTCCCAAATCTGCAAGCAATGGCCATGCTTATCCCAGGGGAAGACTGATGTCATTGGAGTTCTAGTGTTTTATATCAGCTTAAACATCTGTTAGCTATGTTGCATATATACTTCTACAGAATTTCTTTTATGCTTAGCAACTGACTGTATGTTGGCTTACTGGGAAGAATTCTACTGAATAGCATTATCATAAAAAATTGATAACACTTTTATTGTCCTGATTGCCTGTATGAATCAAATAGTAATAAAAATGATCACGATTTGTGCTTTTAATTGCATTGCCCATCTTACCTTCATGGAGGGAGTCAAGCATACTGTATTAGGGTTGAAAGAAAATGACCGATTCCTGTAAGATTCAGTGCTGGCTGAAAGTGAATGCTGACATTTTCTTCCTTCCTGAAGGGAAACAAAATTATGTGTATGGAAACATGTATTTGTTGGAAGCTGGTGTGGAAAGATACATTTGTCAAAGTATTCCAGAACAGAAAGAAACAACCAGTCCGAAGCAATGTGTGAAACACTGAATAGAGCCTTTCAACAGATTCCAAAATAGGTATGTACATTTAAAAAGCAGTCTTACCACCAGCTGCTTGATAATCTCTTCTCTCTCACTTAGTTTGTCTTGCAGACAGTTTATAAGGTGTGTATCTTCAGACCTGGACTCCCACTTTCTTGACTTTTCTTCTAATTCTTTAAGTCTGTACCAAAGAAAATGCAGACCAGAAAAAAACTTCTTCAGATCAGGTTCAAGAGATACCTCAGATGTACTCTGCCCTAAATTCCAAGCCTAAAATACAGGGACATAGCCAGGCCTTTCCAATAAAACAGCATGTACCAATGGGACATAGCCAGGCCTTTCCAATAAAACAGCATGTACCAATGGGCATTGGTACATGGTTTAGGTAGAAGTATAGAATCTTCTGGAGTTCCAAAATAAATTGCCAGGGTTGATCCACAACATCTGCCCAGTGTAAAATCCAGCCCCTTGAGTAAAACAGCAACAAGCTTGCACATCATGTTGCTAGTCCAGTTTCCTAAAGAAAAAAATCTGTGTCACAGTATCTATACATATCTATATTCATCTATTTGTTCTCTTTTCTGACCCAGTAACTTTAGAATACTCAGAAATACTCAGTTCCTGTAACTTTCATGAAGAGAGGCTTGGATATAAATGCTGCTTTAGTAACCCTGCTAAGTCAAAACCTGTAGTCTGAGTTCAGCTTTTTAAATTCCTTAATCAAGGGAAAAAATTCAAATGCTAATTACACATTCTTAGATATGGTGTGGAAACATACATTTGATTGACCCACGAGCACACAAGTCATTATTTCATCAGCTAAGTTCAGGAATTTTGCTGCTTAAGAAACTGAATGCTATGAAGTTCACCTGCCATAACCAGAACACATACTGAGAAATGTATTACAGGATACAAAACATTATTTCGTGGGGGATTTTTTAATGTGTGGGTAAATATTTTTTAGAGGATCACCCCTAGCACTTATTATCTTAGAGTCATCTCAGAGTTTAAATAAAAAGATAAATCTTTACATCTGAAAGGTTTAAAGGTTAGAGGCCTGCTTACATGCCAGGTCTCTCTTCTGGACTTCTGCTGTGCAGCTGGGATAAGACAAAGGGATGAGGGACATATATAAGGGATTATTTCTGAGGGGTCTCTTCTGTACAATCTGAAGCACCACAGAACTTCTTAACTCTACAAGGGGCTGAAAAGTGCATTTATTTACATGAGCATCATTTTCCTTGGAAGTTTCTAAGGGAATGACAATGAGGTTAAGAAGCTTTTACTCATCGACGCTGCTCTGCTGAACAAAATTACTACAAGATCATGGATCGAGGCCTCTGGCATCATTTGCGACTAAGATGATTTTACATTTCATAAAATTTCTAGATCCTACGTGCAAGTTTTAATTTAGCATCATAAAACTTAATGTATAGTGCTTTAGATTAAACACTATCCAGAATTAATTACAATGTATCTGAGTCTTTTTGGTTTGCAAAGATAATACCTAAACACTTCTATTTGGATCCCAATAGCATTTTAGTTATGATTAACACAAAAACTGTACATAGTAAGAATAATAAATTCAAGCAGAATTTATTGCCAGCATGAGCCAGAGTTTATCATTAAATTACTTACGCAGTTTCTAAGGAGAAAATCTTTGCTTGGAGATGTGCCTGAGTGCTGCTGAAATCAGATACTATGTTTTCAATTTCCTTCCGGTGATCTCCTTTCAGTGTGTCCAGCTCTTTTTTATGCTTGATATTGAGGTCTTCTACCAGTAGCCTTTCACTGGTATTAGAACATGTCTGAGTTCTCATGTTTCAATACTAGTTTATTATCATTGATCAAAGCATGCAGTTTTGAGGTGTTTTATTGACTGCAAAGGTAGTTAACTGGGCAAAGATCTGGCTTCTGTCTACTGATTTGACTTTGACATTAAGGTTGCAATCTGAGAAAAAACATTTTAACACTGAGGAAGAGAAAAATTATTTTGAAAAGTACTTGACCTTCACCCTTCAGGAAATGGAAGATCTATTCTGTATAATGATGCTACTGATATTCTGCTTAGAGTTAGTTTGTACATTAGTGATAAAACATGACAATAAAGTACCATAGGAACTTATTTGTATTAAGCAAAATTATGTTGAAATAGCTGGGATTTTAACATGAGGCTCTCATGATATATTTCACTACATTATGGCACCAGAAACATTTAATATTGCCTACCATCATCCTAAAACTTTTTTAAAAAGTGAGGAAATGTTGTAACAATGCTTTTAACGATAACATTTATCTTTTTCAGACAATATATTTTAAAAGATACTGATATGATTAACACCATAAACTGAAAACTAAAAAATGCCTTACATTTTCTCAAGCCTAACCATAACATTGCATTCTAATACCAACCCCAAAAGCAATACACATCTATTGAAGAATCATTCTTTGATTTTTTTGCTATTGCTTTGTTAAACCTTGGAGAAACTTTTTCATTAAGTCAATAGAGAGCCCATGTTCTATGGTTTACTCATTGAAATAGATGTGCTCAACTCAGCATATTAACAATTGTAATTTTCACAAAAGACATTCAGTTTACCTTTTGCTTTCCCCTATTTTGTTTTTAATGTATTCCCAAGCCTGTTTCACTTGTTTCTGAAAGGCTTCAGGAAAGGCCAAAAGTTCCATGAAAGATTTCTCCCCTTGAAATTAGAGCACAGCCATGGAAGTGACTGATTTGGCACTTAGCATAAAATAAGCAGCATAAGAGTAAGGGTAAAAAAAGGGAGAAGAACACCTGAAATGAACCCTCAGCAGCAGAATATTCTCTTCAGAAGAGCCATTTTGGGATTTGCTCTCTCTTCCCATAAAAACACCTTTGTCTGCTCTCATCCTAATTCTTGTAAAAGCTTTCTGTACTGGAGGTGGAATTCACACAATTCAGGAGAATAGAAAGAGAAATTGTTACTTCAAGCAGATTACTGGTTTCATTTATGTGGCAAGAATAGGACTAGTAATTTTAAGCAATTTGTTATAAAAATTTGTCACATGCAAATAACAAGTCACTATCAGCTTTCAAATCAGAAAAGAAACTGGCATAAGACAGGGGTGCTGTTGTTAGAAATAAAAATAGCAGTTATTTATATGCACCGATTTAACTATTCCACTACACAAACTATTAGTCCTGCAAAAGAAAAACAAGAGCTGCAAGTTAATGTTCAGGTCTTCCATGGGTTAATTTCAGAGCAGCCTGTATCAGATGCCTAGGTCCACTCCAGTGCTTTCATCCTACCTCTGCTTATTTGAAGTATTTCTCCTTACATAATTTCCATTAATGCTTCCTTCTCAAATGCTTGCTGTAGTAGAGCTACACCATTTATTCCCTTTAAAGAAAATCCTCCAGCCCAGCAGTCTTTGCATCTGAAGCCTTTTAGGCCTCATTGCTAACACGTGAATAATTCTTCTCTTCATGAACAGAGGCTCTAAATTCCTTCAAGGTAGCTTGAGGGCATTAATGAAACTCTCTGGTTTGCAATTCTCTCTGTTGATCTTGCTTCAAAAGCTTGAAATGAAATTCACTTTGAAGTAACTCTCCAAAGAGTGCAATGGCAAGAAAAAAAATATTTTTCATTCTTTAAATATCTGCTGACTGGTAGACAGGAATGGAATTACTCTGGCCACTCTGACAGTCTGCAGAGAGACATTCTATCCATTGAATGTTTTCTCTAGATTATATGTGCCATAATTTTAAAGATTCCTTTAAGGGCACACTCTTCAGAAATCCTTTTATATACACAGCTTGTGTAGATAGGGGCATACATTCTACACCATTGTAAAAATTGAATTGAATTGAAATTGAATTAATTGAATTGAAAAAATTGAATTAATTGAAAGGTACCCACACACCAGATCCCTCAGTCTCTCTGCAAAGACAATGTGTTGAGTATGTTCATCCAGAAATTTCAAAGGATTCAACAACCATACAAATGCAGTGGGCAGTGAACTTGGTCTTGTCTCCTTTGCAAGTCATGCCAGGGGAGGTTTAGGTTGGATATTAGGAAGAATTTCTTCAAAGGAAGGGTGATTAGACATTGGAATGGGCTTCCCAGACATGTTAAGGAAAAACTGGACGTGGCACCCAGTGCCATGGTCTAGTTGACATGTTGGTGTTTAGTCACAGGTTGGATTCTATGATCTCAGGGGTCTTTTCCAACCAGATTAATCCTGGGATTCTGGACTTTTTCTGTACACAAATGGGAAGACCCATTTGCACCACGTGTGCTGACCCTATGGCTACACTAAGAAGACATGGTTTACCTTCTACAAGGTGGCCAGGACTCAAGACACCTTGTCCTTCCCGTGCACTGACAGCATCTCACAGCACCAGGCTCACCATCAGCCAGGACACTGTCAGTGTCCACTGGCACTGCCCTTACTGTGCCAAGCTGGCTGCTACAGCCAAAGCAAACTCTACAGGGTATATATGGCATTCTCAAGTCTCCCCTTTGGAATTAACAGCCCACTGGTTTCAGCTACAGAGAGTATGTATAAAAACCTCACATTTATACTCAGGGACTTCTATATTTTTTCAATAGCTCTTTGGTGAGTTTGGTATTTATGTGTTCCAGTGCCTTTGAAAGGCTGACATTATGCACATTTTCTCAGGTCGCTCCTGTGGGGATACACTAGACATATTTTTCTGTGACATATAATGAACAATTAGTTCAAATGCATCTATTATGGCTGGAGGAAAATGTGAAATGAACTACTGCTTTTGCAAAATTCCTAGCTTCTAAAATTAGTACTTTAGAAAGGAAAGATTCTGACATGCATCACACTTAGAACACCACTCATGCTGGCAGTATTATTGAACCTCTAGAGAGCACTGTCAAGTGTGAATTCAGGGCAAACCTTCTATGCTGTTTATCTCTATCCTGAAGCTGTGCAGGTTCTTGCTTCTGTGACTCCAACTCAGCACTGAGTAGTTCCATTGTGTCCTTCAAAAGTAAATTCTCTTTCTTGAGTTCAGAAATTTCACTCTGACATTTTTCCAGTTCATCGTGAAGAGATCTGATCTGGCTTTGGCTACTTCCTTCCTAAGAAAAAGGCTAAATTTAGTTATTCACAGCCTCTTATTTTTAATGTTAACATCTTCCTGGAATTCCATGCATTGAATTTTTGTGATCTCATTTTTCAATTATATGTGCCATGCTATATATGTGCAAGACAAAATCAGTGACCAAAATTTCCTGAATATATTCGATAGTCCCCACAGAATTTATTTTATTATAACACTCATTCGTTTACTTCTTTTGGAGATTCTGATCTTTAATAGGAAAGAAAAAGTCTGCCCATAGGGAAAAAATTACAAACATTTAAAGTGAGACATAAAGGAAGAACACCCATTCCGTTTCAGGAAGAGACTGTATACTTTTATTATCGTTGGAGAGAGAAATTTGATACTATTGCTTTTGCTAAACACAACATAGCAATGAAGTACAAACTGGTCCCTTGCCTGTTGCTTCTTCAGTGTCCTCACACTCCTCAGCTCCATTTGTAGCTCTTCTATTTGTTTCTTTAGGTTTGTGCATGATGTCTGTTGCTCAGAGAGTTCCATCCTTAGAGATCCTAGTAACAGTCAGACAGACAATCATTTAGGCAGTCAGAGGCCAGCTGGATGGGAAAGGCAGATACAGGGAATGTAGGTGAAAACATTAATACATTACATTTTGCTTTGTTCCTCAACTCCTTCCCCACTAAGCATCATGGCCTCCTGTTACTAGAGGTAACTCAGTCCAGCAAAAGTGAGATGCTATGGAGCTACAATAGCAATGATTCTATGTCAGAACCAGAGAGGTCATTCTGTGGCAGTTGTATTGCAGACTACATCATCACACAGAATCTTGAACTGTGCTGGAGCACCCCTCAGCTTCCTTGTTAATTCCACTGGTGTTTTATAGAGGGCCATAACACAGACTGAGACTCTGGTTGGGTTAGAGAAGTATAACGCTTATGTAAGCTCCTCTGTCATACACTGCAACTTTTGTGTATATTAGCTACAAGTTTTCCAAGTACAAGAAGAAAAGGGTTTCTGTCTCTGTTGTCTCCCTACAATTTTTCTTGAAGAAGAGAATCTAGTTATTAAATTTATAAACTTTAGAGAGCAAGAAATCTTTCTAGCAAATTTTAATTACAGGGGGTGGGGGAGGAACCAAGAAAATTCACTTTGTACTTTAAATACTTTGAAATTATTCTTTCTTTAATTAAAAAACGTTTTATAGATGAGCTTTAATAACCTGAGATTAAACCTAGAGATATTACACATCTTCCTAGTGCAGTGTTCTGTTTACTTCTAAACACTGCAGGGCACTTTTGAAACTGCCTAAACAGTACATAGGGAGCAACTGATCTCCACTGCTGAACTCAATAGAACAGACTTGAAAGACATAAAATAATTCTTCTCAACATAGAAAAAAAGAGTAAAGTCATATAAACTAATTATAATTTTCCAATCTAATATGCCTGATAATATACCCTTGAATGTTGTACATCAGACTACTCTCTCAGCAGCATTCTGCTGCTCACAATTAAAGGCTTGGTTAACAAAGAATATTAAGCCTATATAGTTGAAATTGCAGGGTATGAAAAAGGTGATTAATAAAGACCTGAGTTCCCAGAAGATGGGAAAGAAAATGAATGGGATGAAAGTCAGTGGTTATCAGCATTAAGAACTGTGTATGACATGAGACACTATACCTAGCAACAGGGTTTGCTGCTTCTGTATCTGCTCAAGTTCATCATGTAATTCTTTCTTTGCTTTCTCTTCCAAGGTTTGTATTTCCAGCCTATGAGACTGATGTTGGATCTTGAAAGTCTCGTTAAATTCCTTTTTCAAACGTTCTTCTGCCTCCTGTAAGCAAAAGTCCCCCCCAAAACCAAAGCAGTTGGAGCCTATTTATCAGCTTGTTGTTTCACTTGTAATGCTAGGATGAATCTGGCCTTTCTACAACAAATTGTAGAACTTTAATTTTCTTTACCACTTTACAAGACACATTTTCAATGCAAGCATAAAAATGAGCTGAAGTTAAATTTTAACACTTAATAGCTACAAGATAAATTATCAGGGTATCACCTCTTAGATTTGTTGTGCATGATGGAAGAATAATACCGACTTTGCACTATTTGACATTAGAAAGTTTTATTATTCAACATACAAAGCCTCCCAGATTTGACCTATTTGTCATTACTTATAACAGTGTGTCAGACAAAGGCTTCTATCTTTCATTGTATCATTCTTGGCTCAAGCTTCCACTTCATTAGAAGTACTCCTGGTACACTGTAACTGATGGAGCAGTTGCTCTGTAGTGGCTCTGAAAGCAAACTCCTGTCCTCAATTTCATTCTTACCAACTCACTGCCTTCAGCTTTGTTTTGTCAAAACTGGAATTTTATTTCAAATATATAAACAAGATATTAAATTCTAATTAGGGTGGTTTTATTACCTATGTTTCATAAGGTTCTCTAAGCTATGAGAACCAACAGGGACATCTGAACTCCATGTCACAATCACATGTATATTTTTCAAGTTGATTTTTTCTTGAACAGCAGCAGTCTTTAGAACTTCAGTATATTGCATTAACATTTTGTCAGTGAAATCAATCCCCTTGAACCTTTAAAAGCTTTAGTTACCCACTTACTGAATTGATTTCTTGAAGGTTTATAAGGCAATTTACATCCCTATATGTGTCTATTATACTTTTTAAGTACTTATGTATAAATCAATAATGGATGAAAAATAATAAAACTGAGTCCTGTTATTAATACACTCAGGAATTCCCTTGTATATCTGAAGCAGGTGCACAGATAAAGGAGCTTGTATTCATTGCAGCCTAACTGTAGGGTATATTGTATTCACAATGTGGTCTAAGTTAAAATGTTAATATTATAAAAATAAAACGAAAACCCCACAAACCACCAACCAACCCCTCTCAGCCTCATGAGGAGAAGGTTTCAAAATCACAGAATAATTCATTATGTGCAACAATGGCAACCCATCATTAAGCTAATTGGAGATAACTGAGTTTTGATAATTGGCTCTCATTTAGGTGGTTTACCCCATAAATACACAAATATATATATGTACATTAGTATGTAGTAAACTGACCTTGAGTTCCTGATTCTTGCTTTTCTCCAACATTTTTAAGACTTTTTGATGTGATGCCTCCAACTGCAGTTTAACATTTTGGTTTTCTTTAATAGTGTTTTGAAGATCCTGCAAAAGCTTCTCTTTCTCTTTGTTGGACTGTAGATTATGTTTCTTCAGTGACTCCTTGAAATTATTTGCTTGTTGTTCTAATATTTGCTTCAGCTGAGACACCTTCCAGAAAAGTAAGTCAGCAGGAAAGGATTAATGGCTGCATTCACAATGGAGAGGAATTATGTAAAGCTGAATACATTTTATGAGCTTGTGTTGCTCAATGAAAAAAGTAGCAAGATGCTTGTTTTGTGCAAGGAGCCCTTTTTCAGTGAAGAATGCCAACCCTTTCTCATACACTGTCTGTTGCTCATCAAGTACTTTTTAAAAATTTCAATTCATCTCCATCTCATACGTGCAATCCACAGTTCAATTTGCACAATAATATGGCAGAAACCAGAAGGCAGGCCTAAGGCTCAGCTGAGGCTATCCAACAAAATTGATATATTTAATTTGAAAGAGCACCTAGCTTCATCTGCTTCAGACTGAGTTTAAGTTCACTATTCATCCAGTTGTTTCTTGGCTTCTTCCGTTGTGTCATCCAGTTAAACACACACAAAAATATTTGTCTGATCAAGCTAGTGAATAATAATTGCCAAATATTATTTGTAATGAAAAACATTAATTGTCTTTAATATATCTGTGTAATTGGATCTATCTGTGGCCTGGATACACTCCAAGAATAGGCAGATGCCAGACCCACTTGCCAACCATAATTTTGTTTCAAGAGCTGCTGAAATATTTTTTATTACTTTTTTAAAAAAAATGTGGTAAATCATAATATTTAATCAAAGGGGCACTTTGGCTTCCGGTTACAGGCAAAAAAACTATTTTGTCTTCACACCTATTGAACTCAAGCCAATATCTTCCTATATAAAGAATGGAAACACTGAAGTTTTTAGGTACTGCAGTTCCTTATAAAACTAACCTTGGATGTGAAGCACTTAATGCTGTACAGTCCCTCGTATCAGCTGACACAATATGCATTAACACCACTACACTGAAGTATGCATTTTTTTTCTAGGCTTCCTGAAAATAAAGTGACTGAAAAGAATGTGCCAGATGAATATGCTGTATATTTTATAACAGAAAAATCTGAAACAGGAGAAATGTTACTAGGAATACTTCGTAAGCAAATTAGTCATCTAGGCAGGAAAGACGAAAAGAGGCATATATAAACTTCTTCTGCAGTCACAACATTACAAAATTCCCCAACTCTTCACAGACAATTATTGGCCCAAAGCACTTCTAACCTGAAACAAAAGATCATACCAACTAGAAATAGGCTAAGCCGGGAACACAATGTAGTAAGAAATCAGATGGAAAAGCAGTTTTAAAACTATTATTTTTCAGCCATTAAGGGAAAAAGCCCTACAGAAATGTATCAGGCATACAAACACATTGTCATGAATCCTGTTACTTCTAACAAATCAGAGGTTAAGAAATACACATTTCCATCCTATCAGGTTTTGTCCTCCTGTCTTGCAATTAAAAAGGCTTTCAAATCCACCAGTGAAAATCCTTCTCTGGAATGTTTTGCAGTGCCCAAGTATTTTATTGCACTTCCTGACTTCTAAACAGACAGCCAGACCCTCAGTTTGCTTAAGCTGGTAAAGCAACGTTTAAGCCAATGAAAGTATGCCAGCTCACATCAGTCCTGAATCTATTTGGATGCTTTTATTATTAACGAACCAGCAACACTGTGGGATTTTGTGTTTTATAATGTCTTCCTGCTGCAATACAAAACTTCCTGAGAAATCTGGACTTTAATACCATTACTAATTCACTTTTATCCTCCAGAATTGCATAAAGTGATCTCAGAGATGCAAACATTACCTAGCCACTGTATAAACCCTAGGCAACAGTATCTTTTTAGGCTCTGCTGAATTCTTTCCAAATTCCAGGATTATGTTTGCACTTCACCTTTCCTACAGCAGCTGATTTTGTGTCCCACTGTCTTCCAAGTAAAGAAAAAATTAACAACTATTACTAAAAGATGACTGACAATTTTGAAATATATCAGAAGTCTTTCAAGTTTCATTAGTTTCTAACTATTACTGTCCTTCTTCTGGATTGGACGGCTTGATTCTTCCAGAGAAGTACTTCTCAGACTTGGATAGCCCATAAATAAAAATACTTGGCAAGCATAAGGCTGCAAATGCCATCACAGGTGGCTCACCCATTTGACTTCTGCTTTGACTATTTAGTTCACTGTGCTTGTAAGCACAGTTTCTCAATGCATTGCTAGGGGATGGATTTAATATAAAAGACTATAAATTGTCTTTTCATGTAGTATAGAAAAGCCACTGCAACTGATAATTTGTTCTGATTCAAAATAAGGCACCCAGATGCTACAGGGTTTTTTCCTACTATGAAGCTATTACATCATAACAGTAATATGGCACAAGAAGTAACAACAAAATAAAGAAATTGTATTTTACTGGGTTTTTAGGCTTATTTCAGAGTCACTTCAATTAAGTGCACAGTAAACAATATTTCTAAACTTGTGGCAGCAATTCCTGACCAGAGGGAGTAGTGTGAACACAGTCTTTGGTTGCTATTTGATGGTATCCCCAAGATCCATAAAAACTCCAGGCATTGCCGTGCTAGCACTGTTCAAAGATATATCATGACAAGGTGATGTCTGCACTTCTATTTTATGTATCTTCTAATTCCAGAACAGAAGAACAGAATCGTAGAATATTCTGAGTTGGAAGGGACCCACAACGATCATTGAGCCCAACTCCTGGCCGTGCACAGCACCATCTCCAGGAATCACACCCTGTGCCTGAGAGTATTGGCTAAATATTCCTTGAACTCTTTCAGGTTTGGTGCTGTGACCACTGCCCTGGGGAGCCTGTTCTGGTGCCCAACCACCCTCAAGGAGAAAAACCTTTCTCTAATATCCAACCTAAACCTCCCCTGACACAGCTTCAGGCCATTCCCTCAGGTCCTGTCACTGTCACCAGAGAGAAGAGATCAATGATTGCCCCTCCTCTTCCCCTCACAGGAAGCTGTAACTGCAGTGAGGTCTCCCCTCAGTCTCCTCTTCTCCAGGCTGAACAGACCAAGTGACCTCAGCTGCTCCTCATACGGCTTCCCCTCAAAACCTTTCACCATCTCCAGAGCCATCCTTTGGACACTTTCTAAAACCTTTGTATCTTTCTTATATTGTGGCACCAACATGCTGAAGGGATCCTGTAGTGCAAAAGCAAGGAACTGAAGGGCCCTAATGAATTAGCATTCAACCCACACAGGAGCTCACATCTTTCCTTCCAAATGACTAAACAGATGCAAGTCTGATTTCTTTATCCAAAAAAAATCTTATTAATACAGAAATACTGCCACTTTGAAGTGCCACCCCAGAGAGATGAAATTATCATGCTTTTGTCTACTCTGCATGGTGCTCCAGCTATGTCAGCCCAACCAAAAATGGGTCTTAGGCAGCCAAGGAAGCTATTTTTAGATCTGAAATTGTATCCAGGTTAGAACTGGATTAGTAACAGCACATTGCCTAACCTTTGAGGCGGAAGCTCTGGGCTGAGCCATTGCAAAGGTTCCCAGATGGGAAACATGCCCTCAGTGAAACATAATGTTACGTAGTAAATGATGCTTTCTTGGCTGTGAATATTCATGTACCTATAGCAGGAAACTATTACACGTTGAAATGACTTCACTACCCTAGCAATACTGCCAAGTAATTAGTTCAGAAAGTAACTTTTGGAGTAATCAAGAAAAATGCAAAATTTCTCTTCAAATGGAGCATTTCCTTTTTGAGAGCAGTTAAGATTCTAAGATAAAATAAAATGTTTCTAAGTGTATCTGTTCATATTACCATGGTGTTATGAACATAACATATGGCATGCTATGTACTATTTGATATTATTCATTTCTGTTTATGTTTATAGTGGTAATAATTTCCCACCACTCCGCTAATTTACCATGATCTTGTGATGTGAGTGGATGAGCAGTTAGAAAACAGAGGTTTCTTTCATATTTTACTGTCCTGAACATGTGATTTCAAGAAAAGTAATTTGATGACCCACAACCTTATGTTTTGCATCTGCAAAACCTGAGGAATGATTTCTTCATGTCATAAACCTTTCACTCTGAACAGGTCAACATAGTTTGGATTGACCCAAAATTCTCTCAGACTAGAATCTGTAGGAAACAGTGGCATGCAGAAATGTGTAATGAAACTTAAAAATAGCCAGAAATTTCAGAACGTTAAACTACACTTAAATTCTGTATTTGTAAGACAGGGAAATAGAATGTCAGAATGCCACTGTTTGATAACAGAATGTATAAATACGTTTTAGAGGAGAAATGAAAAAGAAAAACCCATGCTGCACTCGTAACTAGTACAGCAAGTTCAGCACAGATGGGAGAATAAACAGGCGCTGCGTATCGTAAATGAGCACAACACATGCCCTGATTGCTGGAACATGCACACCGAGGGGTAGTAATGGCATGTGGGAAATGGAGGCACTAAAAGGAGGACAACATTTTGCTTAGCCTCCTGATAAGACTGTCTGTCCTTTCTCTGTCTTCAAACACTCAACGAGAGCTTATTATGACCACTGAGAGTCTACAAATGTCAGCTGAAGATCTAGGTCTTCAGCTTTTGCAGAGCTGTTGCCATGCAAACTCCCACTGAACTTGAGGGAAGTGAAACTGGTTAGAATCAGTGAAGATACATCTCTATGCACTAAAAAAATCAGAAAGCTAACAGGAGCTGTAAGGAGGATTCTAATCTCACTTTGTCCTGTAAACAAACAAACAACCAGAGTCACCCTGCAACCCTGATAAAGCTGAACTCCTCACCTTAGCACATCTCTAAAGAGTAATATATGAAATAAATAGGCTCATCAAAACTTTCATAGATATTTAGAAGCAGTTATTTCTGTTATTTCTATCTGGAGTCCTAGCATATTTTATTGAGTGATAGATACAACAAGTAGTATTAAAATCTAATCCATAATCTCTCAGATGGGATGAAAAATGAAGAGACCTTTTATTACTGCATTAAATTTATGCCCAGTTTACCTCAAGTGAAGAGTTTTGAAGTTTCCCAGTTAATACTTCTTTCTCTTTCTCTAGTTGCTTTAGTTCACACTCGGATTTTCTTTTAAATTCATCTAGCTGTGTCTGGAGCTCCTAAAATTTAAAAAAAAAAAAAAAA
>VZRO01000504.1:320310-461408 GCA_013397915.1 Daphoenositta chrysoptera
AAAGACAAGAGCATGGAATAGCTAAGACAAAACATGCAGCATGAAAAAGAATACATTTCTTCTATCTTAACCTAGATAGTGTACACAATAGCATATGCTACTATTACATGTAATAGTACATGTTAATGTCACTCACGTTATTCAATTAAAAAAATATAAACAGTTTGGTTTGCTTCTTTCTAATATTAGTGTGAGACAATAAAGTTCACATAATCCTAATCTTCTACTGAAAGCTTCCCTAAGGTGTAAAACTGCACAGCATGAAGAGTCAGTCTGTTTTGCCTTGAGCGGTGTTAATGTTCAAAAATAATTTCGTATGCAAGAGTCACCCACAAGATCTGAAAAACCATAAATATACATTGGCCATATAAATAACAAGATGACTAATGGACAATCAGGGGAAAAGAGAATCAAAGGAAGCAATATCTGATAGCATTCATAAAGAAAATCATGGTGAGGAATTAAAAATACAATAATCATTAAAAAAGGAGGATTAAATAATTGCCTTGTTGCTGGAAATAGTTAAAAAATCAATCATAGTATCAGTTGCAAGACAGTGACCAAGAGCTTGTATCAATTGTTTGTAGCAAGTGTTAGCAATTACTTATTGTAGAAAGACTGAATGTGCAACTTCTAGAAACTTCCTGAAGTGATATGCATTACAAGTTTATTAGTGTGCTTGCTCTTCCTATTTGTGCCAATTTGCTAACTTTAAAAAATATTCTACCATGTCTTCAGACACTACCAATGAAGGAAGCAGAAAAAAATAACAATTTAACAGCTCCCCCATCCTGTACAGCTCCTTCTCATACACCTCACCCTGTTTAAAACTTAAGTAGCAATTAAAGGATGGAATTACACAGATATATGAATATTGCAAGGGAAGAATTACCTTTAGTTTTGCCTGAACAAAAGGGAGAGGATATAACAGTCTTTTTGATTAAAACCTGAGATCAGGTGCAACATTCCCACTTCAACTCTGTCAACTGACTTTCTTCTCTGTATCTTAATTTTTCTATCTGGAAAAAAATTATAACACTTCCTTAACAGCTGTTATAGGCCTTAGTTGTATAAAAGGATATAAACAGCATCAAGAATAAAAAAAAATTCTAATTTTATTTAAGTCTTACTAACTCAGTATTTTTCTGTTTAAATTAATATGAATCTCTAAGAAGATATTATTATAAGCAATAATATTTATTGCCTATAAATAATAAATGTCTACTACTATGCCTTTTTTTCCTAAAGTATGAAGTGTTTGATACTTAAATTCAATCTGACTCACATGAAGCGCTTCAGCCTGGCATAATTTTAAGCATACATGTACAAGCTAATAATAAGTAGAATACACTATGTGAAAGGCAAAGTCATCTTCATAAGGCTTCAATAGTGTAACTATGTACCTTGAAGCACTGCATCTTCACATACTGATCAAAAGTGAGCCTTTCCACAAGCTGATAAAATCATTTACTCACCCAAGTTCAATTTTGAGAAATAAGATCACATAAACATATAAACTCCAGCAGTTTCATGAAAATTAATTCTTCTGACAAACACTAAACACAATTCCTAGTCTCCAAGATCAGGCAAGTACTATGAAGCTCAACGTTTAGGGCCAGCAGCTGCTTGCTTTTTATGACTTCACAACTTGTCAGCAAGTGTTTGATTATTCTCAAGTAAATGTTGAACTCAGAAAGTTATAGCTGCGTTAACTGCAAAAAATGGGTAGAAGTTCATTCTTAGCACAAAGAAGGGTTTAAAAACCACTTGACCAGTAGTCTGCTTGTCCCATTCTACAAACTGCTGAACTTAATCTCCTTTTTCTGTCTAGAAGACCTCTGACAAACACACAAGTCCATTAGGAGTCAGAAACTAACTTCCCCCTCAGCTTATGCTCAAGTTTGGCAAATCACCTGGACATGCACTGACTTGTGAGCTCCACTAATCATTAAGGCACATGCTTAAAACTAAACATGTGTTTCAAGGTTATCCTCCATTTGAATAGAATTCAGCTCACGTTCAGGTTTCTACTGCACAGAAACATTAGAGAGTGCAAATTTCCTAAAGCCAAAGGATTCAGTCACAGACAGCAGCTCTGATGAAAGTGAAATTCTTTGAAGAATCTCTTAAGCCAATTGCTGCTAATGTGTATCAACAACAAAAATAACAGCTCAGCTACTTAAAACACACTGACAAAAGGTATTGCTCAGGTAAGTTGCTTGGATCTACAAGAAGATGAGCATTCTTTCTGACTAAAGTTAAATAAGGACATGTATGTATGTATACATATATATATGCATCTATTTGTAAATAGTTGTAATTTCATTGGTGACACACGCAGTCTGAATTAATTTACCAACACTTTGCAGAATGATATATCCTCTGCCTAAACAATAGAAAATTTTGATTAAATCAATTTATCTGAATATTTCACAGCAGGAATCCATGAAAATTTAAGTCAGAAATTGGAATAACACCCACAATACATTCTTTGTCAGGAAGGATCATATATAAATCTCTCCAACTGCCACATGCAAAGCATGCAAGGATAAGTATTGCAAAGAAGGCCATTTATCACATCAAACAGAAATTCACCTTTCTGTCTTTGAAGCTTTTCACAGAAATACATCAGTCCGACCTTTTTTTTCTTTTCCTGAGTTTTTTTCTTTAGCAAGAAAATCCTGGCATTTTATGTTAATTCAAAGTGCCTACAGTGAGCATAATTCAAATTATGTTACTGTGACCAATAAGATTAAAACCAGATTAATTACAGCATCTATAAATAGAAGAACATTCCTACCTTCTGCATTTCTTTTCCCAGATTCTATGAAGTTTTAGACTGGCCTGATTTCCTTTGTATCCTTCATTACATGATCTACCATCCCTTTTAACAGCTATTCCTTCAGACAAATCTTTTCCTTATGGGACTGATGCTTGATTTGACAAATAAAGTTCTCTCTTTTATTCATATCCTCCTTGTAAACAGGTGCAGTTTCTATAGTCTATAAAACACATTAGATATATTGTACAAAAAAACCAAAAACCCCAGGGTAGAACTCTGGGGCCACAGTAGTCTATTTTGTAGTGAATATGCTATTTAGGTGGTAATACTCCACTGAAAAATATTGGCTTTATTTTAGTTAAAAATGTAGACTGTACTGATGGATGGTAAGCCTCTTCTGCAGTCTAGGAATGATTTGGGGTTTTTTGCTGTTCTGGTTTGAGCTTGGGTGTGTAACTCACTTCCAACCACACAGGCTCCCTCAAGGACAACCGTAGTCCTGTGACAAAGTACAGTAGACGATTTGCTGACTCTGATGCCAAGTCTAATTTTCCTGAATGGTAGCATAACAATAGTTTAAGAGAACTAAAAAGTATAGAAAAGATTCAGGGCTGAACAGTTCCTTAAGTGAAGACACTGTACAGAGGGCACTCTCAGGATACACACATTCCTCATTTTACTGAGTTTATTCCTAGCATCATTTCTGCACAACTTTTCAGAATAACTCTTTTCTATATTTAAAAATAAATAAATCAGTATTCCAACTTGACCTCAACAGAGAAAGTCTGCCTTAGACATTGTTCTCTTAAAGGTTTTGGTGACAGAAGCAGTTGAACACTGTGCCCTGGTCTACACCAAGAATGCCTGTAGCTCCTTTGCTGTTTTTGCAGCAACTCATGTACTTGAGGTTATGAACACAAGTCACTGTTCCACTGAATGAGCTCAGAGATCTGGGAATCTTACAGGATTGACTCCTGTACAATAAAGCCATTCATCTTAAAAGAAAAACTACATTGATTTCAGTACTTTTGTTATGCCATGTCTTTGAATATTTGAGAGCAAATCACCTGTTAAAGCTCTTGCACATCTTCAGAGCTGCTCTTTTTCTGACTTTCTTTGGTACAAGTCATTTGCTGCAGCTGTGTTATTTGATGTTTCAGTTCATCTACTTTATTAACAGCTTTGCTTTGGGAGTTCAACAGAGTTTTCATATCTTCTGCGGTACCAAAATTTACATTTCAAGTAGCATAAATAACTTGCAGAATTTCCAATATCAGTGACTATTAACATGGGAAATACTTTAGAATGACATTAATGAGCTTCTTACCTGCTTTGTGCAGGATTTCCTTGATGTGAATTTCTCTCTTTGACTACACTCAGATCTTCTTCCTCTTTTTTAACTACACATTTTGATCCCAGAATTTCTTGCTGTGTTCACTTAAGCTACACTTCCAAATCCTAAAATATGCATGACATTACTTCCATGTTTATTACATATGTAATTTTCTTGTAATAAGAAATGAATGGTCATTTTCTCTCTTGGTGTTCCATGACATAAATCACATGGAGAGCTGGTTTAAATGCATTTTTTGCTCTTCCATACCCTTAAACTGCCTCTGCTGCCAGAATATTTGTGAAGTGGAGCCCTTCCCTCACATATAGTTGGCATCATTGTAAAGTGAATATTCATCAATAGTTACCATCTAAAAGATGTCTGAGATTATCCTAAACTTGAAATAGGTTATGCTTCCATTAATTTGATGACAACTTACACTAGGAGTTAATGAATATTAGTTAGAGTTTTTTTCAGTTGCTGAAATACAACAGTTTGTAACATAATTCAGTACACAGATGCCTAAACTCAAACCCTAAAATTGGGTCCTACAGACTTTACTGGGAGTTGTCTTTCCATAACTAAAGGAAAAAATTTGTACCATATTTAATGTTCTATTTCTGGAGGTTCTAGTTTCCGTTTCAGATGTCTAGCATAATACTGCAATACTCACTCAGATAAAATTGCCATTTGTTCCTATATGAATGACAAGTAAAACGTCAGGGTTAAAACTAACTTGTATTTAACACTCTCTGTAGCTCAAAACTTCAAGGTAAGCTTGTTGCTTTCACCTCTGGCACATAAGCCAGAATTCTTCCAAAACTAGACTGAACAGATCAGACTTAATGACTTGTCAACCTTTGTATTCTCCCTTCTACGGTAATAATAATAAATGTGCACTAATGTAATGCCTTTCATCTAAAGGTCTCAAACCTCTTGGCACACACTAAGGAGAAAACAGAAGAAATCATCTTCTTGATTTGAAACAACAGTCCTTTCACCTTTCAGGCCTTATAATAGCTTTTTCTGCTAGTATTTACTAACATTCAAGGGTATTTCTGATTAAAAAGATGTTTCTATTTCCCTGTCTGCCATTGTCCGTAGAAGTCTGAAATAATTTATTTAATTGTGGCATAAGAAATAGACAATTTAGAAAGGAGAAACTTCTGGGTTTTTTATTTAAACTGTAAAGGAACAGAAAATAACATCATGTCTAACTCTTTCCCTCCTTCCAGATTTATCCTAGTCTGAGGTTATCTCTTCAAAGATTCAAAGCATATGCTCCAGTGGTATGTAAATCAGCCTCGTTCCACAGACTTAGAGGATTTGAAATGCACGAGTTGAGCATATGTCCTTCAGAAAATATTTCAGTTTTATCCAGCTGATACTGAATTAAAAAAATAAGTTGCTAATGACACCACCCTCTTATTGCCACTTCCTATCATATTTTACATCATTTATTCCTAAATTACTGCATTTCTTATACAGTAAATCAGAAGACTAAACCATGTGCATAAATTTTCATGTGTTTATTCTTCATTTTCCCTGAATGCTACCTAAAGTACCCACCAAAAAAATCAAAATCTTCCTTTCTCTCTTCCCCTCTAATGCTTCCAGCTTCTACAAACCCAGGATACTTTTTAGTATTGAAAGAGATATTACAGATTGACTCAATTTAAAAAAAGGGCTTATCGGCATCTCTGCCATTCACTCTATCCTCTCCACTTTTCTGTAAAAGATAGAGGTTTTTCTGCTACAGATCTACACACTGAGACAATGAAATCTGAATAATATTGGGGAAGGTGTATTCAATTCATCCTCTGATCTTGTAAAGCAAAGAGGCAATAACTGTATTGAAGGCTGAACTCCCTCTAAGAACACCCTCAAAGAAGTAGCTCAGAACTCTGCATCATCAGCAAAATGATAGTGGCAAGCAAGATGTGAGGGCAGATGGTGAAAACAGTTAAGAGCTGTCTTGGAAGAACATAGCTGACTGGGCTGACCCTGCCCTCTGCAGAATTCTGGGGCTCTCTTCCTCTAAAGGAAGTTAATCTTCTTTCCCATGAGGGAACAATTTTTGTTATTCTGTAATACTCCAAGTCCACTGTAATACTCCGATACACTTCAATGTGTTTTCTTACCTAATAAGCAAGATTGCTGTCATAGGGCTGGGGGCATGTGTGGCAGGTGAGTTTATGTGATGTAAAGGACTAAAAGTATCAGAAGGAAGTTGAACTGTTGAGCACAGAGCACGGCTGGGTGCTTCAATTTCAGCACTGTTCATCACATTCTCTCCTGCACTCTGACCTCATGCACCAAAAGCAGCTGTCTGGCAGATTGCCCATGACATGCCAACCTCTGAAACTGCATCTGACACATGATGCAACCAGGAAGGGCCTGCAGAGCTGTGCTGCAAATGAATGAGATACACAGCAGTGAGAGTGGGCAGGCAAAGTGCAAGGTGAGAACTGATAGTGAAAGCCTCACAGCTCAGCACATAAAACTTCACAAGTGTAAAGGACGCTTCATAAATGGCACTTGGTACAAGCCACTGCTGCAAGAGTCCTACAAAGCACTTGATTCCCTAACTGCCAGCTCGGGTCTCTTATCTAACCCTGCTCATACCCATGCACTGAGCTATTGGCAACCACAAGGAAAAAGGGGAATGCACTCTGTAAACACTCACTGGTAGCAGTAGGGTCTGGTTGCTGTTCTTATCACATTTCTGAGCACGAAAGGTAAAATTCTGTTCAGCCAACAGATAAATTTTACCTCACCCCTCCTTCAAGGAATACAGTCTAGTGTTCAAAGTGTTCTCCTAATGAGTTACTAATCATCTTAACTCTTTAAAGCTGTCAGCAATATATCACTCCTATTTCCTTTCTAAGCCTCTAAAACTGCTTTACTTCTTAAAAAGCATTTGAATCAACATGATATTTGAAAGAACCTCCTTTCCCAAATTTTAAAGAATTGATAATTTTCACTTTCACAGGAAGAGATAGGGATTACAGTCTCATACTCTACCTGTATTCTCTCCTTCAACTTCTGGGAATGCTTCTTCCTCTCATTTATCTTCTGGCTTTTCTCCTCTAGGTCTGCTTCCAGCTTCTTTACCTGCTGCAGCAAAAAACCTTCCTCAGTCTCTGAGCTCTTCTTTTGCTCCGTTTCTCTTTGCTGACCATTTGTTTCTATCACAGATTGCTGCACAGCTTTTTTCAAAGTATCTTTTTCTGTCTCATAAGGGGCTTGCAGTTTGCTTGTTTTCTGAGTATATTCTTCAGTTCCTTTCTGGTTCTCGCTCTTCAGATTTTCCATCTCATTTATTACAGTGAGTCCTTCTGCACTAAATTTTTCATCTAAATTTACTTTTGTATCTAGATTTTCTCTTCTGAATGCTTTGCATTCCTTTAGCAGTCCATCAAACTCCTGATTTAAATGTAGAAGTTTGTTTTCAAAGCCTGCATTGGTATCTACTGTGTCTGTAGAAAGGCCCATCTGTGCTTGTTTCACTTCTGTTCTTGACTCCTTCGCTTCTGCTTGCTTTTTACACAATATTAACTCTGCCAAGGCTTCTTCCTTCAATCTCTTGTGTTGTGCCACTGAAATTTCAAGGGCCTGAATATGCTTTCTCAGTAACTGTTCTTCTTCAACTTTGCTTTTACACTGGAGAATTGTTTCTCTTGTCTCAGCAAGAATATTCTGAATTTCTTCTTCATGAGCCTCTCTCAGAGCCTGTATACTGTCCTCATGTTCATCATTCTTAGTGTTCAGGGCATATATCACCTATCAAACAAGAAAAATAGAAAAGCAAAGTATCTTATGAACAGTGGCCGTTAATCCAGTTATTGTATTTATCAAGGTGTTAAACACTAAAAGAGAATTACTGCTATAGATTAGTATTTTTTTGGTGGTGGTGGCTCTTTGTGTTGTTTTGGTGTTTTTTTTCCACTAGGAATGGAAGGGACAATTATAAACTGCAAAACCTTATAAGAAAGGAAGACAATACTGTGACAAACAATATTTTTTTTCACTTTTTGTCAGAAATTTCTTTTTTATTCTAGGTAAGTTGTCACTTCATGTCATTAGTTTGATCTCTAATACAAGGAAGGAAATTGGGTCCCTTCTCTAGCAAACCAACTCCTCATTTGAAATCCAGTTCATCTGACCTTCAGTGCAGCAGGATGACTAAAGGCCACATTGCCTTTAGCATGACAAAGTGCTGGGAACCAGTAGTGGCAAATCTGAACAATGAAACCTGAGGTCCTGATACCCAGTTCATGTGGACCAAAATCACTTTTTGATGTAAATGGAAGTATGAAAAGAGGATTAAATTCTGCACTCCTGGCTCCAGTCAAAACACCACGGGAGATGCACTCCTGGAAGTCACATTCCTGACAACTTTGTTTGGTCAGCATTTCAGGGTAGGTACTACCTGACTGCAAGTATCTTTTAACTTGATTCTGAGAAGTGATCAGGCAATGTGTTTCTCAAAATAGCTTTCAGTAGATCTAAGCCACTCTCTGATGACAATAAGTAATTTTTCCAAACAACTGATTTAAACCCTTTAATGCTTTATTTTCTTTTACAAAATGCAGAATAATAATTCTCATGACATTATTACCCTAAGCAGGCTTCATCTGCTACCATAACATACACCAAATATTTCTCACAGAAGCTGTTGTACAAGCACCCCACTATTTTTTCAAAAATAAAACACAATTAGAAGCCCACAGTAGCCTGAAATGAAGAGTAAATGCCCGTGTTAAATTTACAGGACAGCTACACATAATTGTACAACAGAGTAACTGCCTTGAAAAGACACATGCTTGTCTTTTCAGGCCTCCACTAGGACATATGGGGGCTAATCCACTTTCTACTGGACATAGTTATCCAACTCAAGGAGAACAACACATGCATGAAGGTTTTCCACTTGCTTGGTTGGTTAGGACTTTTTAGAGATAAATTACTGCTCTAAAAAACGAGGTTTGGAATTTGTACACAAGTTTTGACAGATATTTTCAGTCTGGCCTGAGCCCACAGAAGTTAATCAAAAGATTTTTAGACAATGCTTAAGAAAATCATAGCCTTAAGTAAGTAGATAAATAAATAAATACAGAAACAAGGTCACAATTATGCTAGAATTGTGGCCCTATAATCTTCCAGCCTTCATCAGGGCAAGTCTCAGTTGAGAGTCCAATAATTGTCTTGACCAGAATAAGTGTCACAAGCCTGCAATGTGTTACAGAAGTCCCAAAGATGTCTTCAGAATTACTGAATTTGTTTATCTATGTCCAACCACTTTTTGTGCTTTCTGTATATGAATAACATATTGAATTGCAACCATAAATGAAAGCAAACACACAAATACATCTTGTGTGTAGTCAACTTCCTCCCTGGCAGTAATGAATTAGGTACAGAAGCCTTAAAAAGTCACAAATGCAAAACATAGTCTGAATATATTTCTGGATAAGTATTTGACAAAACAGAATAACAGCATCATATTTCAGAAGTATATGAGATAAGAAGTTATTATCTACCTAGATAGGTATATTTTGGGGTCTTAGATTACAAGCCATTAATTCTTCTTTGTTATTTTTAACCATTTTCCTTTGAAATGGAAATAGTTACAGTATACTGAGCAGATTTCTTCATCTCACTAATTAAAATCATTCCATGAACAGTTCTTATCTATTCAGGAGACAGATATTAAAATTCCAAGAGAATTAATCTTGCCCACATTTTCCAGACTTTTTTTTTTCCCAATGACCAGTAATTAGGTTGGGCAACTCTTCAGTTAACTAGGTCAGATGCTGATGATCATATTTCTGTATTTCATTCCACCAGTAAAACAGAAATGAACATCCAGCCTTTGTGACTCAGTCTTTCACTCAACAATAAATTTATCTAGTAAATCACCATGGCCTGTCTCATACTATGTTGTGTTCAGGATTCCTCCAAAGTCTGACTTACTCATACAGGTTTCCCAAATTCCACTAAGCATTAGAATACCACCAGCATCTTAAGTGAGCTTATCTAAAACAATGGAAGAAACTGGCCTCCCTGCCCATTTCTTATTTCTGCACGTCTGTTCAGTAGTAGCTAGAACCACAATGAAGCATTTTGACTTGCATGCCCTTAAATTTAATCTTCAAGCTCGAGTACTGAAATTGACTCCTCCATATCTTAACCTTCTTAAAAGATTTAATTTTGAGACGGCTGCTGCTCTGTACTTTATGA
Source organism: Daphoenositta chrysoptera (assembly GCA_013397915.1). NCBI lineage: Eukaryota > Metazoa > Chordata > Aves > Passeriformes > Daphoenositta > Daphoenositta chrysoptera. The sequence continues at coordinate 330,663 of VZRO01000504.1, forward strand.
AATTTAAGCCCTTCACACATGCCTTTCACTCCCTACTGAATATAGCTACTATATTCCTATTCCAGATACCTCCTTTTGAAGACTGCAGTTATATGAGATGAATCTGGTGCTTTATGTGCTGAAAGAAAAAATACTGAAAAAATCACACCTGCACCTTGTGAGTGTACACTAATGTGGTATAAATCTCTTAACAGTTGTGTCGAGAAACAGCTTTTAAAAAGCAGCTCTAAAACTGATCATTTGACAGTACAGACAGAATAGCTTTCAAATGAAAAGAGCACATCATTGCTCTTGGAGTCGCTACCATAATACCAATGGCTTCTGCCTCCTTACAGTTCTCCAAAACCAAATGGATTGGGAAACCCTGTAGTGAATTTATAGCACCTGAATTTGTATGGGAGGTTGGTAAAAACACTATAACACACATACACTTGAGTATGAATAGTGCAGCGAATGCAAATACATCTTATTTGTACCATTTTATCCTCCAAATGCTGTAAATCGAAATCATATTTCCTTTCTCATTTTCCTTATGGTGATATAAAATAACAAACAAACAAGCAAAAAAAAAAAAAAGGGAAACATCAACAGTGAAGACAGAGCTAAAGCATTGAAACCAAACAAGATTCTCTTCCTACAGTAGTGTTAAATACTGTTCTTAGAGGAACCTGAATATCATAATGAAAATAATGGTTCTAGCAGGTTGCTTTTCTAGCTGAATAAGAAGAAAGACAATTTGGTATGGAAGGTGAGGAGTGAGGACACTAAGATGAATCAAAGAAAAGCAAAAGATTGCAAATGTTCTTCTTTCAGGCCCAAGCCAGTAGACAAAACCTTCCTGACAAAAAGAGGGTTAAAAGAAAAAAAAAAATAAAAAAGAAACTAAAGAATGGACGGGGGTGCCAAACAGGGTACTCCAGAGCACTCTACACAAAGCAGGGAAGGAGGCAAGCTTCTATTACATTTGCTAAGAGGCTAACTGATGGCAGCTGACTCTATGCATCAGCTCCTTTTCACAAGTAGCAGCAGCATCTTGTCTTCATTAGCAGATGAATTCGTCTCTTTGAACTCCTCTCGTCTACTTGCCAACCAGACCAGAGCAGAGTGAGGTACTGATAAACATGCCAGCCTTCAACGGTCGCTTTAAAAGCAAAGGACAGAGAAATTATCAAAAATAACTTCAGTTATTTAAAGAAATGGCTCCTCTATCCCTCAGCCTCCTTTGTTACCAACTCTACAGGCTTTCTAGAAAATAAACCCACCTCCCCCAATTTATTAATTAATTAATACTCTAACCTGTCTCTCATGTTCTAACACTGAAGAATAATGTATTTTAATTAAGGTACAGGCCTAGGCTATGATTACCTACAGTGCTGATCCAATTTTACACCTATGCTAATTTCATATGTAGGTGATAAATCATAAATGATACTGATCTAAGGTATGACCTGGGACCTAAAGAACTAAGTCTAACCTCTCTCCTTGCATTCTCTGTGGTTCCCTGAAAGCACAGGAATAATTTCATGCATCCAAATACTTGCAGCACCTGTTGATAACATAAACACATAGGTAGTGTAGTACAAGAAAAGCTTTAAAAAAATTGTCACTCCAAACATTCCAAAGTGTTTCAGAAAAGGTGCATTGCTTGCACCAGAATGAACCCTAATTACTATAATAAAACAGGATTTTGCTCCAGAAGGTTCTCTTTTATTTCAGGGTGAATCTATATCCTTGCATCCATGATAATAAAGCCCTTCAGACCCTGGAAGGGTGAGGTGGTGCAGCACAGAGGTACCAATGGCTCTGTATGAAATCCACCTGATGTCTCTTGGGCAGAAGCTCATGGCACAGTGTGTCACTCTCCTGAATGTCCCACAGGCTTTCCTTATCTAGTGATTCACAGTAGAAGAGGGCAAGTTGATCTTAGGTTCTTCAAATTTGAGTATGTTGTCCCTCTTCCTACATGTACAATGTATTACAGTCAGTTCAAAATATACAATGAAATACTAAAATGTATCAAGAAAGCTTAAGCATAAAATGTCTACAAGTTTCTAATATATTTTGGCATGTTTTTTGACTCTTTCTGCCACTCTTTTTTTCCCCTCCCCCTTTAGTTTAAATGTAACACAAGAAAATAACACAGGTACATTTATTTGGTCCCATTTTTTACCTTCCTATTTTTCTGCTTAGTGTAGTTTAATACTGAACACAGAAAATGATAGTTTAGTGGTTTATATATTGCACTCAATCTCTCAAGTGTCATCTAACATAAAATGAGCACTGGCCTAAATTTTACTAAAGAGACATCCAGCTGTCCTTCATTTGTAATTTACAGTTTCTAATAAGCTAAACAGAATAATTGCCAGACAATTTAAGAATTAAGAAGGTAAAACTATATTGCAAGAATATTTCCACAAGGAGAGCAGGTACTAAAAAAAGGAACCAACAATTTCAGCAAAGCAAAAATATGCTGTAGAATCAAAGAAGTTAATTGAGAGTCCAGTAAGTGTCTTGACTGCAGTGTCACAAGTCTTATTTGTGTTGTATAAACCCCAAAAATGTCTCCAGAATTACTGAATTTGTCTATGTCTAACAACTTTTTGTGCTATCTGTATATGAACAACATATTGGGCACCAATACTACACCCCAACAACTTCAGCAAAGCAAAAACATATTGTAGAATCATAGGAGTTAATTCTAGAAAGACACTCCTCTGCTGGGAGAATCAAAGGCAGTTTATTACTGAAATTTCTTCTGGAACTGTTCAATAAAATCGACTTTAATCCCTTCTCTTTACACTGGTCACAAATCCATCTGCTATGGCTGGTTGTAAGCAGTGGCCTCCTCAGCATGGCAAGAAACAGGTCTTCCTAAACAGTTAAGGAAACATTAAAGATTTCTCCAGATCTGACACGGAAATTCTGAGAGAAACTGGTGATTCTGAAAAACAGCTACCACAGAAGGAGGTCTGAGGAGGCCTCTATAAATTACTGCAAGGAGATGACTGGAGAAACCCTACACATTTCATCCTCAGGAAGATGTTTCCTGCATATGAGAGGGGATTCATCTCACCCAGCATCATCCAATGCATCATCACACATCTAAGGTTAGTCAAAGCACAAAGACAGGTGCCTCCAAAGGACAACACTTCCTTTCCCAATACAGGTGTCTAAATCAGGTGACAGAAGTGAGATTCATTGCTTCATGGGTTTATATATTTTCTGCATACCCCACTTCCAGCTCTGCCTTCTTCTAGAGAGCTGAGAGAGTCCCATGCAAAGGGGAAAAGCTTCCATTCTCAGAGGCTGAAACTGATAAATTGTCTGTTCTCTAGAGTTTCTCTCCATCCTGCACTAATGTCTCACTTCATACTGACTCCATTTCTATATACCCATTTCATGCTGTTTTACCAACAATTTACAAACCAAAACAGATATTGGGTGGTTATTAACTGAATGCAGTTTATTTTATCTGCCATCTATATTCCTTATTTCCTTCCATTTTGTTTAGATGTTTATGACTCCCCTTGATTTAGTAAAATCTATTAATTTTAATATGTTGTTTATTTTTATTTTCAGGTTACTACTTACTACGTGAAACAATGCAAGATCTAGCCCAGACCTTTGTAGCATCTGCCTCCCTACATTATGATGTTGTAAATCTTTTTTACAGCTCCTGGCTCATGTTGTATGTTATATGTCAAAACCCTTTTCTACATACATTTAAATTTTTTTCAAAACCCACTATTACTTTTTGTAGATTCTCTATGCAATTAAGAGCAAGAATAAATAAAATCAGTCAGCATGACATTTACATGAAATACATTTCTACTTCTTGGTTATCCCTGAGGTGATTCAAATTCATCTTGAGCAAATTTATCAGGTTAAGCAGTATTCAAATGTTGTCAGAGGATCACATTATTTTTCAGTAAAAGCTAAATTAGGTAAAATGTCTGTCTATTAAAAACCACAGAACTAGATGAAAACACTCAAAAAGATTATGCTTGGACACTGAAAAATCAATGTCAAGTAACACACACACACACGTAGGCAAGCCAATTTGTTTGATTCCTGTAGAGTTCTTTCTCTTCACATTTTGCAGTCTCTGTCTTGGTGAAATGCTTGCTTAACTCCTTAAGATCTCAAATATCTCCATAAATCTTAGGCTATTACAGACTTGGACAAGTTCAGCTTTATCTTAGGAAGCTCTTTCAGTTGAATAATGTGCAAGAAGTAGAGGATCTGTCTGACACATTTATATCTATGTCCTCTGTCCATTGTTGTCACTGTAGAGCAGTTGAATTTTTAGTATACAAGTGAAGTCACCAATTCTGTGTCAGTAGAAGGGGAAAAAAAAGACCTCATTTGCATGAAATTCACTGATAATTTAGCTCTGCTTTTTGTTGTTACATATCAAGCTCTTCTTGGATATAAACCTATCTAAAACTCATAGAAGTTTGATCTCTGTTATGCTTCAAAAATATGAGTTAATTCATGTCATCAACCAGATTTAAATAGTGGTGATAGAACTCATTTGCCAAAGTAACACTCTGCTCTGTGAAATGTTCATTACATCCCAGACTTTTAAAGAACTGTAACAAGTGTAAATTGCAGACATATATTCAGTGCTTTTTAAAAATGATTCTAGATACTTACCTGAAATTTTATGCTTCCAAAATAACTTCTTATTTGCAGATTATGATAAAGTAATATTGTCCAGTTTTACAATAAATACAGTACCCAAAGAGATTTGTCAAGTGTGCTCTCACTTGATTCCCATCTTTCCAAGTATTTACTTTAAATACAGTAGAATTTGGAAGTCTTGCAAATATAAATTGTAGAACTGTTGATTTACTTATAGCTTACGGTGAAAGATTTTTCCCAAACAGATACATATTTTTGTAGAGACAAATATTATAATTTATTTAAAACACAGTATTTATTGCAAGTTTTGCCCTTTATGCAGATCTGTGATAAGCATAGATAAAATGAGTCCTGTTTCTTCCTAATCCAAACTAAAGCATTATACAGATTGAATCAAATTCTTACTCTCCTATAGTTTGCATTCTCAGAGAGGATTTTTTAAAAATTTACAAGATTTCTTGATACATTCTAGATACTTTGCTAATTAAGAAGAGAAGCCATCAGAACCCTCAGGTATCTATAAATTTATAATACCAGTTTTTGCTGGCACCAAAATTTAAGTTCTTGCTGCTGTAAGCAAATTCAACTAAAAGATCACAGGGATTCAAGAAGTGATTGTAAAATGTATTGAATAAAAATCCAGTTAGGGATAGAAGTAGTAAGATACTCTGCCAATCTCTGGAAAATCCCACAGATCAATGCAGGCAGTGAGAACACTTTAGACAAGAGCACCAGATGCATGTCATATTCCTGTAACTCTAGGCACCATCAGAATCAAGCTATTGTCTCAGACAGACTTCAGCACAGGGTTTTTAAAAGATTTTTCTTTCAGCTTCTCTCGTCAGTTTCAAAGCAGCATCACTAGAGCCCAAGTCAACATAAGTTATGAAACTTAAGGCCTACATAATAAATAACACACATCATAATACTACACTATTACTTACGTACTCAGGACATATTTACACAAACATTTGTAACAGTAAAATGGAGCTAGATTGAGCACAGCCACTACTCACATTCCCATTTCAGGAAGATGTTCTTATTAAACATATGCTGGACACCTTCTGGGATTGCATCAATGATCACAAAACCAAGAAGGTTTAACCACCATTTATCATCAGAAAAAGTGGAAGCAGTCTGCAAAGAGTGTAGTGGCAATGCACTGAGTTGCATTGCAATGTCCCGTAGTCTACAGGCAATTCATTATTTTTATGAAATACTAAGGTATATCAGCATCTTAGTAAAAGCATATAAAAGTACTAGCTATAGTTCCTAAGAGCCTTGTTAGCAAATACTAGTAGTTCTCTCTTGCTGAATGAAAAAAAAGAAAATAATCAACTGCAGTCTCATATTTACATTTAAAGGTAGCTCTTCTATAACCCTCTAAGAGGGTTATACAGTTACGAGTCAGTGCTTAGTCCCAGCTGGATGCTGTAGCTTCCAAAGATAATCAAAACAGAAAACTTCTCTGGTAGTAACCCGTTTTAAGTTAAAACTGTATTTTAAGTGCCTAAAAATCAAGTCAAACAAAGACCTTAATGACAGCCACATTAAAAATATATCATCTTCCTTCAGAAGAATTTCAACCAGGTCATTAACTTAACATAAAATCAAAAAATCCCTATTTGAAAGTAGACAGTCAGTTTTTAGTTTCTTTATTAAACAAAGGCAATATTTCCTCAGTAATAGAGTCATGTGTGTTCTGCTGTCTCCAAGCTTTGGAAGACAAACGAATATACATTAAATAAAACACCAGGTCTGAACCAGCACAGCAAAGTTTAAGCTATTGTGCCCCACTGTGGGGTTGGACAAATTAACTCAGACTTGGTACTGCACTAACTACATTCACAGACTTCCTGCCAGCTTTAAGCCCAAGCCAAAAAAAAACCCAAAACGCACATGCCTATCTGTTCCTACTTAAAAAGCCAGGTTAAGTAGTTTTCAGAACCAGACTAAAAACAGTTTGGTTGAGTACAGGCAGGAAAAACAGTGAGACCCTTAACGTGTTTAAGACGTGACTGTAGAGGTGGCAACAGAGGGAGTTCTACTTCAATGTTACTGCTGTTTTAATAAAACATAGACACTCTTAACTAATGAGGATGTGACTGCTGGAGGCGGGGTGGGGAAGAGACTTTATGGAAAAAAAGTATTTTATATACAATATTCAATGCTGGAGTGTTCAAAAGCCTAAAAAAATAGCTCAAAATATTTACATGAGACTGTCTTCAACTGACTTGGTACTGACTTCTAACTTGGGTATGATTCTCACAATTGTTAAAACCTTGGCATGTACATACTGGTTAAAGGAAATATTAGGAGAGAGGTACTATTATAGTGTCATTGAAACAGGTACCATAAAAAAAAAGACAGAAGACAGAAAAGCTATAAGCTTGCAATTTTCTTTTGTGCAATTAATGGATCATTAGATATTTTATTACCTATTGCCTGTAATTTGCATATTAATAATATGCAAAATATGCTGTTTATAAACATTAACTAGGACTCCTTGATAAAGAGACTTGAATTTATTATGTACTCTCCATTACAAAGTAGCCTTGAGTTGTCAATTACTATCAGATTTTCTGCAAACCTGGTATAATTAGTGCCAAATTTGTATGGTAAGGAAGCAATTCCATACATAGATGTCATTCTTATACCTTGGATTCATTTAAATGATAATTTCTAGCCATCCAAATAAGATACTAGGCTTTTTCCTAACAAAAGTATGGCTTTAATACTGCTTTTGACTAGCTGATCAACACAATTTTATGACCTTGCACATGCACTTAATAATCCAGGAGTTCCCTTTAAGGGAAGAACTTTCTGTAAGGAAAAACATAGTGATGACAAGTTAAGAAATCTTAGCTTGTACATTCTTGTCAGCTCATAGGCAAAAATAATGCTAGCTTTGAAATCCTGATAGCAAATTGTACACAAAAATCATGAAAACAACTACATCATAAAGTACATGGGGATATTGATAGCTGATTTTGTTGGTCTTTTTAGCACATAATTTAAGCAGTTTTATAAATAGATTCTCTCTATTTACCTACATGGAAATAATTTTTTATACTCCTTGCCCAAAGGAAAAATACTGTTGCTCCAAAAGCATGATCCTAGTTTTTATTCTATTCTACTTTGCTTCATTTCTGTAGAATATTGAGTACCTCTCTAGAGAGCTGAGATCAAAAAGCCTCAAGCACACAGGAGAGCTCTGGTAGCATAATAACTAACTGCACAACAGCTGAACCACTGTAAGCATTGGTGACTGAGTACCTTAACACATCACAGTATACAAGGTCAATAAACAAACTATGTGAAAAAGGCAACCTATTTCAACATGAACATGAGTAGACCACAGAAGTGCTCTGTTAAGAGTTACCAGCTGTTAGGTGCTTCCAGAATAAACCATTATAATTTGATCATATTTCACTTCTAAAACCAAAAAGTGGCTGATAGCTTTATGACAATTAAAGCAGGGAAGGTTAAAAGTTCTAATATACAGCCCTGCTACAAGACACTGAAGTGGCACACAGTCTATGCCCTCACATGCGCCAGGTCACTTGCTAATTCTTCAGTAAATTTCCACCCACAAGAGTGAGGCTAACAGAACTAAATATGAGCATATATTTTTGTGCAAAAGTCAGCTATCCTTCCCTTGAACAACTAAGGAAAGTGGGTTTTGCTTTTCCGGCTGATTTCCACTGAAGCTTATAAAATAATGGTCATATTTTATACCTTGCTGACTGAGCTGAGGGGCTAAACCTCCTAGTCACTGCTGGTGATAGGCAGTCAGAACATGTAACATTTTGAGCTGCTACACACAGAGTTATTAAGGAACATCTGCCTATGCTGCTGCTTCTACAAGAGGAACACACTTGCTTCCCTTTGACATTTCTTTCCCCTAAAGCAAAAAAAGAGTTTCTAAGTGTGTTTTACCAGCAATTAACTTTTCCCTGCATCAGCACTCTCTTCCTCTGTTATGACTCACAGTATCCAACATATATACCCAAAATTCTTGCCTGACTACTTGACCAGTAATATTGCAATTTAAAATGTGCTCACAATAGAGAGTCAGATGAACCCCGAGGGAATTAAAGTATTTGAGAATAACTGTCTTCTCTCATTAAAAATACCCTTCCACTGGTATCCAGGAATTTGTTTCTAAGAAGGAAAGAGAATTAGTTTGTGGCTTAGGTAGCTTTCTGATCACCAGGTACTGTCACCTTCCTAGTTATTCATATTAGGCTTGGTTTCAGAACTGCAGTCCAGAACAGCAGGTTTGGTTTGAGCCCCACTGGCAGAGGTTTGAAAAGAATAGCATGGATATCTGCAGTGTATCTAGTTTTTGTCGGCCCTGTCCAAACTGCCTTTGTTAATGAAAGCTGATCCTCTTTCCTCAACACTCTTCTTCAAGAGCTCATTTGAATTTCTCATCCTATTTCAAGTGAAAAGGACTATCCTGAGACACCATAAGCACATGAGAATCCTGTAATAGCCAGTAGATGTCAAATATGTAGCTTGAAGCAGCAGGGAGTGACACTCAAAGTGTCTTACAAAAGTCACCATGCATCTTAAATTCCACATCATTGCTAAACAGATACAGAAACACAAACACTGGAAAGCATGACACAGCATGCCACGGGTCCAGTGTCTGATGGAGGAGTTTGAACTTCATTATTGGTATTACTTAATTACTACTAAAATGTCATGCATTCCGCTACAATTGAATACAACACAAATACACTCATTTCAAGAGAAGTGAGCTACAAAGAAACAGTAGTCTGTGGCCCAAAGCAAACAAAACATTGCCAAAGGTTTGTATTTTTTGCTGCTACAGCCACAAATGTGCAGAACAGAAAAATGCATGACTGAAGGTATGAAAACTTCCTATATTCTACCTCTTCAAAACCAGAGATAGCAGGGCAGTGGAATGGGAGCAGCTCTCAGAGTCTCTGTCCAAATTACGTGTGGGGATTCCCTGTATCAACCAACATCTGAAGACATAATCAGAACTACATGCAAGGATAGGAACTCATCACCTCACAGTTGGGTTCCTGTTGATACCTTTACACACTCCTCCTTTGCCTTTGAGAGTAGGAGGAGGTCCCTACTGACCAGGTAACAAACAGAATGGAAGATCTATATCTTATACCTAATTTACACATTTTGTATTCATCTCACCTGGCACAATGCTGAGTGGATGAGTAATGAGATCATTATCTCCTCATCGATTAAAATGTAAAGTCACTGAGACAGGAAGCTGCAGCAGTGCAACAACACACAGCAGTATTGCATACTAGGTTAGAAACAAAAAAAGGAAAGTACTATGGGCCATTTAAACTTAGAGGGGATTTTATTATAATCATTCTGACTGTAATATAACTAAGAAAACAGTGCTTTAAAGGGAGCTCTCAAAATTTCTAGGCCAAAAATTATTACAACAAATTTCCCATATAGCTATTTTTCAGCTGTCTAGTGTCAGATTTTGCTTCTTACATGCTTGCTGCTGGTACTGCATTAGTCTACCCAGAATTCAGAAGGGAAACATAATGATTTAAATTCCAGTTGTGCCATGAATCCTCTATAAGTATAGTGTTATTGCAGAGAAGATTGCTTCTTAAAAGTTGCATTCCAAAACAGAATGATTTGCTTTTCAGAAGTACCTTCTTGAGCTTCAGGTATAAATCATCTTTATTTCAGATGACTGAAAAGCATCTAGAGGAGAAATTCTATTACAAGTAAAGAAAACAACCCACACATACTTTAACAGTAGAAATTTAGCAAAAGACCTCTGAAAAACCACTACAACAAAATTTTGCAACGTATGGGCAAAAAGCAAGGATCTTATTGTGCACAAATACTATTAAACAAACATATAATCAAAGAACCTGTAAAGTAAGTATTGATACAGTACAGTAAGTATAATATAGGAAGTATATGTAATTAGAGGTAGCTCTTGTTTATGTATTTATACACATGATGTAAATTATCACATATAGTTATTGTGAGATGAGAATGACAGCTCTGTAACTAGTAAGCCATTCAACACCTGAATGACTTCTTATTCTTTGACCTGTATTTTTAGTCAATGTTTTTTCATTGCTTATAGGTCTCTATCAATTGCAGCAAGGTCACAGAACATGTCAAAGCTGTATTAGTAAACAAGGGTAGTAAATAGGGGTTTTTTTGACAAAGATGCAGCATAAGAATAGGTTAATAGGTAACTACAATTTCCTACATATTTTCTCTTATTTCTTAACATAGTGTGGAAAATACAGAGTAGTTCAATATTGACTAAAAGTTTTAAGTACCATATGCGAAGTAATTTAGTCCTGCCTCTTCTCCAACTCCTGTCTTTTATAAACGTCATTCAAAGTATCTCTTCTTACGCCCATCAGGAACAATTAGCTGCGCGACAAACAGTACTATTGTACTGTAGTACCACGCGTTGACTGCAGCTTTGCATCAATATTACTTGAGAACCTATATAACGCAAATTACTTGCAGTCTTCGTAATTCTAGACGAAAAGCGGATACTGTCAATCCCTCCCCACAGCTCCCAGACAAACCCCGCGTCTTCGCAGAGCTGGAGCTCTTCTCGTTATGGTCGCACGGTAATTAGAGCAGCTCCGTGCGAGGCGTCCATCGTCTGCCACAAAGGCAACCTCTTCGGATGGGCTGCAGCCCCCGCGGGGGAACTGTGTGGAGGGAAGTTTGTGCACACCGATGTTCTCTGCAACAGCCTAAAAAGAGAGGACCCGTTTCCCTTTCTTCTTCTCAGACAAGGGCACCAAAGGAGACAATTCCAAGACACCCCCGACACCCCCGGCCAGGGCAGCCTCACCTCCCTGAAAAGACTGCAACAGCGAGACTCACCTTAGTGAGCTGGGCAATCTTCTTGCACATTTTCATGTGCATTTCCCGATTGCGTTCCTCTGCCGAGCTGCTGCGAGCGGCTTTAGATCCATTGCAAGTCCCGGGCTGATGAATGTTGTTTATGCCAGAGGCCATTAGGCTTGAATTTTAATCACGTCTGCCTGTGTACGCTCCGGGTAGCGCGATCCCGGCCCCGCTGCTCGCCCCTCCCGGCTGCGCGCACTCACAGCCCCCGGCGCTGCAGGAACTTCAGCCCGAACAGGGCACGCTCCAGCCGCCGCCGCTCTCCCTTCTCTGCAGATGTCCCAGTCCTTCAGCAAAACACCCGGGCGAGCAGGCAGAGAACAGCATGTGCAAACATCCTGATTGGGATTTTTTTTTTCCTTCCCTTCTCTTCAAATGGTTGCGCTTCCGCCAGGAGAACACGCCAGCGGCTGGGTGCTACAAATTCCCCACTGAAGATGCTGAGCCAGCCTAGAGGCAGTAGCACAGGCATTGCCGGGGATCTGTTGGAGTAGAGATTGCCTGAATATTAAATCATGCTGCCTTCTTAGCTGCCAGAGGACGGCAGAGGTCATCTGAGAAGAGAGTGTTGGCACGTTTCATAAGCTCTGTTATTTTGGCAATCCTCTCTAAACCAGGATGGGCCCATAAGTGATGAGGAAAACCTCTGCTTAGTTTTTGCTCCCGTGCTGGAAGCAGAATGGAGCCAAGGGGCACACGAGCACAGCTGAGCCCAGGAGCTGTGTCCAGGATCCAGCCTGTCTGCCTTATCCAAGGAGACTCCGTTCCCTTCAGTTACACTAAATGCACTGGAAAGGTGCCTGAAGAAAACTGACAATATTACAGGTCTTTCTTTTTGTTCCCAATGTGCACACTGTTTCAGAGATCAGGCTTGTACATGTAAAACAAATAAAAGGACAGAAAAGGCAGAAAAACCACCACACACAAAAAAGGCAAGCTATTAAGATAATGGGATTTTTAAAGAGAATGCTTCAGAGAAGTGTTATGTGAAAAGAAAACTGTTAGTGAACACGTTTAAACAAGTCTAGAAGAGAAGGAGAAGTAGGAGAAGGCCAAGTAGGGTGAAGTAAGAGGAAGAAAAGAGGAAAAGGGATAAAGAACAGGTAAGGGAAGCCAAGAGCTGCCCAACACCCTTCGATGTGTCACTGCAGCCAGAGTGAGAGACCCCAGGGGGCTGCTGAGGGCTCCATCTCCGGTGCCACTGACTTCCAGCCAGCCCGAGGGGCCATGAGGCTGCTTCTTCCCTGCTGCCCCTACCTGGAGAGGCAGGCAGCATTCTCCGATCTCCTGGCAGTACTTGCCATCCTTCTTGGGTGAGAAGCTTCCACTCCGCTAGTGGTGGGTTTAAAAAAAGAGCTTCCTGAGGATTATCAGAATTGGGAAAGAGGATTATCTGGTGTTAGTTAATGGTAGGGCAGAAGGAAAACAGAAAAACCTTGGTTAGAGCAAAGAGAGACAAAGAACTGTTAAGAGTAACACTCCTAAATGGAAAAGATCAGGGCAGACGAATGCCTACAAAGCAATGGGGAGAAGGAACACTGTAAAGATGTAAGAAGATAAGACCGTGGGACAGGGAAACCAAACCCTTGATTTCTGGGAGAAAAGGAGAGACTCAGTCTCCAGAGGCAGAAAGAATCTTCACTCCAGGAATGAGAGGAAATGAAGACTGAGAAATGCAGTGTACAAATGAAAATGATCACAGTTGCTGGGAGATGCTAAGCAGGGAAATGATGTTTAGCCCAGAAAGAATATTAATAAGAAAAGGCAGGAAACAATCCTTGCACAAAGGAATGGCAAAGTACAGTTTCTTTATTCACTGGCACTAGTCTCCAAGACACTGCTGGAACTTTTTCTGTGACTAGGACATAGGGACATGCCACTGCCAATTGTCTGATATCTGATTAGACATGTACTCACACATAAGTTTAATACAGTTAATATTTTATAATATCTTCCCTATCTGGTCATCAATTTGCAAAAAAGCCTAGGAATTTAATTATATGTAGAATTTTGATTAAATTGACAAGCTTATTAGGACAATCAAGAGAAGAGCAAGGGCTGGAGCAAAGTTCTAACACATTTTTTCCTCAGAAAAAATTAAACAAACTAAGTGAAAATACAAAGAAAATTGAGAAAATCACAAAAGCTTTTACAAGTACTTAGAATAAGTTACCTGCATTATCACACAGGTGGACAGTAACATTCACGGTTGCTCTGCCAAACAGCAGAGGACTTGCTGGACCTGGATGCAGGATAGAGACTTGAGACACCTATATGGGCATAGCAGAGCAGAGAAGCACAGATCTTCAGGTACAGTGCAAAAGGAATAAACTACTGAGATATCTTCAAGCAGGCTGTTTATGAATTTTGGGGGATTAGAGGAAAAGAACTTGAGGCTTTGGTACAAGACAATGTTTTAGCAGAACATAATTTGTCACTGGTAAAGTATTCTTAGCCCAGAAAAGACTTTTCAGGCAATACTTCAAACACTGGAAAAGTTTCAATCAAATCTCATGCCCCAGAAAATGCAACAACAGAACATAAATTCTCAGGTGACTCAAGTTCACTAGTTCCATTACTCAAAAAACCCCAACTTAGTTTCAATAACAGAATTTCAGTAGATAATGCCAGAATGTTTCAATGAGCATTTAACTTTTTTTCTCTTCTAATTAATCTAGGGATTACCTATAAATAAGATGACAAAACAAGGACATCACAAAGCAAGTACTATACAAATATGGCGTTTGTCAGAATCACATGGAACCCAAGTAGATTACTGAGTGTTTGTGAACTTGGGGCAGTAGATGGCAAAGACAGTTTAAAATAAAAATCAAAAGTCTAACCAGAAAACGCATACACTTCTGCTTGAATTATTATTGTTACCTTAGTTTTTGGTAAATTGTGAGAGAAGGGGGTCCTGTCACTACAGTTTTTGTAAGTCTTTGGTTAACTGTACAGAGGTTTGTAGCTTTGCTATATTAACTAATTTCCTTTTCATTAAAAAAATTAAAAATCATACATGAGCAAAAGACTAAAAACCTTCCAGTTTTTGGTACCTCCTGCCTGTTGAATATGCAGACTATATAGATTCTGCAATCTCCTGACTAGCTACTATTAAAAGAGCTACACCCTCAAACTTCAAGACATAAAAAAAGATATTCCTGATGCAAATGCTTAATACATAAGTTTGCACCTTTGTTTAATGTATTACAAACAGCTTTCCCAGAACACAATTAATATGGACCAATTCTTTCACTCTTTGTCTGAATACCATTACTTAGCTCAGTGAGACTTTTTTTTAATACACCAGAGCAAAGTTAAACTGATTCCCTGGATTACACTCTACTGCTGTTCTGCAATCCAGTAAAGTTTGCCTTTGAAAATGGTAGAACAATACAGGTAGTCATTAACTGTCATGTTATGTCAGAACTGACTGGATGGGACCTTAGGCACCCTGAGCTCGTGGGTGACACGTTTGCCAGTGGCACTGGGGTGGCAGTAGGAGCTAGATGACCTTCAAGGTCCCTGCCAACCCAAACCTTCCTGTGATTTTATGTTTCAAATGAAAAAGCTTCATTACTATGTATTACAGTATTACTAAAACTGACTTCAAACTTCTCAAGTTAGTGTCAACAAAGGAAGATACACCCCTAAGTGAGATTCTAATTCAATTCCTAAATCACTACCCTCATTTTTGATCTCCACTTACATTCAGTTTGGTCCTAAAGTAGCTTTTTGACCACAGGACAGAGAATTCAGGAACCATTTTCTCTTTTTTTCACAAGGGAAAAAAAAGGGAAGTGTAAAAATACCAGTCAAAAGACACATGAAAGTTATCCTGCTCACCCGATTCACTATCCCATTTCCAATAAAACTTGTTTTGGGATTGAGTGCAAGAAAAGTGACAAATATAAAGTGTTGCCACTGATACATCTTGGGTAATTACATATGTTATACATAATTACATATAAAAATATTATATATAACTACTTTATATTTTTAATTTTTTCCCACCTCACAAAACAGACAGGATTTCAAAAAGAGCAGAAGGGCTACTAGTTTCCTCATTGACCAGAAAAAGCAACTATTCAAAAATGTATATACAATTTTATAGCTGACTTACATATATGCAAGTTTTGGAGGCCTGAGATGGACATAGGCTCTGATTTTATTGCATAATGATGGCCTGATTATGAATGAAACATTACTATGTTTATGTTTTAAGTATGGAAACTGGAACCAACCAGACACATCAGATATAAAAGCCCTTGAACACCTAACAGGATAGCATCAGCTTCCATGTTTTGCAACACATTTTTTATCCAATGACCTACATCTAACATCACCACAATGTAGCTGGCATGCAGCAAGTTTGGCTTGGCCTGTGGCACTTATTTGCTCACATAACAAGACTGACAAAGGAAAGAGAAAGGATCTAGAACAGTGAGTCAGAAGTAGATCACGGCAGATAAGGTCACTATTTGAAAGGACAAAGAAAAAAATTTGGAATTAATAGATGCATTAATGCATTGCCCTACAGAGCCTGGAGCACTATCCAAGGTTCAGAGTTTCATCATTCCTTTCCAGACAGAACTGTGAAACCCCACTGGCTACAATCTCTGGCCTTCATTACCTCCTTGCCATCCTAGTCAGTCATTATATCCATCCCTCAGGAAGCAGCTGGTCTTCACTGAGCCCTGAGAGTTAGCTCAGCAAGGGACAGAAGGTGCAGGACAGAGCTGGAATGGATTCCTGGGTCCACAGGAAAAGGCTGTGGCTTCAGGGCTCAGGTGAGGTAGGTCAGGGCTTGTTAAGTCTGACTAGTGCAGTCAAGGCCCTGAAAGGTAAGCTGTAAAAACTATGATAGCAACACTTCTATCAGTTGAACAAGGTATCTGGTATCACAGAAACATGGCCAGCATTTGTGATCCTACTTCAGCATGTTATTTACCTACACATGAAATATCAATTGTACTGGGAATTTTCTATTTCTACCTGTAAACACAAAGCCTAGCAGAAATATTTAAAGCAGTCTGGAAGAAATGAATGTCACATCCTAGATGAAATCCACTGTAATGGACTACAAGGCATTCCCCAGGGAAGGTCCTCTTCTTTAGACCTGAGATGCAGGTAGGCACAAACGGGCAGCCAAATGTGTGAATCAAAAATAATTCAGTTTGCATTATTATTTCACTTAAAATAAATCTCCTGTGTTTTTAATGCCACAAGAATCACAAAGGTTTGCTCATCTTCCTGTTTGCATCTTCTTGTCCACAAACAGACAGGGGTTCTATTGCAGAAAAAAAATCTATATGAAGGTAATTATCCAGTAAAAATACATTAAATAGAAAGATTGTTACACATTTTATTTCCCCACAAAATATATCTTAAAAAGAAAAGCTCATTTCACTGAGGATTTGCTGTTGATTATAGTGGTTTTCTAGAGTGGCTATTTCTCCAACATAAAATGAAAACTTTTAGAAAAATCTTACCATGTAAAATTCTATATTACTATCGTATTTGTGCATATAGAATCCATTTCCTACTCTCTAGGAGCAGAGGGTGATTATGCCTGATCTGTATATTTTAGAAGTTAATAAAAAATATAAAACTCACCTCTAAAAAGGAGGTATCTTTTCTAAACATACAAAAATGCATGGTAGTATAATATGTCAGGAAAAAAAAAGCCCTCTGCCACATAGTTAAATTATTTTAGAACTTATTTTTATCTATAAAATAAAAGACTATGTCTCCTGCTGCTGCCCTCCATTCTTCACACACAGCTCATATATATCCCATAATCCTTGACACCATTGTAAGGAGAAAATAATTCCAATTATTTGGCTGATAAAAATCTGCTTCTTAAATAAAACACTAGGAAGATTCAGATCTAGAACAAGACTGACCCCTAGTGTTTTTCTTTCTTTTTTTTTTTTTTTTAATCTTAAACAAAAACGTCCCTTCTTCAAGACAGGTTCTGCCTATTTGACCGATTGTCATTTGATGGTTTGTCACCTGTCCTTACTAAATAGCGGTCATTCCTTGACGACCATCAGGCACTTTTTTCCTTAAAGCCCAAACACATACGGACGTCAAAAGACCTTAAGTTCCTGCTGTCCACGGCTTGTGTTCACTTCTTTGAATGCTGTCTATAACTCTGTACTTGATATATGCTCAGAATGTTTCCCCTCAGCTAATCACCCCCGGCCTTGTTTCTCGTTAAATGCGTCATTAAATGCTCGCTGCACGTTCCGTAACCAGCAACGCAGCTCTGGGGTTTGAGCTTAGTTATCTTTCCTGTGTTTAATGAGATACGGGATTTATTACTATTCTCAAGCTAAAGGATTTCTGGGAAGCATTAGGTTCACAACAAACGCTTGAAAACTTGGGGGAAATTTCCACTAGTAAGGGATTCAGTCTGGAAGGAGCACAAAGGGGTATTGCATCCGCACTCTCCGCCTTCTCAGCCCCCTGGCAGCGGACAGAGAAGAGCGGGTGTTTCGATGAGCTTTTACTGCTTAGACAGCGGCTGAGCTTTCTCTGAGCTGCCGCAGAGGCTTCGGTTTAAGAAACCCGACTGAACTGCCTTTGCCTGGTACTCACGTTCGGAGAGGACTCTGGGAGAGCAGCTGGGGTGGTTGTCAGGCGGATGGAACTGTTTTGGCCAAGGTAATTCTGGAAAGCCTCGCCCGCGACGCTTCCCCTCAGCCGCGGCGGGGCTGGCACCGGGCGGGGGCGGCGGAGCAGCCGCTGCCGCCGTGGGACAGCCAGGGGCAATCGCAGCCCCACGATTCATCCCCACCTGAGTCATTCATCAGGCAGGGTATCAGTAGTTGCTAAAGATTGTTTCACAACAGGATCCATATAGGAGGGTATACAAGTAGCATTAACATACAGAGTAAATATACAAGGTACAGCAGACAGCAATAACAAAACGTAACAATACGTTGTCCGTGCTCCGCACGGCCCCGGCCCATCCCTCTCCCTCCCAGCCCGCCCTGAAGGGTTTGGAGCACAAACCCCATGAGGAGCACTTGAGAGAGGTGGGGTTGTTCAGCCTGGAGAAGGTTCAGGGGAACCTTATGCTCTTTTCAACTACCTGAAAGGAGGGTGTAGCCAGATGAGAGTCGGCATCTGCTCACAGGCAACCAGGTATAGGACCAGGGAAGATAGTCTCAAAATGCACCACCTTAAGGTTAGACATTAGGAAGAATTACTTCACAGAAAGGGTAGTTAGGGTGAGTCTTCACAGAAAGGGTGAGTGGACTGTCCAGGGAGATGGTAAATTCATCATCCCTGGAAGTGTTCACGAAACGACTGGATGTGGCACTCAGTGCCATGGACTAGTTGACATTCCGGTGTTCGCTCACAGGTTGGATTCGACGGCCCCAGAGCTCTTTTCCCACCGGNGCGCGCGCCCACCCGGCTTTCTCGCGAGATCGGGAGCGGCTCCCGCGCGCGGTTTGAAGCTGCGCGCGCGGACGCCGCGGCCGTTGCTGGCGCGCGCGCGGGGCTGTGAGGGCTCGGTCCCGGTCCCGGAGCCGCTCCTCGGCCATGGGAGCCAAAAAGAAGCTGCTGCAGGTCCGGGAAGCCTTTCAGCTGGCCCAGAAGCCTCACCAGAACCACGCGAAGCTCGTGGTATCTCTGAAGAGCACTTACGCTCAGGTACGGCTGCCCTCGGGCGGCCCTGCGCGGGGGGAGCCGAGGGCCCCAGCGGCTGCTCCGCTGGTCCCCCGGGGGGCAGGGGCCGCCTCGCAGTGTTCCCCTGAAATGAACATCTGTGTGCCTAAGGAGAGCCCGCGACTTAAACAAAAAAGAATCCCTAACCCTCCCCAAAAAACCCACCCAAACGCTGTAAAACCAAGCCGCTGAACTGTTCTGCACAGATGTCTCCTGCGACCGCGGCGGTGAGAGCTGCCCGCAGGTATTGACGATGCCGCGGGACGGTGTTTGGATACCCGAGGTGTGGGTGTGGCACAGGGTGTAATGGATGGGGTGTTGATTGTCCTGAAACCTGTCAGCCGGGTGGAGCCCCGCGGTCGTAATGTGCCTGCTGTGGAGTAACAGCAAAATACACACTGAGGAGAGCACGACAGCGGGTGTGCCCCGACTGCTGGCTGTAGCCCTTTAAAAATTTAAATTTAATTGGAAGCTGTCAATTATAAGCCCACTTACTTTATTTTTCTGTGTTACAGCTTTGAAAGATGAACTGGGTAATCTTTTATTGTGGTTTATCTTTTTTTTCCCAGTTGGATGATAAAGAAGGCTTTAATGAAAAATTCGTTCATTTCCTCAAGTATGCTATGATAATCTACAGACGGGAACCCGCAGTTGAACAAGTGATCAATTTTGCAGCTAAATTTGTTACTTCATTCTGTCACGTGGAGGAAGAAGATGGTAGTGAGGAGAGAGAAGAAGATAATTTACTTCTGAATTATGTTTTTAAATTTCTGCTTGAGGTATGGTTAACATTTATTCTTAAATATCTAACGTAACAAATGGAAACTTTTTGCAGTGGGGAAAACTTGCTGGTACTTGAGACAATACTTACAAATTAGAACTTAAAAAGTGAAAGCAAAACAAAGCTAGTGCTTGACAAGTAACACCATCCCCATTCGCCCAACAGAAAAAGATCCATCACATCCCACACAATAATCCAACAACTGGATTTCAAAATTTGGGCCTTTGAGAAAATGTGAATGTTCTCCTGTTTGGCTGTCAGATATGTCACTGTAGGCTTTGCTATAGGTACATTTATAAGCATGAAATTGTGGAAGTGTGGTGGAAATTAATTTATACTCTTCCTTTGATAACAAAATTATTAAAAGATCTTCTGTACAACTGTGGTTGGCATATGCATTGCCCTTTCTGCTTATTGCAAGTGTTACATAGATAAACAGTTCCAATAGCATGAACACACAAATAGAATTAAATTTTCCTAAACTATTGATTTGCCATGGAAATATCATTGGTCAGGCCTAAGATAACTAACCATAATTGCTAATGTCTTTTTTTTCTTCCAGTGTTTCATGGAGGCAGAGCAGTAAGTTGGCTAATGCACTGCAGGCTGCGTGCAGTGGTCAGCATGCTGCTTCCTTTGTGAAGGCACTGCCGATTTTCTAAAGTCGCTGATTGAGGCAATGGGCTGTAATTGCTTTTCAGTTCTGTGACTTTTTAATTTTAAAATTAAATTGGAAAAGCTTTTGAAACATAGAAGTGCGTATTTCGTTTACTCTAGAATGTTAGCCACTTAGATGTGCATATTCATAGCCTTATGTTGGAAATCAGAAAAGTGTAATTACTAAGAATACCTTTTTTTCTTTCCCTAAGTCTCACGATGCGAACAGCCATGCAGTTAGGTATCGAACCTGTCAGCTTATTAATAAGATTTTGGGAAATATGCCAGAGAATGCCGAGATTGATGATGACTTATTTGATAAAATTAATGAAGCTATGCTGATTAGACTTAAAGATAAATTTCCAAGTGTGAGAATTCAAGCTGTCTTGGCCCTGTCAAGACTTCAAAATCCTAAGGATGAAAACTGCCCCGTTGTTAATAGTAAGTAGTATTGGTCTCTCTCTTTTGTCTAAGAACATTTGTTAATTTACATTTTACATTACTTTAAAGCATTTTAAAGCTTGCTTTTTTTTTTTTTAGCATTGAGTAAATTGATGTTAGAGAGTATTCATGTAATAACTTGCAAACTGTGAAACTCGTTGCCAGAGGAGGTAGAAGGTGAAAGTGTTATGTGTGTTCAGGGGGAAAAGACAGAACAGTTAGGAGAGATCTGCTAGACAATCATACTCAGGCTGTTCTGTGAACTGAATGTAGAAGTAGGATTGTGAAGATGTCTTGTAAACTAGAGTGGAGGTATAATACATGTGTGTTCAGTTCTTGCACTCTAAGGACCCTTTGGTACTATTAATGGAATTGAATCAGTACAAAAACTCTTAGGAGAGTAGAGATGGTAGAGAAAAAACTTTTGTTGTCTCAAATGACAATCAGTTTTCTAGAACAGATCAGCATCTCTGCAACACAGGTATCTGGATGATGTTTGTGGGTTTCTTTGTGTGTGGTATGATTCTTGATTAAGCTTCTACTTCCTTTGCCTCAAGGTAGACAAAATGTAGGTTTGTACCAGCACAGCTGGTATGTAAATTGTGCCCTGAGTAATCTTTACATATTGACTTTTCTGAAGAATTAGTTAGCTGGGTTTTTCTGTTGTTAAGGTACCTTCTTTGAAATTTTATTTTCTAAGTGTTTTTTATAGGTTACTTATTTAGGAGTACATAAATTTCATAGTTAATCATTGTCTCACAGAGCAAGATGAATTCATTTACACTCTAATTCAACTAATTGTATAGTTGCTTTTAATTTTGAATAAGGTTCAAGAATATAATAAAAAAGCATTATATGAGGGATTTACTGTAAGAATTTTGGTAGGCTTAATGGAGATTGCAGTTTTCCATTAATAGGATAATTTGAGGATCAACTTCAAAGGTAAAGAAGAAGTACAACTAGTTATTAGAGGTCTTAAAAAGCTAATATTTGGAAATGTTCTTAGTAAATGATGAAGTGGTTATTTCTGGGTGGGATCTAGAGTAGCAATTTTTGGAGTTATTAACTGACAATACTACTTATGATTGTGAACATTAATTCTTTTGACATCACAGCTCAGCATTTAGTTACCATAAAATCTTGGAGTTGTGACTTTGAACTGTTTCATAAATTATCAGCTCTGCAGGGGCAGGAGAGGGGTTTCGGTAACAGCTGCTGATTTTTTTTTTTTTTTTTGAAGTATTTTTTGTTCTTCTATGTTTCAAACTCTTATAAAAGCATTATTATGACTATTTTATTTTCAGTTTACTGCACATTGCTTGAAAATGATTCAAACTCAGATGTGAGACGTGCAGTGCTGTCATGTATTGCTCCATCAGAAAGGACTTTGCCAATAATTGTAGGTCGCACTATGGATGTGAAGGATGCTGTCAGAAAGCTGGCATATGAGGTAAATTGGATCACTTAACATTAATTTCAAATGCTGACTTAGGAAAAAGGCTTTAAATCTTTTATTATATTCCACTTGAAGAACAGTTAAATAATTTATTTTCGTTTACCAAAATTTTGAGGGGGGAGTGATTTAATACAAGTTTTCTAGTCAAAACTGCTGAACTCGACAGTACAACTTGCTTGATAGAAATAACTTTTGTGGTAGCCTTTGTCTGTTGAAGATCAGGCAGTAACAGCATAAATTACATATGTAGTCTATTGGTTTTTATCCATGCATTTTGTGATGTTGTTGAAGCAAATTTGCTTCTCTGTTTTTACATAGTAGATGTTAGGACCACAGCAGTAGTAAAAAATTGCATGGCTTTGGTATTGCAATTTTGAGAAGTATCAACTGTTGCTCATGTTTAAATGTAGAGGTACGAAAGTATGCTAATGTGTCTGTTTCTTACACAGGTATCTTGGGCAAGATCTTGAAACAAAATGTTCAGTTTTTTCACGCAGAACCATCTTCTGCTTTTTTTATCTTAGATAAAAATTTTTTTTAAAACTGAATCTCCGTGTTAGGCTTTCTAAGGAAACTACGTAATTCTGTAATTTATTTTAGGTATTCATTACTCTGGGCACTTTAAAGAGAGAGGATAGTTTTCATGTCCAGGTGTTACATTCAAGCAGAGCTTATGAGCTTCTAAGCTATGTGTTAACTTTATTGTTTATTTTACTTTGTTTTTTTCCATGCCTGAGGATCTGCTTCTTAATGTGTTGGTACAGTGCTGTTGGTATAGGTATTACAGGTTTCTGTTGATATAGGATTTCTGTGGATGGTTAAAACGCAAAGTGTAAAACCACAGGTAGGTAATGGATTTGTTTGTTATCATTTGTGGAAATATATTTTAATATGTTAATTATTTTTAAGGTTTTGGCAGAAAAAGTTCACATAAGAGCTCTGACAATAGCACAGAGAGTTAAATTGTTGCAACAAGGACTTAATGACAGATCTGGTAAGAGATCATACCTTTCTTAACGTCTTAATACAAATGTTTAAGAGAGATTACTTTCTAATGTGTTGGGGTGATGTATGCAGAAGCTGTGATGGCAATCATAAGGAGCTTGAAGGGAGTAATGAGGTACCAGGAAGTGTTTAAACTCATGAACTCTGCTTGCTGCTTTGGTTTTCCAGGCCCCTTATAGTGAAAAAAGTAGAAAAGAGTTGCTCTTTCAAAAAAGTTGAAAGCCAATGAGCTTTAAAATAGGACCAAATGCTATTAAAATTAAAAAACCAATAATGTCATTAAACACAGAAGTAGAAAAACGTAATTAATTTGGTGTATTTAGAAATGTTTCATTACAGATATTTTTGTAAGAAGTAAATGTATTAAAGAATTTAAATGTGAACATTAATATCAGTTTGAAAATATTTCCTATGTGCTTTCAGAGAGACATCTTCTCAGATGGTTATTTTTTGTTTAGCTAGCTTGAATTTTCTTTTAATGAATCTTTGACCCTTATGCATTTCACCGTGAAGCAGCTTTATTCTTTTTAATGTGTTTTGTACTGTATCAGTCTATAGAAAGCCATTCAGAACGTACCCATAATTGTGTGTGGTGGTATTGCCTGAGGATTGGAGGGTCACATGCCTCTGAGTGGGACAGTTTCAGGCTGCCTACACAGATCACCGTTTTGGGTTTTTGTTCCCCCAGCCGCAGCAATTACAGACATGAATTTCACAATAGAAGCTGTCAGTTTTACTGAGTGCTGATGTGTAACCCCCCTACTTTGTTTGGAAAGTCTGCACTAAGTTGAATTTTACTCTGAGAATTTCCCTTGCTGAGTGATGTGCTGCTTGAGCATTGTGAGAATTCTGATCTATGTGGATATTCACTTAGAAAACAAGACTAAAGTACTGCGTTCATTAGGAACTAGAGCTCTTTAAGGTGTGTCATGCATGTATGTGTTTTTATTGATCTACCTCTCCTTTTGGCTAGCTGGGGATCATATTCTGTTCTTGACAGGAAAAGAAGAGACAATCAGATGAGTCCTTTCTTTTGCTGTATAGAACTACACTTTAAAAGACCACCTTCTTCTGTATAAGAAGATTTAGTTGCTTTGCCCCACCTATCCTGAATTGTTCTGTAGTCACCTACTGAAGTTTGCCATGTTCTGTTTTTGAAGTCCAGAACTGAAAAACTCGTGTTCTGAATTACTGTTTCTTATTGATATACTAGTTTGCTGCTTCATCTAACTTGTTGCTTCTTGTCTGCTCGCTGCCATCACTCCCCCAATAATGCTTGGTCTTGAGAGATACTTCTTAGGGGGAATGTGTTTCTCTTAGTGTTCTTTCCAAACTGGGGACAAAGCTACTTTCACTAGTTTTTCATGTGATCCTTCACTTGTCAGGAGCAAGGATTTGTTGTATTCCCTGAAGAGAAAGTACAGCCTTTCTATGAGACCTGTTTTTCAGTGACATTGAGATGTTCAACAGAAAGAAGTGCCTTCTTTTATGATCCAGGACAGATACTTTCTCTTTTAGTGTCTGTCTCTTCCTTAGGATGATTCTACATCCCAGCTATTGAGGACTTTTCTTTTTCTTGACACCTAGAATCACAGGGGAAGACATCTGCCAGTATATGTAGTTTGACTGATATCATATGTTCTTTGCTGGGTAAAATAGGTTTATATTCCAAATTGCCTAATATATATCACAAATATTGCAAATCCTATAACNAGGTACCTATGTTAAAATTTTGGATGTTTTTCCATATTGGCTTCAGAACAAGGGCTTATAATTAAATAATATCTAGAATACACAATCCAGATTCTGCTTAGTTCTACTTCTCAGGGTGAATTCAGCTCTCATTCTGCTATATTCTACTAGTTTATGCTTTTCACCTTCTTGGAGAGGCTTCTTATTCTTAGGATGTTAATTTAGCTTTTTCACAGTTCTTTTCGAACTCTTTACTATATTTAAGTGTTGCATTTATTATCATGAGTTACATATAAGAGGAAAGTTGAATGTTGTCAGTATGTGTGTGGACTTTGTTTCCCTTATACTGGATATTGTTGTCTGAAAGATCCTAAGAGCATACTTCTTTTATTATTCTTAGCTCCCTAGCTATTATGTTTTTACTTCCACCAGACTATTAACCTTTCAGCTTCCCTGCTTAAGTCTCGGTGAATGCATTAATGATGTATTTATTCTGGATGTTCCCATAAATACTTTCTTCCTTGATTAAATAGTACTCTATTGATCCAGGAACTGTTCCTTGTGGCAGTGGTGAGGAGGGAGTTAAAGTGTCATATGTAAACTTCATAATCCATTCTCATAATTTAATTAGTGAGAAAATTTTGTGTGTCAATTCAGATGTAGTATCCTGCCTCCAAAAGTGGCCAATTCCTGAAACAGAGCAAGTATATAACAATGCTTACCCAGAACAGTTGGGACTGGAGCATCTCTCTTACAAGGAAAGGCTGAAGGAACTGGGCCTGTTCAGCCTCGAGAAGAGAAAACTGAGAGGGGCCCTCATCAATGTCTGTCAGTACCTGAAGGGAGGGTGCCAGGAGGATGGAGCCAGGCTCTGCTCAGTGCTGCCAAGCAATGGGAAAAGAGGCAATGGGCAGAGACTGGTGCACAGAAGTTCCACCTGAACATGAGGAAGAATTTCTGTGCTGTGCAGGTGACCAAACACTGGAACAGGTTGCCCAGAGAGGTTGTGGAGTCTCCCACACTGGAGATAGTTAAGAAGTTTCTGGATGCAATCCTGTGCCATGTGCTCTGGGATGGCCCTGCTTGAGCAGGGAAGTTGGACCAGATGACCCACTGTGGTCCCTCCCAATCTTACCTATTCTGTGGTTCTAATTCTGAATATTTCTTTGTTCCACAGGAGTTTGTGGTTTGTAGGTTTTCTGGGTTGAGGTGCTGTCTTTAGATGTAAAATTTTTTTGGATAGAGGTTTTTTTTAATTCTCTGTGAGGGGAAAAATTATATTGCCTCAAAAATGGGGTGTGCCACAGGTAGTTCTTGTTCAACTGGGTTTTTCTTTATTTAAGGTAATGTTAAGTTTATAATAACTTTTTTTGCAAAAAGACTTATATGGAAAAATGTTTTGTGAAAGTATGTTGAAAATTTGATATTTTTTAAACTTTGTTTTAAACTGTTTGAATTCCTTTATTATTAGATGCTGTTAAGGAGGTCATGAAGAGGAAGCTAATTCAAGCCTGGTTACAATTCAGTGATGGGGATGTTTTAGAATTGCTTCATAAACTGGATGTAGAAAACTGCCCAGAAGTGGCCATCCCAGTACTAAATGCTATGTTTTCATTATCTCCACTTCATGACATTGTTCAGAACTGTAAAAACCTTGACAGCAGGTATGCAGAGCATTTTTCATTTCAGAAAGATGAGTATTTTGTATGAGAATATAAAACTAAAGTCCTTTTAACCTCTTAAGATACTGGCACATTTCCAGAGGCTGTAAGGAAGTTATTTCACTACTGTTGATGCTTTTTAAAGCCAGCTTTTTAAAGGCCACATCTATAGCTTTGGAGTGCAATGCACATAGCATCTACTGATTTCAAAACATCTGTCATGCTGCTAACTAGAATGCAAGGCACTTCATATGATACTGTGCATTTCCCCCCATAATACAGAGTAAGATTTTGCAATTGCTTTTTAATCAGTGACAATTTGTCATGTAATTTTATCATCTGAGATTAGACTCCTACCACTGTTCACAATCATTCCATACTGATTGGTCTGACTTTAATCCTGAGCAAAATGAAGCTTCCATTCTGAAGAACTGGGCTATTGAGAATTTTTGAAGTAGTAGATCTGTTAGACTAATGACATTTTAAAAAGTAAGTTAAATTATTCAGTTTGCAATGAAACTTACATTAATTTAATTTATGGAAAACACTAGGGTTGTATTTGTATGAAGCTTCTGAGTACAGCTTGGGTGATGCAGTATCAGAATGATAAATGGCTAGATTTTTGAAGTCTGTATTTTCTGTTTGTTAAATTTACATTTAAATAAAGACCTGTCAGATTAATTAGAAGCTGTCAAATGATCAGTTTTCATCTACATGTTGCTTGGGTGGTTTTTGGCTGGGTTTTTTGTTTTGTATGTGAGCAATCTAAACCAAAACCAAAATTGTTGTTGATAGGTTACAAGTAAAATGGGATTCAAGGGAGTAAAAAGTGCTACTGCAGTGATACTGTCTTTTCTGTTTTGAGGTAGAATTAATGCACAACTGAATGTTCTGCTTCTGAAAACAAAGATTAATTGCCATGCTTAATTGCTATGAATCTAAAAAGGAGTTGGGGTCCCATGATGGATGGTCTACCTATGATGGCAGATGGATGATGAGCTTACAGAGTTGCTGCAAAGCAGCTGTATTACATTTTGCATTTGACATACTATGATGGCTACTCCATTATTGTGTGAAGATCTTGTATTAAGAATGGAAGAAACAATTCATAGACAGAAGCTGAAAAATATTTTAATCCAGTTGTTGCATTTCTGCAGATTAATGGTGTTCAGTTTTCCAGACTTCTGCAGCAATAACAATGTTTCTTAAAATACCTGGATGGTTGCTCGAGAAGGTCTGAAGGGTTGGGCAGAATGTTTCTGCAAACTGGTGTGAACAGCCTTGAGTTAAAATACTGAGAAGGGCAATGTCATGAATGGCTTGGGGAGCTCTGTTTCCTCAAGACAGAGGAAGTTATTTTTCTCAAATGAAGTATTTCTGTGGGGAATACCTTTGACATGGTTTTATTTGCATTTTAGGAAATAATCCTTATTTCTTATTTTGTAATACATCTGTGTATTTATTGTTTTAGTCTCTTTTATTCATCTGTTCATATTGGTTTGTTTATTTTTGTTTAGAAAACTGATTCCAGTGGAGGATTTAACAGCTGAGAATGTGTTATATTGGAGATGTCTCTGTGAATATTTAAAATCAAATGGTGAAGAAGGTGAAGTTTTACTAGAACAGGTGTTACCAGAACCAGCTATATATGCAGATTATTTATTGAGGTACATTGCATTTAAAACTACATCTCTTACCACTGGAGTAGAATTTTTTTTAAGTAGAGAATATTTATTTTATTCAAATGTTCAGGTATCCTCAAAACCCAAAGTTGTGCTTGAACAGTGATTTTAGCTTTTCTTCACTTTTTAAAAAAGATTTTTGAGAGATTTTTAGAGTATGCAGAGACTGACACTTCTTCCATTGTTGTCATTTGTGAAAATAAGGTAAAATTTTGCTGCTGTCTCTAAGAGAGGCATTTTTGAATTGGAACTTCCCTCCTCTTTTGCCTGCTCAGGCAAGCATGCTTCCCAAAAACTCAAGTTTGAAGGCAGTGACAGGTGCAAAATGAACCAGTTACAGAACAGTTATTTAACTGCAGGGTGTAGGAGGGTGGAAATGAATGTTTTGTTAAGGCAATGCTTTTACCAAAGCAAAGAAATGGTAACATTTTTTTTTTTGTCTTCCTGGGATTCTTTAGTCTTAACATAAATATTGTTTGTGAGCATGGATAATGCTGGGAAATCTTAACTGAGGTGTTGTGCCTATAAAAGTGTGAATCTTCCTGAACTGATTATAAATCAGATCTGCTGAAAAATGCAGTGTATTGATGGATGTTTCCAATTAAAAATATGCATATTCTTTTCTCACTGTACTGGGTGTAGTATACTGGTAGTAATTATAGAAGTCACTGCTACTTTTTAGTGTGGAATGTGTTAACATGTTGCATAAACATTTAATAAATGAAGCATCTGTGCTTCCTCAGTTTTGAAATGTATATCCAGTCTGGTGGGTATAAATGATTCATAATTAATTTAACAGTTCATAAAACATTCGTTCTCCAAAAATTTTGTTCTTCAAGACAACATTTATTCTTTTTCCATCCAATCTTACTCAAAGTGCCTTCAGTTACATTACCCTTCAGGGCGAGGCTAAAATTAATCAGGTTTGCTAGTAATTGTTTATGGTATCAAGTGTTAAACTCTTCACTGTTGAGCTGTGTCACCAGTTGTTTCAGGTAAGATTTGCAGTTCTGCAATCCTCTGGTGTACAGTGTACAGTTGTGCAGTGCTCTGTGAGGGTGTTGGTTAGGAGGAGCAAGAACGTGCAAGTCATTGGTACTTCAGAAAAAAAGCAGGATTGCCAGCTGCATTTAGATATTCACTGTTACCTGGTGCAGGCAACGTTATTATGACATGTTCAGAAACACGTAATTTTCATTTTAGATGTTCTTAAATGCAAAGTTCTTTTGTCCTAAATTTGAAGAAATTTTAAAAATTTGCTAAAAATATCAAGCTGTTGCTGACAAGTACATAAAAAGTATCTTCTTCACAGCTCATGTCAATGTTTGAATTATATTTTGCAACAATTCTATTCTGTATTGAAATTTGTATGTGATATGTTTCACTCCAGTTTTTCTGAATATGCATAACTTTCACTGATAGATAAAATTTTGATAAAAGAACAATTGAGTCTAGAAAAATAAAGGAAAGGAACAAACTGTTTACCCTTTCCATGCTATATGGCAGAGAATATCTGATAACAAATTGTTATTCTGTGATGACATATTTGATCAGGTTAAGAATTCACTGTATACTTTCATGATTTTCTTGTATTTTGTCTTGTAAGCAATATAACAATTCTGAACTTGTTAAAAATACATTGTACCTAAATATGCAGAAAATAGTAAGAAAAATGGTACATCTATGCATTTGTTCCTAAAATGTTACCTTTATGCATTTTTACAGAACTGAAATCACATGTACAAGCATTACTTGACATTTTGTGTTTCTTAGTGTATTGCATTCACAAAAGGGATTTTTTTTTAATGAAGTGCATTATTTTGAAACTGTACATTTTTTGGTATAAATAACTTTCTGAAAATATTAATCTATTAAAAGAACACAATCATTAATTTTTAAGGTTTGTACCTAATGTATCCACTTTTTTATACGGGACAAGAAAGTGGTGTGATTTTTTTATTGGGGGTGGGGGAGGAGTGGATATATGGATTTGTTTGGAGTGTGTTTGTTTATTTACTTATTTGTTACTGTCCAACAGTGAATCTGAATGTAATTATATCTTTTCTGTTTGGATTCAGTTATCTTCAAACTATACCAGTTCTTGGTGAAGAACAAAAAAATGACTTTGATTGTTTTGTAAACCTGATGACAAAAGAATTTATAGGCCAGCAACTGATTCTAATCATAGGCTGCATGGATACCATGGAAGAGGGAGGAAGGTAAACTTAATTATCAAATTTGTGGTACTAAGCTTATGACACTCATGCCTGAGGACAGGCATAGAACCTCTGCTGGAAAGAGAACGTGAGCAAACAGACAAAATACAGTTGTAATGCTAGCTGGAGTAGAAAGCAGTCTCCTTAATGGAAGTGGTCCCAAAATTGTGCCAAGTATTGTCTGCTTACTTTTGTGGAAAAGTAAGTTCTAATGCAGATTCAACATTGTTAGGGGAGAACAAATTCAGTTGTTTTTTTAAAGTATTTTTGAGATTATGAAATTACAAGAATGTTTATTTGGAGCTTAGTATGTAAAAAATAAAAGGAGAAAAATGGGTTGCTTCACAACAGATGACTTGTAGCAAGTAGCCTGTTTGTTTCTTGTGTTTTTAAGCTGTAGTCTGCTAAGGCCTAAAAGGCTACAAATATCTTAGATGCCAGCCTAAATTGGACTGTGTTAACTGAGTCAGTCCTAGAATTTGAACAGCCTTTTGGTGTGAAATAAGAAGAGCAAATGAATTTGGAAATTCATACCATCATACCAGGCATTTTGTGAAAACTTGCAGTTATGATAGTATAAACACAGCAGTAATTTCAAACTCTCAGTGGAATGTGTAAATGTGTGCCAGACTGGCAGGATAGTTTAAGTTTTAATTTTTTTTTTTTTTTAGTTTGAGTCAGATAATTTCCATGAAAGCATTCTGCAGTATTGATACTGACTGTTTTCTGCTGGTATTACTTTTCTTTGGATAGTAGTGACACCTGATTAAAAAATTCAGCATTTTCTAATCAAGAAAAACCAGGCAAAATCAGTAAAAGACAAACATTGCTATGTAAGAAGATACATTTGGCAGTTAATGTAGCTATGGAGAAAAGTTTCTCTCATATGGTATTATGAAGTCTTCATCACACTATCTTGAAGTTGGTACAATAGTAACTCTAATGTCTTCTATTTTCTTGAATAAGCAAACTTTTTTTTTTTTTTCCTCTAATGCAGAAAGCATCTGTTAGTTATTTTACAAAAGATTCTCATTTTACCTTCAACCTCAGCAGCACTTATACCGCTGCTTGTTGAAAGATTGCTCAGTATCATTACAGACGAGGACAGAAGGATTCAAGTTGTAAGTAATTGTAAAGCTTGGTTTCTGGTCTCTGTCTTCCCCATAAATCAAACAGCCTTTATGTAGCATTGTAATAGAAATATCAGTATTTAAATATTGTCTCCTTCCCCCTTGGGGGTATTTGGGGAGCGGGGGGAGTTGTTTGTTAGTATTTTGGTTTTAGCATGGCTGCATTTTGTGGTTTTCTAGAGACCTTTATGTTTAGAGATGTGACTGGTGTTGTAAATGCAGTCCTCAAACTAGGAAAGTGTTACACTTCAGTAGCCTGTTCCAGAATACTTTATCGTATTAGATGCAAAGTGTTTTGACAAAAGCATTCAAAGTGAGCATGATGTAGATTTCCAGGTTTCATATTTCTCTTCCCTCCTGTTAGCTCAAATTGGTACTTAAAGTCTTCTTCCTTGCTTACCCAGCTGAACAGGAGAAAATGGGATTGAAATGTGCTCATGGTCACATTATGTGTTGTCAATTTGAGGGTTATTTACAGGGAACGAGCTGTTAGAGAAACTGCACAGATGTGCAGTACTTTTTCAGAAGGATAATATTTTAAATTTGGAAAAGTTAAATGCTTAGTATATATCTGATTTGCAATTAATGGCACGAGTATACTGTTTGTAACAATAGATTGCAGAAATTACATCAGAAGTTCGTGAGCCAATTGTTGCAGTTGACCAGCCTGTTGATGCTGCTGAAATAAGAAAGCAGAACCTTGAGGTGAGCAGATTTTAGTTAATAAGAAAAATAGCTTTTTAAGCTTAACCATCTAGAGTTTTCTATAGTAAGTTAATATTGTCTAGTGTCAATAGTGTATCATTGGCTAATACCACAGAGGTTATTATATTAATTTTCTTTTTACTTGGTATTTCAGCTGGCTAAAATAAAAATGAAACTTATTGAAGCAAAAAAAGCTTTGGAAGAATGTGTTACTCTTCAGGATTTTAATAGAGCAGCAGTATTAAAAGAGGAAATAACTGAGTTGGAACACACAAAAAATGACCTGATAAAAGCAGCAGAGCAAGCTGAAATTAAAGAAATGCGTGTGGAGAAGGTATTTTCCCTTCCTGTATTCCTAAGTGCTAGTTATGTTTTAAAATTTGTTCTTAGTTTTAAAAGAAAGTGTAGCTTGGCCTTGTCTCACATTTTTAAAATTGAAACCAAACATTTGTGGTATTAGTATTCTTCTTCTGCAGGTATAGAAGGTGACAGTATGCTCTAGCAAAAAAGGAATTGCAGTTAAACTGTTCTTTTGTCTTTGAATAACTGAAGAATTCTGAAAGGGTCTTGTTCTTACTCTTTTTATTCTTAACTAACTGAAAACATGGAAAGGAATTTATTTTGATCATAGCTTATAGACAGATGATGATTAATATTCTTGCACAAAAAATGCGTAGTGGACAGGAAATGTTTATTTGGGTAGGGACAAATTATGATTAATGGCCCCATTCTTCTTATCATAGCCACCATTTGTATTGATAATGTTTCTCTCTTTTCTCTGACCAACTTGAAGAATGATCCTGAAACACTGTTGAAGTGTCTGATCATGTGCTATGAGGTTCTGAAGATCATGTCACTTTCTAAAGGAATCAGTCCAACCATTTATGAAATCATTCAATCTCTGGTATGTAGGAATACAAAATAATGTTTACATTATAATGAAAATGGATACATCAAAGCAGGAGGGTTTGTGCTTGTTTCACAATGACTTTGCTGTGTTTGGTGCTTTTAAGCCTTCCCAGAACCTAGTGTTTTAAAGGTGAGTACACATAATGCTATTCTGACCTCCTATGCCAGAACTGTGTGTCAGAGAGATAATAAAATACAAGAGGAAGATGATGAATATTTGACAAATGTGTGACAGGGCTGAATTATACTGTGCCAAGTGGGGTGCTTAGATGTCTGCTTACTGCCCTTAATTACTTGGATTTTCTATCAGCAAACGTTCTGAGACCTCTAATAGAGAACTTTTATGGGTGTTATTTGTTTTGTTTTGTTTTGGCTTTAATTTTTGTTTGTTGTTTCTAGTCATAAGCTTTTTGTCTAGGAAAGACTGGAACTCAAGTGGACCTTTCTTTCCTTCCATGTACAAGAAAAGATTCCCCTCACCCCACCTCTGGTTTTTTAGGACCTTTGAAGAGCAATATATATTTGTATTGAAAAATAAGGCAGTGGCATTTTTGGGCTCTTGTAGTCTACAAGATATAATTCCTGGTTTCCACTGAGAAACGTATGGATTTTTCTCCTAAATATCACAAACTTTTAACTGTTACTGAATGTATGGAAAAAGAAAGGAAAAAAGTAATATGCCATCATATGAATGGTGCATCCATGTCAGAATATTCTGTGCAATTCTTTTCACATCTGTTTAGAAAGTTTATGTTTGCAGTTTATATTGGAAGTAGTCAAGAGAAGAGCAGGAAGGAAAAGTATGAAATGGCTGCTTTTGAAGAATGTCTGAATGGGTTCTCTCTTTGTAACCTGGAGAGGACTGAAGGGTAAGGGCCTGAGAGAGGGCAGAAGTCATAAAACATGGGAGAAAAAGTGAGTGAGGATTGGTTGATCACCTCACAAACCTATGCACTAGCAAGCTCAGAACAAATGAAATTAGTCACTCCTTCACCTAATCTGTAATCTGTGGAATTCCACGTTGCAGGATGTGTGAACACTGGGATAAATTTCAAGGAAGACTGAGCAAGTTCAAGAATAATAAATATGGAGTGATTAGGTACATAGGAATAGCCTGGTAGCTCTGGTGTGTCTCGGCTGCAAATTCTTGGGACCTTGTTAAGAATTCTTAGGAAGTATCTACTGTTTATGTAATTTGGATTTGATCTTTTGATAAGGAGATGATGGACTGATGACCTCAGAAAGGGCATTCTTAGAATTCCACCTGCAAATAAAATTGCTTAAATATAGTGGAACCACACTTAATTTCGGCCAGATGTATAAAAGTATTCTTAGAAATCCTAGTTAGTGTTGTGTATTCCAGGAACCTTTTCATTAATTTTCACATATGTTGTCTATTCCACTTTTCCTTCTCCAAAATCCTGCTTTTGTATTGATGTTCCTGATGGATTTTCATATGTTAAATGACTTGGGATGCTAATTTAGGGGTTTTTTTTAACTTGAACTCCTTAGTAAATGCAAAAATGTAAAGTGATGCCATTGTATTGTTCATACTGTATCTAGTCTGGCTTGTCTTTTGTGTGGATTTTTACAATTGTCTTCTCAAAACTGTTACAAGTACACTGAAGCGGCATCTATATTTTGTAACTTGGAACTGGGTATTGTTTCTCTGCAAGAATGTTAATGTCTTCTATGAAGAAATGTGTAGGCTTGTTGTGGGTTGGGTTTTTCATTTCCCAGAGTGATCAACTCCATTTTGTTTGAAAACAAGTATTAAAAACAAACACAAAGCAAAACACTCATATGACTTTTGCCATTATTTTGTTGCTGATTTCAAACAATATGCTCAATCTGCTTCTGTTTATACTTAGATAAACAGAGTATGTTGTAGTTGCCACTATCCAATCCTGTATCAAACTACATTACAGGGTATTTTAGTAATCAGAGTTTTATTTTCCATTTATATATTTAATCTATATAGTTTAATATTATTGTTTTCAGATACTTCCAAGTGTAACGAATGTCCACCCAGCTGTGAGAAATATGGCAGTTCTGTGTTTGGGTTGCTGCACCCTTCAGAACAAAGAATTTGCCCAACAACAGCTTCCATTGCTGTTCGAGGTAAAATGTCTGATCAGAAATGAAATTATGGTCTTTGTGACTTATTAAATAAATCTAGTCTTGTATCTATAACAAACTATCATACATCATAATGTTCTTTGAGAACCAGTGATTCCTGATTTCCTGAAGATCTGGAGAGTGTGGTTTCATGTAGATTTTTCTGATGTCTAATGAGATTCAATTTATCTTGGTAGTAGCATGGTTTTCCTTTGTAAGGTCACCTGTTGTCTTGAAATTTTCCAGGAATTCCTTATCTTTAAGGT
Source organism: Daphoenositta chrysoptera (assembly GCA_013397915.1). Classification (NCBI taxonomy): domain Eukaryota; kingdom Metazoa; phylum Chordata; class Aves; order Passeriformes; genus Daphoenositta; species Daphoenositta chrysoptera. The sequence goes on from VZRO01000504.1 coordinate 366,609, forward strand.
CTCACTTTCTCTTCCAAATCTGGGTGAAATCTGTCATGCATTTGTTACTCAGTACAGCAGAGAGAAGATGTATGATTCTCTAAGCCTTCCGGGAAACCAAACAAAAAACGTGTCTGTGATGGCTTTCACATTTGTTACATATACGTACCTGTGATCTTGGGTGTCTGGTTTAAATTCTGACAATTAATTAGTTTCCGGATTAAGGAAGAGTTTAAGTAGAGGACAAAGCAATATTCAAACTAAGAAATAATAGCATGGCCAAACATCTATGAGTAAGGAGCATGTAGGATACAATAATACCCACAATCCCATACTTGTGGTGAATGTGCTGATACCAAGCTAATTGTATCAAACATGGCATGTGTTAACATTTTTGACCCTGACTTTAAAGGAAGAGTGGGAGGCCATTGTGCTTTTCTAAGAGTGTTCAGGCAGACGTTTTAGAAATGACAGGTGTTGAGCTGATATGCTTGGCTCAGACAAGATGGTAGAGCTGTCAGTCATAGTAGGAGAACTTTGGGTTCCTAAAAAGTTAGCATTTACTATTGTTTTTAATTTGCCTTTGAGTATTGTCACATTTTACAAAAAGTTTGTTTAGAGAGGATTTCAGTTACTAAAGTAACTTACATTTTTGAGTTCAGTAATTATTTCTGCAGGCACTAAACCCCCCAATCTCTATGTAGGCTGCAGGCAGGGTGTTGGGCTAAACAGATGTAGAATCTCTGGGCTAACCCACAATATATGGTTTTACTTGCATGTAATTTGAACTGTAATACATATAGTAACCTATGTAACTTTGACTTTTATTACTCTCTTGGTCCCTTTTGTCTTTTTACATACTGTTGCTTTTAATTAAGCTGCACTTTTATTAAGCTATATTTCTGTAATGCCTAATGCTCTGGAGCCACCACAGGCAAACAGACTTTGTTTGTCCAGTCTGTTTACAAGTTGAGCAACAAAATTACATCTCACACATGGATGCTCACTCTGTGAGTGAAATTAATTTGATTTTATGTAGTGCAAATTGCATAGATGACTTGATAAATTATTTCCCAGATGGTATTATAAGTTCAGGTTTAAATTTGTATCACACCTTCCTATAGTTTGAAAACTGGTTCAAGTATTTTAAAAAGTTTCCCAAAATAATCACTCTTATTAAAGGAAAAATCTTACTATGCTAATTTCAAGATTGATGGTCTACTGAAAGATGATGTACTTATTTTCTTATTAAACCTAGGTTTTACAAGTAGATAACATAAAGATAAAGCTCGGTGCTTTAAAGGCAATCTTTGATCAACTAATGCTGTTTGGAATCGAGCCTTTTAAGACCAGAAGAGGCAATGACTCTCAAAGTGAGAGTGCACACATTAGAACTGAAAATGGTGAGGATGAAAGTGAAACAAAAGAGGAGGAAGAGGAGACTGCCACAGTTCAGAGCCTTTTGAAGGTTCTTTCTGGTTTCTTAGACAGTGAGGTAAGGAATATTATAAAACTTGCCTTAGTTTCGTTTTGTTTTAAAATTGTTTTTGCAGATGGCTCATTATCACATTAGGTTGCCTGGGAATATTATCTGATGTGAATTGAAATTAGTGGTCTAATATTAAAATACGTATCCTAGAAAATGATTACAAGTTTGTCACTGGTACAGACTAATGTTACGCTTGAGCTGCTTTGCATTCTGTGCTGGGGTAAGTATGTGAATATAGAGAATTGATTGGTTAAATAGAATAAAGGCTATTACAGTAAAGTATTAATGAAAAACATTATGGTTGGTGTATTGTGTATATGATGAGTTCTTTCTTCAGGATTCAGAACTTAGGACAGAAGCTGCAGAAGGCATTGCCAAACTGATGTTCTCTGGGAGGCTGATCAGTGCCAAGCTCCTTTCTCGTCTTGTTTTGTTGTGGTATAATCCCGTGACTGAAGATGATACTCGGCTGCGCCACTGTCTGGGAGTTTTCTTCCCTTTATTTGCTTATGCAAATAGGTAATGGTCTTTGCAATTCGTTGTATGACAATAGACATTGATCTAGCAGCTTTAGGAACCTTTTTTGGTCTTGCACAAGTAGAAACGGCACAAATGCAAATTAGACGTAGACGTCTAAGTCAGACTCCTATGCCTGTTGCTTTTGAAAGTACATAATCTCAACCTGTGACCATTCTGAAGATTTGCCATTAATTCCCTTTTACCCCTGTGGCTTTCCATGATTTTTTTTTCCTTTCCTAAGCCTATAATTGAAACTGTTCTCAAAGATATTGAGTAAACTTGATTTAAAAAGATGTGCATTACTTATTTATGCTGTTGAGCACTACAGGTAGGCTTTGAAGTGTCACTAAAAAGTAGCTAGCAGGAATGCTTCAAAAGAAAATAATCAGTGCCCAGCAGTTATCAGAGCAGCAGGCTGCTGGGTTGTGGCATGGGGTTTGTTTTTGTTTTTTTTTTTTTTTTAACCAAGGAATGCTCCAATTTAAATTCGCAGCATATTTAAACCTGTTTATTTTGGTGGTGGACAAAGGAGGTAGAGAGCTTATGTAAGTGAATAAGAGCTTAAATAGCAATTCTCATCTCCTTTTACCTGCTGTAAGAAAAAAATGTTTAGCTTATTTTTCAGTAGCTGCTAGTGGTTTTACTGAGTTAGAACGAACTGAGTATTTATCTGCTTTTTTATAGGTAAGTTTTAATTTAGGTGTGTTATGTTACCTTACCTATTTTTCAAAGCAAATTGAATTAAATTTTTGTGGCTTATGTGTCGCCACATTAAGAGGAGTAGTACAAAGGGGAGTTGTCTTGCAAAAACGGCAAAAAACCCCTAAGCAATGTATTTTTGCTGTTGTCAGAAAAAAACCAAAGAAAAATACCCAGTTTCTTTTAGAATGGGGTTTTCCCTACTTAAATTCTTATGAAAGTAACAGAAAAACTGATTTCATATGTTTCCAGTATCTCTAATAATGAGTAATGAATTTAAGCTTTTAACATTGATAATCTTTTACTTGTGAATGTCATCTTCTGGTGCTGTGAATTTCATTCTCCTTTTTTATGAGTTCTAGTGATTGCCCATGTGAGTAATCCTGTGTATTTCCAAGTCATTTGCAAATGAAGCAATTTTTTTGTGCCACGTAATAGATGATCTTTTTCTTGAAAAAATAACATGGTGTATGTGGTAAGCAAAAATCAGAAAAATCTGTGGAGAAAAAAATTCTAAATCTTTGTCTGGCTCATCGATTGAGAATCTCTGTTTAGTTAGAAAATCTCATTTATTTTCTATCTCAAAACATCTGCATCCTGGATCACAAATGGTCCGTTTTAAGTTGAGTAATTTACATTCTTCAGTTACCAATACTGTATTATTAGAAGCAAATTATTGAATACCATGTGTAACTCAGAACTTGTCTGCAAAGTTGCCATTCGGTAAAGGAGAATTTGCGTAATAAATGAGATTTGGCTGAGGCTCATACCTAAATTTCATACTGATCTCTCACTGAATTTTAAAATTCCATTTGTTTTGTGGGTGCTGCTCTGTTAATCTTTCCATCTGATCACAGATGGAAATGAAATACTGGAAATGAAATGTTTGGACTCTGAGGAAAAAATGTTGATCCTGACTTTCTAAATTAATCTCTCATGTAAGAAGGGTGGTATGGGATGCTAGAATAGAGACAAGGTCCTGTAATCAGTGAACAATCCTTATTCATGGAATCTCTTCTATAGAGCATTAAACTCTCAGGCAGCCTAAGAGGAGAAACTTCTACCTTGTGCCTCTATGTTATTAGAAGTGGGGTTTTTTCATTTACAGGAAATAATCTGAATGATACTTCAATAGTGCTTGACCCAATATAAAGCCTTAAAGCTGCTGAAAGGGAGAGTTCTTGCTTTGGTTCTTTTGTAGCCAATTGTAGTGCTCAAAAGGTTTTTTGTCAGAGGGTTTGGCTCCGTAATCCAGCAGCAAATAAACAGAATTTTTAAAAAATCATTTGCTTTCTTAGTTTTCTCCTGTAGTTATTTGGATTCAAATAAGAAGTTAATATAAGTATCAGCAAGAGTAATTAAAGGCTTCATTTCAACTGTACCTTGTACTTTTTGACATCTTACTTGTTAAATTGTTTTGACAAGTCTTGTGGAACCACACTTTTAGACATCTTGCTGCAGAACCAAGTGAAACATGATTTTTAGGCTTGCTTGGCAGGAGTTATGAACTCTTCTGAGAAAAAAGTATGAGTATTTCTTCCAAAAATCTTATTAACCACTGCATACTTTTTTTGCCAGGTTTCCTTGCTTTCTTACACAATGAAAAGTTACCCCCAAAGAAACATGCTAGCAGAAACGAAGAATAAGCAGAAAACAAGACTAATCTATGAAAATGAATTAGAGACATGTATTTATGTAAATGTTTTCTTTTGTCCTTCAAGATAGAATATGTCTGTATATATCAGTTGGGTTTGGAGTAGTAAGGATGAATGTTCAGATTCTTCAGAGGAAGGAGGTGTTACTTAAAACTTGCTTGAAATACCATGTGCTAAAACTTCAGTTGGTTCTATGAAACACTTTTGATATCTTGATCTTGCTGGCTGTTGCTACCAATTTTGGCTGCTTTCACTTTGCTTTGACCAATGTAATGGGTTAGTGAACTTTTATCATGGAAGAGAAAACTAAATTTTGTCTCATTATGCTACTAATACTTGATTTCACTGAAACAGATCTAACCAGGAATGCTTTGAAGAAGCTTTTTTTCCAACTCTGCAAACACTGTTAAATGCTCCTGCAACATCACCTTTGGCTGAAGTAGATATCAGTAATGTTTCTGAACTGTTAGTGGACCTGACCAGACCAAGTGGACTGAAATACCAGTGCAAGAAGTCTCAGGACTATCAGGTACAATGTGTTAAACTGTAGGAAAATAGTACTTGTGTCAAATAAAGAACTACTCCCCCTTTGCTTACTGCTACCTGTCTGGGCCTCTCTGGGATTGCCAGTGTCAGCAGTTGGATTAAATGAGCACCTGTTCAGGTAATGAAGTCTTTTAGCTTGACACTTTCCTCCCCTTTTCTTCCCCCTCCCCCAGAATCCCCCTCCTTCCTACAATTAAAAAATGCTAGTAGGAACTTGGCTAATTGTTTATATTGTGAAGGTATTTATAAAAATCAGTTGATGAATGTACTGAATATAGTGTATTTTAGGAAAATGTTTGCTGTGTAACATTAGCCAACTGTTTTAATCAGATTGTTCTCACTGCTGCTTCTTGTAAATAGTTCCCAGCAAAATTACTGGTATCTAATTTCTTTCCTTTGCAGGAGTTAACAGTGCATGATACTTTAGCCGTGAAAATTTGCAATGAAATCCTGGCGGATCCAACTGCAGCAGATGTCCGTATTTACGCAAAAGCTTTAAATTCACTAGAACTCAGTAGTTCTGCTACAGAGAATCTTCTGGTGTTGCTCAATGAGATTCAAGAGGTAGTACATAAGTAGCATGCTTCTTACTTTTTTAATCATTAGTAGTCTACTGTTCTGATACACTTAAAAATGGAGGGCCTTTTGTTTACTATGACAATATGACTGGAATTTCTCTTCTAATCAGTCATTGAAAATTAAATTTTGAGTAATTTACAAAAATCTGAGCTGATACCACTGCGTAAACTACCAACAGTATAACTAGTGTGAAACAGTGTGCCCAACTTGATACGTTACAGTAAGTTTTTTGACAACCGTGGTGTAGTTTTTTTTTTTTTTAAGTTAAAATAAAATTCTGTATTAAGTCTTGCAGTTTTGCAGCTTATCTTTAGTTACTATTAACAGCTGAAATTTTACACCTGAACTTATGAGATAATGGGGAGATCATTGGGCAGCATGGAAAGGATGCTTGATTTAAGATGAAATGGGAAGGGATTACAAGAGTTTTGCTTTGGTGCTTTTATTAATATCGAAAAAAATTAAAATTTGGAAGTGTGGCACATGAACACAATGGTATATAGAAATGTTGAAAAAAATGCTGAATCCACTATGGGCATATTATCCAGAGGTAGCTGTACTCCATGTCTGGTTGCTTTAATTTTTTTCAGGTTTCCTTTAAAAAAATTATGAAAAAAAAAAAAAGGGATTTCATTGCCTAGTATTGACGGAGAAACTCTTTCTCCTTCCAGCTTGACTGGTCACTTTCATGTCACACGTTGTGTCCTTTGTGCAGTAATTTCAACTAATCCTATTACTAGTCAAATTCTATAGATAAAAGAAATAGTTGTAAATTTAAATAGCATTTAACATTAAATGTCTGTTTTCCAGAAAGTGGAAGATAAACCATGTCAAAGAGTTATTGAGAAGATCCAAATGAAATTGACCAAGGATCCTAATGTGAGCAAAAGCCGCTCTGGAAGAACTGAGGAAACAGGTCTCTCTGAAAGGACCCAGGAAGGTGACATCACATTGTCTGAAAATAATGTTCACAATGAAGAAGGTAATTCAGGAGAGGTGTAGTACAGCAGGTGTACAATTCAGTGAATTGTTTAGATGCTATGAAAATAAGAAGCAGTAAGAACTTGAGAGACACTCCCAGCTCCCTCAGCTGCTCCTCATAACACTTGTGCTCCCGACTCTTCCCCAGATCTGTCACCCTTCTCTGGACTCACTCCAGCACCTCCATGTCTTTCTTGCAATGAGGGGCCCAAAACTGGCCATGGGATTTGAGGTGTGGCCTTATCAATGCTGAGTACAGGGGAATGGTCACTGCCCTGGTCCTGCTGACCACGAAGTCTCTGGTACAAGCCAGGATGCCACTGCTGGCTCCTGCTCAGCTTGTGGATATTCAGCTGCTAGAGCTGGTCCCTTAGAATTTCAGTGTCCTCAAATGGAAAATCACTGTTCCCATGCTCATGGTCCTTCAGTTCAGGAGACTGGGCAGCCCGAGGTCCATCAGTAGTATTAAAGAATCAGGCAAACAAAGCACTGAATGGCCCTGCTTTTTCTCTAGTCCTGTTAGTCAGGTGACTGACCATCTTCAGCAAGTGTTCATCCAGTGCTTGTTTGGACCTCCTCCTATTTTTACTGTACTTTCAAAAGTCCTTCTTTACTATCTCACCAAACACTGACAAGGTTCACCTGTAATAAACTTTGGCCTTTTGTGCCTGCTCCCCATGTGTATGAACCACAGCTCTGTCATCTTCCTGCAAAGCCTGACCTTGCTGTCAGAGATCTTGCAGTCCTTTTTCCTCCTGAGCTGCACAAGGAGGTCCCTGTTCAGACAAGCTGATCTTCTGCCCCACTCGCTCAGCTTCTGGCACAGTGGAAGGGGCTAAACACTTGCCAGGAATAGTTTATGTATGACTGACCTTTGTTGGGGTGGAGTTAGAGCTGAGTGACATTTTAAACTTCCTTTTAGCCTTACTAGCTAGTTTCTGGTTTTAAAGAAAAAGTGGGGTTCAGTTGTGTGGCTTTTTAATGTAACAGCCAAAATTTAAAATACTGGTACTTAAGATAATCAACTTTTAATTTATGAGTTCTGCATGTGTTATTCTGTTTAACAGAAAATAATAAAGATACTCCTCATACTCCAGTTAATGAAGTTAAAGAAACTGCAAAATTAAGATCTACAAGAAGCAAAGCTGGCAAAGGTACAGTGGCTACAATATTAGTTGTTTTTAATAAAATAATTTCATACTAACTTTTTTGTGAATGTATAAATGGGAAAGCCATACAACTTCTCTGTTGTAGATTTTACAATTTTATTTGTTGAAAGATTAAAGTAGTTTGTTCTGTGGAAATTTTTGTGCTGTTAACCTCTCCCAATAACACAGATTTCAAAAAAGAAAAAAAGACTGACTACAGGATTGCAGATAAGCCAGCCACAGCCATTGACAGTAATGTACAGGTGTCTCTGGGAGAAGTGGAAAACTGTGGGGTTTTTGTTGATTTTTTGTGACCACATTCTGTCTATGCTGACTGCATATTTCTATGTTTCAATGCAATATCAAACACTGAAGAAAGATAGATACAAAACTAGTTTAAGAAAATAAATGGTATGAAGATACAAAAAGAGACTTTTGTTTATACCTAGGACAGCGGAAAGCAGCAACAGAAGTGAGGTCTGTGACCAGAAGAAAAACTGGTGCAAGTGTAAAACGTGGTCTTGAAAGGTAAATCCTTGTCTCCCCACCATCAAAACCATGATGTCTGTTCTAGCAAGGAAGTTTAATTCAAATGTTTTTCTTTCCCAAGCCTGTATGTTTTGATATCCTTTGTTCCTAAAACACAGATTAATATTTAAGAAAAAAAATTCTTTAAACTGGTACTTTTGAAACAGTGGCAGATTCTGTCAAGGAGCCTGTAACATTTTTTTTAACATATCTTTTGTGTGTTGAGTCAACAGGTATTGTAGCTGAAAAGAGTCAGATTTTTGGTTTACATTATTGCTCTTCTTCCAATTAGTTTTTTCTGTCCTTTTTAATCTGTTCTGTGGAAGTGTCAATTTTTAAAATTTAAATTCTTTTTCCCCCTTCACAGTTTTGTTGCTTGTTGTCCAACATGTAGTTGAGGTGTCTAGAAATGACTGAGAAGTGAATATAGGCAATGGATTTCTTCCCTTATGATCTTGCAGTATATAAGCATTAAAACAACATTATCTTTCTAATTTTCAGCTGTGCTCAACTCTTTCTTAAGCAAGTAATCCATTTAATTTATTGTGGACTTTATTGTGACGAGGGTCAGTTTCTCCCATTTGCCTATTTGATGTGTTTGCTTTGATTTCACCTAATTTTGGGGGAATTTTGCTTACTTTGCAACTGCTTATCTCTCGGTTATCTTTACTGATACTGCTATGTCACTTGGAAAACACCAATATATTCTCAAAAAAGAAAAATTTTGTAATTGGTAAGAAGTATTGTTGCTCTTTAAGACCATGTTTCAAGTTTGTTCCTATAAAAGCTCTTCAGTTTGCTTAGTCTTTTTTACCTTACTCGTAAATATTCTATGTTTCAGTTGTGATCGAATTCCAGAACCAGTCCCAGTGTCAAGTTCAAGGCCTCAAAGACGAGCAAAAACTTTGGCACTGGAGAAAACTCGAATGAATCTTTCAAGACTATTGAATGAGGCAACAGATGAGTGAAGACAAAAGAAGAAAGTGCCTTTGTCAACAGTGGTAGTTAACATCAGACTTGAAAATAAGATTTTTTTTCTTGCTAGTCATATTTAGCTCCTTTATATCAATCATCATTTATAATTCTACATTTCTATACTAGTTTTTTTAAAAATAGATGCTTTTAAATAATTTCCTGGTGTGAAGTCCTTCATTCATGTAATAAAAACTGATTAAAATATTACCTGAACAAAACTTGGATTTTTTTCTTTTACTTTATAGAGAAGAATGCATCTTACCTGCAAATAAAAATTTCTGTTGATGCTAAGTATTCCATAGTTTAAGCTGTTTTGTTATTTAACATTAGCAGAGAGTGGTTGCTTGTGATGGCAGCAATTTCAAATGTACCTACTTTTATGGCACCCACTTTCTTCATTTTTATAAGGTTTTATAACAGTACAGCATGTATTTGCTGTTCATGTTAATGTAAAATAGAGTTGATCTTAATTGGGAATTCTGTTTCCTGCAGGTGTGTGCTCACTTTATTAAACAATGTCAAAGTGGTAAAACTGAGTAACTGATTTTACAAACCATACTGAAAGTCTATTGGTGCTGACCTTGTTATATAGAATCAGTGATATGCTTTTAGAAAAGCATAAAAATAAGATCTGGTAAAGGAAAGGAGTATTCAAGTACAGAAGGGGCAAAAACTTTAATCCTCTAAGGTCAGTCTTTTTAAAGTAGTATCCAATTGTTATTTCTTTGTAGCTGTGAAGTTCAGAATACGTGGGAGTGCTCAGGAGTTTCATAGGACAGTAGGCTGAGCTGTGGTCTCCCAGTAGTCGCTGGTGGCTGAGCAGGTTCACCCAGGCTGGAACCACCTGGGCTCTCGTGTCCGTGTCGCTGTGGGGTCATTTCGGAGCCGTCAGAGCAAACTCACTGCACTCCTCGACATGCTCATCTCAGCTGTTGAAGCCAAATGCAGATTTCTAAGGAACTTGCACTTAAAATAGGTAAATATACTATAAATGATCTTGGATAATTCTCAGAAACAACTTAGGGACACAATTGAAAAGTAGTATTCATGAAGTGTAATGCCCAAACTTATGCTATTTTCAAGCTTGCGTATAGGAAACAGAGGGGTTGTGTTGCCTTTCATCCTTTGCAGTTCTTGTTGGAAACTTGTCAAACTGCAAAAGGCCACGACACACTTTTCTGCTGGTATTTGCTCTATTCAGAAGCTACTGTAACTGATGAATTATTTTTGTAATTTTAAACACAATTTTGAGGTCCTGACCTCCCTCTTTTGGTAACTTTTCAAATCCCCAAATTGTATTGTAGTGTGAGTTTGTGTACATGCAGCCACTTTAGATCAGAGATGCTCTCTGTCCCCTTGAATGCTGCCTGAACATAGCTGAAATGGGCAAAGTATATAGTTGTTTTTCTCAGTTGTAAGTCAGAGCTTCCCCGGGGCTTTAGTGTTGGGGTTTTTTTAATTTAAGTTACAAGTTCTCTCTCATCCTCCCTCTCTTGGGTGGTTTGTTCTTTAAGCACTACTACACTTTGAACAACTGATGCTAGTCCACTCTTATTTTTTCCTAAAATGTGTTTTGAGGCAAAGCAGGAGCAATCAAAGTCTATAAAGGCCTCTGGGCATGCCCTCCTGAATAATCTTTAGTTTTGCCTTCTTGCTGTTCTGTTGTGCCTTGCCACATATGCAGGTTCTATCTCTGGCATCTCTTAGGAATACTGGATTGAAAAGATGAGGTTTCCCTCAAGTCACCTCCCAGTCTGTGGATGCCTCTGCTGTGGACGTGGCTTCACTGGTGTGTGTGAATAGAAAACAGACTTTGTCTAACTGGAGGCCGCCAGGGCTGCTGTGGCGCTGGAGTCCCTGCCCTGTGGGGGGAGGCTGAGGGAGCTGGACTTGTTGAGCCTGGGAATATTGGAGGATCCCCAGTTACCTGCAAGGAGTCTGGTAAAGAGACAGAGTTGGGCTCTTTGTTGCATATGATGAGAGGATAAAAAACCAATGGGTATGAATTGAAACTCAGACCAGAATAGAAGGTGAAAGAGGCAGTGGAACAGGTTGAAAACTGCTGGAACAGGTTCCTTGTGCAGGTTCTGTCCAGGACTTTTTGAAGGCAGGACTAGATGTGAAGTACTCGCAGCTGGCTACCTTTGAGCAGGGTGTACAACTGTGGACCTTCCTGGTGTCCTTTTATGCCTGTTTTACCCTGTGATCCTTTCACACCACAAACCTGAGCAGCAACTGGCACTGAATTTGCAGCACCTCTGGGCACATTGCCTGCCCAACTCCCTGTAAAGAGAAGGGTTTTCTGTGTAATACAATATTTGATGTGTTCTTGTAAAATTACTTTACCTTTCCAGGAGGGGTAGCTGCATAATTGCAGCTTGGGATGAACAGATGTGTGCTGTCTCTCAAAGTTCACTGTTACTGATAATCAGAGTTTCAATGTATGCAGCTGCCTGAGAAAGTCACATTGGTAGCAAGAACACCATCCAAAGGTGATGAGGAGCCAAGCCTGGAATTAGCTTTCTTGCAGTGAAAAAAATCTTTACTTGGTATGCATTACTCCTTATAGCTAAAATAATGCTGTTTTTTACTTTAATTCTATGTGTTGAAAGTACTTAACTTCCCAGCTGCTTAATTAAGGAATAAAATTTTAATCCCTAAAATACTTAATTTTATTTAAAAATGGACCGATTACTGTGCATCCTTGCTCTTTGCTGGCTAAACACAGCAGGGTGTCAAACACAAACCACACTAGACCTAGACTTGATTGCCTGTTAAATAATGGTCAAATAGCAGTGGTCACTCATCAAACTTAGAGATCCCATGTTTAATCCCACACTAGTTTTTGTTTCTTAAAACCAGTTTTGTGATCCTTTGCTTGCATATTCAGTCTCTTCAGCCTACACGCTAAAACACCTCTTGAGACTGGCTTTTGGCCAGTTGCTCTCTGGGGACAGCAGGGGCTGGTGAGCTTGGGTTATGCCTGAAAGCTCTTGAGTCAGCAGCTGTCACTCAATGTGACTCATAGGAATAATAATAACAGTAATAATAAATAATAATAGTTGCTAACAAAAACAGGCTCCTGCTTGGAGCTGAGGGAGACATGTCCAAACCAGGGAGGCTCTGGTATTTACTGTGTCTTTGAAATCAGAAAATCCATGTGGCATCTCCTCCCCCGGGCACACAAACACCATTCCAGCTGCATTGGCTCCAGTGCTTGTGAGACTCCGTGTCCCGCCCGACTCTTTACTGATCCTTGTGCTTTGGTGGGGCTCCACTGAAGTCAGCTTCAGTGCCTCTCCCCTGGGAAGTTCACTTCTCCTTTTGGCTTTCTTGCCCCACAGAATCCACGTGCATTAAGCAGTTGAGAGACATAAACACCTTCTAAACAGCACTAAACATGATGAATGTTTATTCTTTTAATCACATTTTGCACTTTTAATCATCTCCGATGCTTCAGTGACTCAATACCCTCTTGGGATCTTGTGACACCAGAATTTATAACAATCTTTATTTCAGTTACTGGATTGCACCTGCAAACCAACAAACCTCTGTAAAGAGGAATTGCATCCTCACTTTTTAAAGATGAATCTTTAAAACCTTTCTTTTATAAAATACAGTGACTTCCAAGGAAATTTCCTTCTGGAAAATTAGTTCTTGTCAAGTAAAGGACAGACAACTCATCATGAATTAAGAAACCTCTACTCTAGCTACTGAACGTATGACTCCAGAAAAGAGAAGTATATTATATGGTTTTATTCTAACACTTTTGTTATAGCTCTATTAATAATAAAGTTTTGATGAATGAAGTACATGAACCTTGCTAAGATCATTTAAGCATGGAATGTCTACAATGTAGTCAGCTACAACCATTTACTACTTCTTTGAGTAGAGATAAAATTTTGATTTTACATTGAATTTCCAAAGTACACGGAAAAAATGAAATAGAAGAGCATTTACATCCATTTTAATTGGTGGCAGGCATAAATTCATAAAAACAAATGGGGAAGAAAGACCATTTAGCAGAAACCTCAAAAAGTGCAGATACAGATTTGTTGAATGACAATCTTTCACGAGATTCTCCAGCAGGCTTGGTCTTTCTTTTATACATTAGGGTCATTAAACACTGTCACACAGAAGTTATCAAGATAACTGAAGATGAAAGCATACTGCAGAAACAAACTGGTGCTTCCATACATTTCAATCCATTGGTGAAGGAGATCTCCTCAGATAATTTACCTTTGTACTGCTTTGCTTCGAGGTAGTCGGTCTCCACCTGTTACAGATTTGTTTGAATTATTACCATAAATCTTTACATGGTGACCTATGCCACAAATTACATAATATATTAACTTTCGTGCACGAAAATAAAATTGGGAAACAATAGTTAAATTTAAAGAACATAGAAAAATCACAATACTATTAAAGGGGAACATCTGATTCTGATATAAATTTGTACTGCAAGAATTTCTGATGGTCAGATGTGAAACTTCATATTTAGAAAAGAAAAAGTACATCAAACTGAATAATGCTAGTAGTATATAAAGCCAAATCACACAAGATCATTTCAAGATCAATGTAATAAATGCTTATTATTTAGCAGAAAAAAAATCAGGAACAATGTACAAAATAATAGTGCAAGAACAGCTGCAATCTATTTGTTCTCATCAGTTTTGAGATTTTGGTTAAAAACTTTACAGCTGGCGAGAGATGCTGCTGAAAAACTCAGATTCCACTCAGTGGGCTGATTAAGGCACATCTTTATGGACTTCAAATGTTCATTTTCTGTGTTCATGTCTATTGAATTCTGCGGCTCCGAGACTTTCACTTGTAGCGTGCTGTGAGAAAAGAAGTGGGGGTAGGAGAGGGAAAAAAATAAGAAAAAGTTTAGTACACTTTCCTCTTGCCCTGCAAATAAGCTGATAAGAGGCAAGATGAGGTGGTGGCAGATCTTGTATTCTGCTGGGGTTTTTTGTTGTTGTTTGAGTGCACCGTGTTCTGGAAACACTGAGATTGGAACCTGTGCTGTGCTGTAGATGGGGCTTGTCTGTGTGGGGCTGGCTGGGGCTCTGTCCACGGCAGCGCCTGTCCCTGCTCAGCCTCCTGCTCGTGCTTTTCCTTTGCAGGAGGTGCAGTAACAGCTGGCCTTGTTTAAACCATCTCCAGCTGACTAAAGGAACAGAGCAGGAGCTGGGCAAGAGTTTGGGGCTTGTTTTTATTGCTGGCAATATGAACTTAGTGCAGCCATGGAAGGACTCAGATATAGACAGTATTTTGTTTTAAATTGAGGGGAAAAAGTAATACAAGGAGGGAAAGAAAGCCAGTCCTTTGTGGGGGTAACTAAGCAGAATAGGACAGATGTGTGGATTGAATCATCAATTTGGGTTTGGGTTGGAAGACACCTTTAAAGCTCATCTGCTCCAACGCCTCTGCAATGAGCAGGGACATCTTCAACTAGACCAGGCTACCCAGAGCCCTGTCCAGCCTGATCCTGAATGTTTCAGGGATGGGACATCCACCACCTCTCTGGACAGCCTTTTTCAATGTTTCACCATCCTCATCATCAGAAATGTCTTCCTTAATATATAAAGCACTCAGAAGTGCTTTACGATATAGAACACACTCAGAAGACAATTTCAATCCTCATTTCAAGCCTCTTCATCCCTTTTATTTTACTGTCTCCCTCCTGCAGTGATTTTTCCCCCTGTGTATGATACATTGTTTCTCACCATCCTTTCCAAAGCTTTTGAGAACTTCAAGAATGATACCAAGTTGAAAATATTTCTGAGATACTAAAAATAATGTTTTAAGTACTGTAATTAAGGGTAGGAGGTAATCACCATACTGAAACTTATCTGAACAGTTTTCTATCAAAGGGGTACTTAAGTAGCAAAAAAGGCTTTTACTTGCTGCATTTCAGGAAAACAGGTTCATCACAGAACTCAGGTGCACATTTTGAAGGCTTGAATGTGCTGCAGTGTAGTGCTCACATGGGTGTGCAGAGCAGCTGAGGACAGTCAGTGTAGGACTGTACCCTAAAACATTGGCTTGTGTTACTCAAATATCAATGACTGACTGATTAAAGCATTTCCTGTGTCACAGCAAAAGGGAAAGATCTTAGGCAACAGCTAAAATTACAATTCACTGTTGTTTTTCACAGATATCAGAAACAGTTTTAATTCTTTCACATTTCAATATAAGCTCCCCTGAAGGCTGTCTGCCTTTCTGGCATGGCAGTGAAACAGACACTTCTCATTTCCTAACCCTAGTTCCCAACCCTCCAGACTGGGGCACTGCTCCTGTGCCCTGTATTTCCTTGTGTCATTATTCAGCCTCTATTTTTGGTCTTGTTTTGCCTTGTACCCTTTTCCTCTGGTTGCTCTGATCTTTTCCTTCCTGCAGGAAATGGACTGCAGGTGTAGGTGAGGGACAGGACTTCAGTCAGCAAGGTTACTGTCTTGAGTTTACAACCTCTTCAGACTTGGATCTTTGCCCTCAGAAAGTCAAAGGCTTTTCTTATGACCATGGGATTAAGTGCACATGGTGATGCATGGAGATGGTGTTAAGGCTGACTTCTGCAGTTAGCAGCTTTCCTCACTCCTACCTATTTTCTGCTTTTCAGGCATGGCCAGCTAGCAAAACATAACTTCTAACAACTACCCAACAGCTAAATGAAGGATAGGGCAGGAATGTTTTGGTTTGGGTTTTTTGTAAGGGTTGGAGTGGGGTTTTTTTTTGGTTGGGTTTTGTTTTGGTGTTTTTTTTTTTTTTTTTTTTGGTGGTGGTTGCTATCTGAAAGGAACATAAATGCATTGCTAATCAAGAAGTTGCAAACTATGAAGTAGTATATACTTGCAAAGTGCTTTAAAACCCAGCATTTCTACTGTCTTTAAAGCACTAGACAGACAAACCCTGTTGAACACTGGGCAAGTGCCAGACAGAAAAAGCCAAAGGTTTGGGCTCCTCATATGACCTGGCACTTTCCTTCTGTGTATCAACTAGGAATTGGACCAAGCTGGTAAGGGCCATTTTCCAAACAACACTGCTGGTGGGAACAGTGTATCCCAAGGATATGGAGCAATTGTGACCATCATTCCTTCCCATTTGCTTGGACTACAAATGAAACTACTGAGTGCTATTATAGTACCAAACAGCACTTTCCAAGGACTCAGCTCTCTCAGGGACTGCCCTACTCTTCCTCTTTTAGGTTTGTGCAGGTTTCGGTACAAGGTGCAGTAGGCTGCACTGAATTTGCAAAACTAGAACTGAAGTATGTGGTGATAATTGTCATGTGGTGATCTATTTACCTCTCAGAGAAGAACTCTACGAAACTCAAGACTTTGCTTTTTAAATGAATGCATAAAAACAGGACTAGAAAAATTTTAATTTTTTCCCCTAGTTCCTCGGTATGGGTAACATCGACACAAAAAGTTTAAGTATTTTAGAAAATTTTACCTTGATAAAAATAAAGTGGAAAATAATATGGTTAGAGATCTGCATTAATATATTTGTTAACCAAGAAGAACCTAGTCTTTCATCTTGCTTTTCATTCCTTTACCTGTAGTGATTAATTTTCTAGTTGTTGATTTAACAAGGTAAAAAAATGGTGTATTTGAATATTTTAAAGTCAGAGAATGTCATTAAAGGGATAAAATTAAACAGAAGCAGTTGAATTTCTCCAGACAAATCCATCAATAGATTCTACTCTGCATTTTATTCCACTCTACTTGCACAAGCTCCACAGTGCATTAAGCATTCCTAGGAAAAGAAGATGGTACACACAGCAACCCTCCTGTCAGGAATTCAGATGACAGCCTGATGCTCCCAAAAGCCACAAAGCCTATTTCAGTAGAGCTTGGAAGAGCATCCCCACTTTACAGCCCCCTGGAGCTCTCCACTACCAACACTCACACCAGTGAGAAGATAGAGTTCCCTTTAATTTCCCAGACAACAGCCACATACTGATCTTACATAATGGTCTCTAAAAAGGTTAGAATTTCCAATGTGCTTGCCATTCCAGCAATTATCATCTGTTTTGTTTTTATTCACTTGGGACTGACTCACTTAATCAGCTTCCATGCATGTGATTTGTGGAAGTCAGCTACAGGTGCTTCTGTGACATGGAACATAAACTTCAGCCATGGCATATCCAATAGCTCTGTTTTTACTAAGGAATTTGAAGACAGGAACACAGTGCTGAAATCCCAGTGAAAAAGATGAAAACCACTTTCATTTTTTTCATAATTTGTATGACAATTCTTGAAAATTTGGTATTTTTTTCTTCATCTTTATTTACACTACCCTCTCCTAGTCCTTTTCTCTAAATAGTCTTGAAGTGCTGGTAACATATTTACTGCTTAATTGAAAAGATTGAATATTTCACCACGTATAATAACTGATCCATATAATTCTTGTCTCTTCTTAGAAAGTAAAGAGAAAAAAAGGGATATGGAAACATGACGACACTTTTTAATCTGAAACAAGAGCGATTTGAAAAAACGCCTGGGGGAGCCAAGTTCAGCATCCCTTCAGCAGGTGCTCTGCCAAGGCTCTGTGCAAGGGGCTGTTCAGTCCCAGAGCCGAGACTCTTCCCCAGAGCCACGTGAAGCACAGAGGGTGGCAGTGTGGCACTGCGAGGGCACAGCGCGCCGTGCTCGGTGACAGGACACACCGCGGGGTCCCTGCAGGCTGGGAATGCCCTCCTGTGCCCTGGGCTTGCTTTGGGAGCTGCTGCACACCAAACCATGGGTCTGAAACACTGTCACTGAGGACTCCAGGATGGTTCTGTGTGTGTTGCAACTCCCAGTTCCTGTATCACCATTACTGAATCACCTCTGAATTTACCATCCTTAAACAGCGCTGGATAAAGGATGAATTCCCTGTGTTTTTCTGCCAAATCACCCCTGTGCTATTCTAACCAATCTCAGCAGCCAGATCAGAGGTACATCGATGGACTCTCAGGTCCTCTCTGCTCTCCCTGGCTAAGCAGAGAACCCTGTGTGTAGTTAAGTTTCCAGGCCTGCTGGGGCCTAAAAGGATCATCTCTCCCCACAAAATTTTCCTCCTATCATTAAATAAAAAAGGAATAAATAGAAAGGTTTGAATTCAACCTTCTACTAAAGCAGGCTATGAGTGGCCTCCCTGTGCTCCTAAGTGTTAAAAAAACCCCATGTCTTTTCCACATTTCCTGTTAAAACTGCCTGAATACAACTTCTTTTTTTTTTTTTTTTTTTTGAAATGTCACATTTCTTTCTTTAGTTTTACCCAAATCATCATTATACTAATAGAAATACTGATTTTTAATAGCAGGATGGGAGATCAACACCAGAAAAGTTGAGGCTGCCAAGCACAAAAGGAAAATAATATTCTTTGAACTGCTTCTTTTCTGTGCAGTTTGGAGCCACATAATTCTGGAAAAACAGGGAATTTGACACCTGTTGTTGTTGTATGAAAATGATAGAGTTTAAAAGAATCTGGCTAGCTCCAGTCCATATATTTGCTGAGTTAATTTGTCACAACATGTTGAAAAAAAGTAGGAAAAAGAAAAAGTAGGAATTTGTAAATGTGTCTCTTATCTGTTAGGTCAGTCCTCAGCACTTCCCACCAGAGATTGCCTTCAACGCTGTGTGTTCCTGTGCTGTGAAACAGCTATCACAGTATCACTGTGGGGTTATGTTTCTCTGAGTCTTTTGCAACACTTACACATAAAAACATCTCCTTCCCCACTATGTGAGAGCAAGGCCAAGCTGGTTCTTACCGTCCTGTCTGACAGAAAATCTGCAAACTGCACTTGTTAAACACCACCAGCACTGATGTGCAAACTGGTGGCTTGGAAAGCGTAGGAGAACCTGTGACACACAGCACTGACTCGAGGCTTTTACAGAAAGGTTTCAGAAACACTGAGTACAAAGAGTAGAACTTTAACAGAATT
Organism: Daphoenositta chrysoptera; assembly: GCA_013397915.1. NCBI lineage: Eukaryota > Metazoa > Chordata > Aves > Passeriformes > Daphoenositta > Daphoenositta chrysoptera. The sequence goes on from VZRO01000504.1 coordinate 385,638, forward strand.
AAAAAAAATGTTCTCTGTACAAACTCTACTCAATTTCTCAAAGAAAGGAACACATGGAATATACTAGGTTAAAATCTACAATGACTACAGTAGCCCCAGTGTGATTTCCAACACAGATTGATTTGGTAATGAACAGGTATCGAAAAGACAGTAAACCAAGCACGCATAGGCTGACTGATTGTCTCTGAAATTTAAACTCATTTTTTCCACAATGCCAAAACCCAGCAACAAAAAATCTACAAAGAAAGTTTTAATGTCTCATTTCCATTTATCAAATGGATTCTCACTGTAATATGAAATAACATATTTCAGCTGTGAGGATGGAATCCCACTTGGGAATCTGAGAGAGAAAGAAATGCCCTGGAAATCAATCAAAGCAAGCTGGGGAGACAAGCAATACTCAGGGAGTCTTAAAAAGTTAGATATATGAGCTGAGTTTAACACAGCTGGAGTGCTACGACAAATAAAATGGTACAGAATACCAAGAAAGGAGGTGAACTGAATGGAGACAAAAGACAGGGTGAGAAGTCACAACCAGCTGTAAAGCCAGACTGAAATTATGGTGGAAAGTTTATTTTGCTCTTCAGAGCTAACTCAGAATTGTTTTATTTGCTTGAGAAAAAAAAAAGAATGGAAAGAAAGGAAATATGAATGAAATATATACAAAATATATGAGAAAGATAGCTCAAAGAGGCAACTAGGAATTTGTGAGCACTCTTGGCCTGTCAGTGAAAGAGCATTACTTACTGGTAGCTATTTTCTGAATCTATATATTGAGATACCCCCACATTGTTCAAGCTTTAACATGCACAGTCACAAAATTATATGCAGTAATAATCATTAGTACTTCCTCTTCACAGAGCACAGCACAGTAACACCAAGCAGCAGATGTTACATCTTCAGGTAAACATCTGGCAAGTGGGATGGATGGCAATGGTTTCAGAGTGCAGCTAGAGAAAGAACATGACTTTCTCCCCAGAACCAGCCAGCCTCAGAATATTACACACAACAGATCACAGGCAACATAAAAGGTTCAAACTGCAATTTCATTGCAGAATTCAGAAACCAAAACTTCTTAAAAAAAATAAATTAACCAGGATTGCACAGCCATGGAAGTACAGAGCTCCATTCTGATGGCTCCCCAAAATACAGGGCAGACTCAAATACATGTTGACAAGTTTAAATAGCAACAACATTGATGCCCCCTTTTAAAATTATAATTATTTAAAGCAGCCTGAGAAAGTTATGTAGAACAGTGATCCTTTTGACAAGAATCACCTTGTTTTGTGGTGTTATAGACTATTTAGCAGTCCACAGAAGGCACAGGGTTCTTCAAGAACAAGCAAGTAGAATATTAATGTAAACTGTCACTGAAGTGGGCATGAAGCGGTCATAAAATTCTAGGCCATAATTTACTAGTGATGATAGTACACAACCTGTTAAAGAAACAAAATAATCCTATGATCTCAAATTGTTCATAGCAAACTGTCTTCAAAGATCTTGGAAACAAAAAGCGGCTAAGATTCTAACAGTTGAAAGGAAGCATCATTAATTTGATGATGAACATAATGAATTCTTAGCTTCTAGGCACCACCATGAAACAAGCCTTCCTCTGATCATCAGTACCTTGAAAGAAAACTAATTTCTAGTTATTACTACAAGTTAGCAGCATGTAAATAAATAATAAAAAAACCCCTAAACACTTGCTGTGCAGATGAGCACTGTTGTATTTGACTTAGAAACATACTATAACAGAAGAAAAGTTTTTGCTATTTTTCTCCTACCTAATCATAATTAAAAATGGTTTTGCACAAGGTACAATAAAGCAAAGGCTGGAGGTTCAGAACAATGTGTGCTGCTGGTTCAGGCTGTTCTGAGGAAGCACAATGCCTCCATCTCAGTGCTGTGATGAATGCAGCTATGGACGTCCTGTATTTGAGCTCTAATCTTTAATCCATAATAGACTTTTGACATTATAAATGCAATTATGTTATGGAGAGAGATCATCTCAGAAATATGATGAGACAGTCCCTGGGTGGTTTATAACCCATCAGACTTCTGAATTAAGGAAGGTCAAACAGCAATTCGCAAATTAGTAATTTCCTTTTCTGAGATTTCTACTACTTAAATGTAATTTAAAACCAGCTGTGAGTAGTAAACTGATAAATAGGAAATGTCAGCAACAAATATGATACACAAGAGAATTTCTTCAAACACACACCTCTGGAACTTCAAACTAGAAAGACAGGTAACAACAACCACCACAATTTTAAGAATTGATACCTTAAGTATAGATCTTAAATATTTACTTGCATTGTAAATAAACTTCTTAAAATTTAAAAATAAATTACTGTTATGGAATGTTTTGAAAATTATGCTCAGTGTCCCAATAAAAACACTGAAACCTAACTTAAGGTACTTATTTTTTCCCCCTAAAATTTGCCCTGCATTCAAAATGAAAGACTTTACACATAGGTAAGAGAACACAATCCAAGTGAAAATAAGAATTTATTTTTAAAGAAAAATATTGTAAGTCATTCTTAGAGCTTCTAGACAAGCACTTTTCAGTTAGGCTTCCATTTCATGTACAGGGAAATAATCCATTGTTTGGACCAAGATTCCAATAGTTTGAAATAATACAACTTTGAGGACAGGCCTGTGTCAGTAAAATATGTAGTATAATCCCTGAGTATTTGTGAAATCCACACCTTAGGTAACAGGAACCTGTGACAAGATCCATCTGAAACAACTGACTTCCCTAAACATCTTAATTTTCAAGTATGCATGCATTTTAATATGAAATGTGAAAGCCTCATTACTATAATTCCTAGCAGAATCACAATTTAGAAATCTTCTATCCTGAGCAACAAAATGAAAACAAAGAATATGAATACCTATGTAAGATCTGCTTGGAAAAACTTGACTGTAGTCACATTACTCACTGAAGCTTTGACAACTGATATAAAACATTCCAAACCAAGCAGAAATTCAGACTTACGCTTTTGGAAGTATTTTAACTCCCAAGTTAATTTTAAGGTCATTTCTACTGGTATGCATGAAGTGTAAAAAGTAGGTCTAAAGTTGATCTTAACTGAGTAAGAGCTGCAGCAAAGTTAAGATACCTTCCCCACTTATAGATAAACCAAGATAAAAGATAGAAGCAGATTCCTCTTATGGAAGCCCAGAAGTGGAGTCAGAAAGGATCATGTGGCAGTAAGCGGAGGATGGACAGTAGGTGAGCTGGCACAACCACTGACAGAAAAGTTTGTGAAACTCCTGCCTAAATTTAATTTGTGGTAAGGAACCAATAAAGCTGAGAGCAGACATAAGTCAGGTGAGTTTCAAATAGTAGTATCTGTCAGATTGATGAAACCAAAGAGAAGAATACAGAAAAGAGCACCTTGCCTCCATAAATCCTGAAATTTCTCACTAAAGGTTTACATCCTCTTGACACAGCAAGAGATACCATTATTTGTACTCCAAAGAAATTGAAGAATAATCTAAGCAGCCTTTACTGATGTCTAGAACATGAGAGGAATCAGCATCAGAAATTGGTCCCCTTTCAGTTACGAAAAAATGCAAAGAAGCAAAAATTGCTTGACCTGTCCCACAAGAACAGAATGTGCAGTTTGCCATTAACATGGCAGCAGAAACTGTAACTTGTCTAGAGTTACAAAGCATCTAGAGCTCTTGGCCCAAAAGCATGGAGCTAGCAAGACAGAATCTGTTTAAATATCTTGACCCTGGAAAAGATGTATCTTTAAACTGTAGAAAAAAATTAAATTAGTGGGTCTTCAATAAAAAAAAAAAAAAAATTAAAAAGTTGGTATGGCTTTTCATGAACGAATTTCTATACCTGGGTTTGAAGAAATTTGTGAAAAAAGCTGATTGACATCTTGGTCATGGTATTACAAATCTCTTGGCAGGTGTATGGACCAGACAGAATGGACCAGCCAAAGTACACAATGAGAAACATGCAGTACAAATCAAAACAGGAATAAAACTGGGCTGCACTTGCCTTCTGCAGAGTATCCTTTGGCACTCACAAACACACAGCTTGGGATAAAAGGAAAGGTGATGCATGATCTGAGAATCAATTAAAGTTTGGTACTAAAGGAGAGCAAAGTAGGAAGACAGGCTGCAGAGAAATGTGGAATAACCAGAGTGTAATGGCCTGGTCAGAACCACGGTTCAGAGATGGGTCTGAATAAAGAAAATGAGTAACAGCAATGCTGTGAAATGAAGAACAGCTGGGCAGGACCCTGGTGCTGCACCAGTGCAGGACAGGCACTTCTGTGACAAGGCACAGGCACATTCTGGAGCAGAGATGAAGCACAAGTCAGTGCTGCAAAACTACAAATAAGTGTCATGATATGCAAAAAGCAGTGGGACAGCCAGCACAGGAAGAGACAGCCAATGGCTAAGGTGTAATTTTCACTACAGGAGCTACGCTGATGTGCAATGACGTGACACCCCGATTGGGCTCATCACCCTCCTTGAAAAACTGTGCACACCATTCTACAGAAAGGTAAAAAACTGCACGGAAAACATAGATCATCTGACTTATTAAGTGAGTAATTACTAAAAAAGTTCATGTTGACCACAGGATACACTGGAGAGAAAAAGGCTTTTGATAAGGAAATGCTGTCCTTAAAATATGGCAAAAATACCATTTATATTAAATTATTATCCAGTTATCAAATAACAAAAACATTTCTGTTAGTCTCAAAGGTTGTTAAAACAGTATCTTCAAGGCACAACTGTGCAATTACAGCAAAATTCAAGGACACCACAAGCAAAGGGATGAACAGTGAATAAATGTGGCATTATATTTCTCTTGAAAATCTGAAGATTTCCAATCATCAGGGGTCAGACTAAAACTATCCTTTGATAAGTGAAAGATGAATTAGGAAAGAAAAATCTAACCAAGAATACATGCAAACAACAACCCAGTCATCTCACATTATTTTAATGTCCCCCCTCAATTCTGGAACCAGAATCTGCACTTTTTGAATGTAATTAACTGAGGATTCCTTATAAGACACTTTACAAAGGTCTGGTGAAAGAAAAAAAGCAGCACTAGCTTTAGCATATAAATGATAGAGAAATGCAAACTAAGGCACAGATCACAGGCCTCTATGAATGAAAGCATCTTTCTTGAACAGGACTATTTTCAACACCAAAATGTGGAATTGTAAAATGAATCTGCTCTGTCATGGTCAGATTACATAAATGCTTAATTTAGAAGTTACATCTTCACAGGCTGTGTTGATTGACCTCCCTCCTTTCTCCATCTAACAGCAACCAAAGCTCTGCTTTAAGGCCATAAACTCTCAACAGAAGAGAGGATTTTTAAAAGGATATGTATTTGTCAGATTTTCAAAAGCACTGTGCAGGCCTTGGAAAACTGCAATTTTCTCTTCTAGAGAAAGGATTACAAAGAAAGACAGAAGATTGTCTGTATTTATTTAGTATTACCAGTTCCCTAAAGAAAGCTGAAAAAATCTAGCCATTTCCTCAGGAACGAGGACAAACAGGAAAATATGACTATAAGTTTCTCAGTTTTTGAAGAAGTAAAATGAAAAACAGATAGCAAAACAATACTGAATAAAATGATGAAAAAAGCACCCCAGTTTAGGTATAAAACTGGGTATATAAATCCTACACAAAGGCTTAACAATCATGGCACTAAACTACAGAAAATTACATTTCCTAGCAGTTAAAGGAAATTGAAGACCTCAGAGCCAAGAGTTTTGAAAAAAGTCCATTACTCAAAGAAGCAAAAGTAAAAATCCTTAGCTCAAAACCCTCACAAGAATATGAGGAACAGCATACCCTAAAACAATACATAAATAACCACAGTTTAAAACAAAACAGCACCCAAAACCTACACACCCCACATTAGATCACATGATGTGAGAAAAAGAAAAGGGAAGAGTATGTAATTTGACATGAATTCCAGAGTGCAAAACAAAATGGAGCATTAGACTGTGGTATGGGAGCTGCTGTTGTTGCATTACGGGGAATGAGGCAGAGACCATTAAGTTCATTAAATGAGTAAGGATTTATTACACATATATAGTCAACTATATATCATGTGTACCTTTCTGCTTTTATAGTTCTGCATTAAAAACGGCCCACTTACTCAGAACAGTCATTCATTTCATATTCTTCCTACATTTCTCTTAATGGTCTTACTTTGGTTTATGTCTGCCTATGAAAAAGTAACTTCTTATCTGGCAACTACATTTAAGAAAATTTCTATGTGCTTACTCTGCACCACAGGTTAAACTTATTTTAGAGCCAGTAACCCTCTGATGAAAAGCCTTTGTGAAAAGAGCCTTCCTAAAGTCAACAGATTTAATGATTGTTACACTCTGTCTCCCCTGCCTTTTCCTAACCCAATATTTTAAATTTGTCACTTATTAGCGGTGTAGAATGTGGTCCTTTATGAAAGAGAAAGCTGAACAACCTGCTAAAAACAATCTTGTTTGTCACTAGATCACTCACATATGTAGGGAAGTGAGTCCCATTTGTAGCCTTAACATTACTGGATTGCACTACCATGAGACAAATAAGCAACAATACTGGAATATTAAAGCCATACTAATACAGATGTGTAAAGAAGAGTTCACAAAATTTTCCCTTCCAATTTTTAGAAAACTTATGGTAATGGAAGTTAAGTTTAGGAAAAGTTTTGTCTGTAATATTAACACAGATGTTATTTTATGTGCACAATGAAGAGACCAATTAGACTGACAATACCAAAGTTTTCATAATTAAGATTCTTAACTCTTGCAGCCAACTTTGAAATGACCATAAAAATTAGCAAATTCTCATTTCAAGTACTGCACTAACTTGATTTCATTAAGGTAGATTTAAAAACCACATTCAGACATAATAAAAAATAAAAATTGAAAAGTCATATTTCTCTGCCGACAAATCCAATAGATCTGTTCTAAAACTCCAGACTACTTGAAGAAAAGCCAAAATGTAAGTAAGAAAATTAAAAAGTTCATGTTAGATAAAAATATCCTAACTTTAAGTGATAGGAATTGATTTTTATAAGCTTTTGCATGCCAACTCCCACCCTGATATGAAGGGCAAGTGCACAGGTCTGTCATGTCAGCACTGCCTGCTCCTGTAGAAGGTTCACAGTCTCTTTTCCATCTTGTTAAGTCCACAACCTCTGAAGCAGATTTTTTAATTTTTCAGTACATTGTAAGATCCTAAAATGGAGTATTTTACATATCCCAGTTTTATTGTTTGTTTAAGAGTTTCTCATATTTTAGCTTGGCTGTCTTGAAACCTTTTGCCCAAGCCCAAAGCATGTGAGTGGGACCTTCAGTGTTACAAGTGAGCCACACTGAAAACAAATGCTTTCCTAAAAACATGCTTATGTAATTTTCTTTGCACACCAGAGAATAAGAGTGTTTCAGTGTTGCTAAAGAAATTAAAAATGCCAGAAGATAGATTTACAGTAAAGGGAAACTGCCCCTCAACACATCAAATGCATTGTTGAAGCAACAGTTCAGAAGTCAAGTAGCAACAAACATCAAATGGACCCTTGTATCTATCAGCCACCTTATCTTGAATACAACAGGCATCACGAAAAAGCAATTAACTCTGTTCTGTTGCTGCAGAGAGTGCATGGCTAGTTCTGGTTGCTGGACACTACCTTGAGCTGTAAGAACTCCATTGTTTATTCCTGCTTGCACATGATAATGAAAACCAAGATTACATAAAAATTTGGTAACAACATTTTGCCCACCTGCCACAATATTTCACAATAGAACAATAGCACAACATCTCTCTTTTTCAAGTACATTTGGTAAGACCCCAAGATCTGCAAAAGTTGAAGAAAAGCTTCAAATACTGACCATAAATGTGTCTACAGCAACATTTCAAGCACAACAACAGAACAATGATATAGTTTATGATACCACATACACAAAAATACAATCCAAAGAACATAGAAACGAAACATGATGTTTTCATGTGTATTAAACTTCCAGATGCAGGAATTATGTTTGAAGTCACATATATGCACAGCTAGAAATCATGTTGCTTCTTTTTAGGGAGTAGCTATACTAGACTAAAAATGTTTGTATGATTTCCTTGGCTGGTGCAGAGAGTACACAATGTTGAATCAACACAGCAAAACAAGACATCCTTCCAGTATCAGGCAATCCCCTGATACTGCAACCGTAACCCTAAAAAAAGATCTGAGGTTACAAGTGTGGAGAAAATTCCAGAATCATCATTCTTTGTTTTTTAACATTTCCTTTATCAATGAACTTCCTATCATAGCCTTTCTAAAGACAATGACTGATATGAGAAACCATGAGTAAAAGGGAAAATAACAAAAACTGTAAATGAAATAATGTAAAATATCAAAATAGTTATCAGATTTCCTGAAGATCCAAAACTAAAGGACAAAAGTTATCAGGTAGATAAAATTGAGTCCCAATTAAAACTAACATGAGACCATATCACAGTAATAGGTCTTGCATTGCCATAGAAACAAAACATTTACAGATAAATATAATTGGAATGTAACATTTTCTCAATGAGTTACAAGTATGAGAGAGCTCTTTCTTCATTTGCAATATAGAAATGGATATATGCTATCCTCTCCTTTTCTAGTTTTTTTTTTTTACAGCAATTTTGTGTCAACGTTTGAACATCTTAAAAACAAGTCATTTATGTTGAGCTTGGCCCCAGATCAATGAATTAAAATACAAAAGAATAGTCTATAGATAAAAAAATACTGTACTTTGGAAAAAGCAGGGTTACACTGAATGAGCTTAATACGAAGAATTCTATATATCACAGGAACTACAAGAGAAATAAAGCATACAAGAGCCATTATATTGTTTACATTGCAACTTAAATTAACCTTTCCGTTTATTATCAGAGATCCTTTTCTACAATATAGAATACAAAGGAGGACCTAAGATTTTGCTCTGATATTTTGAGTAAGTTTTTTTTTTTTATTTGGGCAATATATCAGATTAGCTAATACAATATTGTTTTTACAAAGGCAGTCATTTAAATCACATTGTGGAAGTTGTGCTTTACTTGGTGAGGATTTCACACCTTAGTAATTTTGTTGAAATGAGTTGAGACTTCTGTTTAAGGAGATCTCTTCACCCAGCAAAAGAAATAATTTCATAAGTGTTCCCTCTTTCTAAGTAATATAATGGCCTTTCTGAGATCACAGTTGTATTACAATGTATTTATAAATACCTATCCTTAAAAAATTATTTCATTTCAGACTAGCCTAGAAAGATTCCAAGCCAAAGTATTTAGCATAGTAACTGTATATTGTACTTGTCAAAAATAATTTTGCATTTTAAATTGTTCTGTAAGGATTCAATGTGCAAACCCCTTAGAGTCAGCAAATTTCATTTGGCATGGAACGGATATGAAAATGGGTCTCTGAATAATTTTCAGAAGTACAAAATAACTATCTTTTACTGTAAAATTACAAAAGTATTACAGATTTGTAACAGAAATCATTAAATGAAAATTTTTTTTAAACCAGCTGTATGTTAATGCACTGAATTTATGCTTCATTTTATAATTTACCCTTCCTCACAATATGAGAAACTACACAATGGAATGAAATTCTGTTCCTTTTGAAGTCATAGCCAGTTGTGACCGACTTCAGAATGTCAGAACTTGACTTCTTGTCTATCTGAACTATTTTAGTTAGCTTATCAGAGCTGAAAGAATGGTGCAAAACATTATACACATTTTAAAATTGCACTTTCTGAATTATTCTGATGTTATGCAATGTTAAATTTAATGACTTTTCTGAAATTAAAATGAGTAACATGCAATAAAAAAAAAAGTGCTTAGTTGTTTGACTTCTCCAATTCTTTAGGATTTCAATTTTAAGATGAAGGGGGGAACAGGAACTTACCTACTTGGTACTTTGGGTAATAAGGTGCCATTTGTCCACTACTGCATGATTGTCTCTTATGCCTTTTTCTTAAATTTGTGTCAGTGGTCTCCCATTGTGGACTTTTTCTTTTGTTTATTCTGCTAAGACCTTCAGAACTACCAGCAGGATTATCGTCCTGGTTTACACCACTACTTAATTTTCTGTTGTGAAACTGGTCATCCAGCCTTTCAGTCACTTTAGAAGAATTAGATCCTTTAGATGTTTCCATTTCATTTTCTTGTTTCTTTAATGTATTTTGCTTAGTAGAATGGGACCTTAAAAGAGGATGTCTTTTTTCTTCCATATAGGCCTGAGTGCTTTTACTGTCAACAGCTTCAGGAGAATAAATGACATTATTTAACTTAAATGAATTGTGCTGCTCAATATGGTTGATTTTTCTCAGAAATATCCTACAGTCTTTAAAGGTTTTAGCTTTCCAAGTATTTTGAAACAGTTTATCTTGGCTTTGTTCTTTTCTAACATTTTGCTGGCAACAAATTGTTCCATTTGTCTCTGTATGTGACTTAAGGATATTTGCTAAACCAGGATGTGGGTTAAAGTCAGAAGATCCCATCATCTGTTGAACAAATGCATCTCTGGCTTCATTTTCAGTTGGCAAGAGGCTATTCTGAGACTCTACCAAAGTCTGAGTGGGCTGGAATTCTACTGTATTTTTCTCCTGGATGTTGGGTGTTTCATCATTGGTTTCCCCACTTGTACTTTTAAACAATTGGCTTTGGCAAAATAACTGCAGATTTTTCTTTTTTGATTTCCAGCCTCCAGGAGCCTGATTATAGAGCTTTTTTGTTTGTCCCCACCTATCATGCTGCAACTTCTTGAATTCATTTCTTTTTAATCTGGCTAAAGTGAAATTACTTTTCATGCTTAAGACTGGAGACCTCACCATGTTATGTAATATTTGCAATTTCCCTGCTGGTTTTGAAGGGGAGGATAGTGCAAACTTTTTAAAGTGCTTTCTGAAAGGGCAAGTAGTAGGATCAGATTGTTTAGTTTCCATCTTTATCTCTTTAGTACTAACTACTTCTAAGGGATTGCGAGCATTTGCCTTTCTCACAAGAGAGAGAGACTGTGTTTCTGTAGTTTGCATAAACCAGGTGCAGAGCTCATTCATATCACACTTTTTCTGGAAAAGCATTTTTATAGGTGATGTTTCAAGTTCTACAAGGCAGGAGTCTAAAGGGTCTGACATTTCAGTGTTACAGTCTTGTTCAATGGGATCCCTTTTTTCACACACGCACTTGTCAAACTCACTTCCCCCCACTCTCAACCAGGTATTAGTTATCTGTTCAAATCTATTGTTTAGTTCTTCCAACAATGTGTCACTTGAAGTGGAAGTAGGCCACCACCTGAGAGAGGGATTTGATGAAAAAATGGGATCCGACGATACTTCATTAATAGGCCCGAATTCACCATCCTTAAGATCCTTTTTAGCATTTCCTGAATTTCTCAGTTCTGAGGTATCTTTGGATGCTGTGCTCTGATTTGACTGCGTAAGTTTTTCCTTGCGCTCTTTAGCTTTTTTCAAATGGAGTTTGTAGGATTTATGTAGTAAGGCACTTCTACAAGTAAATGCACTAGGAGATGCTAATGAACGCAAAAAATGCAGTGAAGGTTTTCTATCTCTAGCAGAATGTCTTGATGGAATTCCACATTTTCTTGACACTGTTGTAGTAACATTGTGTGATCCATCCTCTCTAGAATCTTTCTGCATGTTCTTTACTTGACCCATATTATTGCACAGTTGATTTTTTCTTTCCTGTGGTATGTTTTTTTCTAACACATTCTGCTGTTGTAAAGGGGGCAAACCATTGCTGATGCTCACTTTTCTTTCCTGAGGTGAAAGTCTACTGACAGTCACTGATATGCCAGAAATTTTTACTTTTGCTGGCCTGCCAGGCTTTCGAACGGTGGTTAATGGTTTCTTAATCTGCCGTATAACATTGCTGCAAGGATGTGGTGATGCCAGATTACTCTTGATAGGCCTGACATAGTCATAACCAGAGACTTCCTTTTCAGTAGGATTCTGGAAGGCTTTTACCATTTCAGTCAAAGCATTTCCACTTTCTGCATTGTGCCTTGCTTTTTTGGGATCATTGGCAAAACTAGAATCAATGTTTTGTGTGGGCAGAATGCTGATGAGATTTAGATTACCTTCAGAAACATGTCTCTTAGTTCTTCTTGACCTTCCAAAAACAACTGTCACAGTAATATTTTTGTTGCTGTTAACTTCTTCCATTATTGCTGCATCAGACTTGATGCTTTTACCACCACAGGTAAGTTCAGGTCTAGGTTTTGTGCTTCCACTCATGTCTACTTTTGGTTTAGGAGGCCGTCCAATAGGTCTCTTAACCTGCTTAACTACTTGAGGACCTATTTTCTTTGGTCTGCCAGGTTTTCTTTTGAAAACTGATTCACTGCTACTGCTTGATTTCTCCACAACTTCATCATTTTTTTTTGAGTCGTTTATGTTAAGTTGACCGACTGGACAAGAGCTTGTAATTGCTTCTGCATAAAGACAGCTTGACCCCTCCTTAGTATCATTTTCAGTGCAATCACAACCCTTGACACAGACTGCATGAGAAAGGTCACCTGTGGCCTGTTTGTCTAACAAAGTGTTTGTGTGCCCCTGAAACAAACAAAGATCTGTGCTTCCCTTAGAAGATGCAGCTGCAGATGTCAAAGTGTATTTGACTCCTTCACGACTATTAACTTCTGAGACAAACATAAGCTTAATAGGACTCGAGTAGTTTAAGGAAGATGAGATCTCCCCGGTCTCAGATGTTACATGCAAGTCCCCATTACTGGAAGCTGAACCAGTTGAATTAAAGGTCAGAGATTTCAAAAGGCCGTCATTAATTTCTCGATCTATAACTGTTTCTTGCGTGTTTGTTGTGACACAAATTGCTTTGATTTTACTGCTGCTTGGCACATGGGAATGTGGAAGGAAGCTTTGTCCTGTGCATTCCATTTTACTCAGAGTAAAAGGTAAACCTCTTCTAGTAGCTGGGTTCATAACCTGTTCACAAGCATTATCTTTTAATTTTTGGCTTATTTTGTAACTATCCAACAATGAGTTGCTAGTCTTTCTGGCTAAGTTTATTGTGTCTTCTAAACGCTCCACAACAACTTGCAGATTTGTGTCTCTCATAATTTTGCTTATATTTATGTCACTGAATCTTTCAGCATGAACATTTCTATTTATTTTCATTTTTTCCAAACTTTTCAAAGACTTTTTTGCACTGGATGACTTTCTAAACATGATATTGTTTGTTACATAGACAGAGTACCACCCAGGAGGCACAATGTTACGTTTAGTTCTGCCCAAGATTTCATTACTCTCATCCTTTAGAGAAATCTGAGCAGTCCCTTTTAAAGTTGCACAATCTCCTTGTGTATTTGGGAGTTTTGCCTGGCTGGCTGCAATAGCACTGTTTTCTGAAAGAACTAGAAAGCTGGAGCTGGTCTGAAAATCAGTAAGAGGTAGTTTGAAAGACTCTGTTTGGTGTACTGGAAAGCACATTGGTTTGGTTTGGCAATTCACACAGGGATTACTTTCAAGATGTTGCAAAGTCTCATCTTCTATCACAGTAAAACTATGTCTTTTGTTTGGATGCATTTTATCAATTTTTTTTGTAGCTTTCTTTGCATTTCTCTCAGAAACTGACTTTTTTCTAACAAGAGTTTCATCAAGGCTTGCAAGCTCCCTCTTGATTTGCAAAGACTGTCGTCGAATGACTGGTGAATCAGGAGAATTATACGTTGCAAATAAAGTTTCCTGACGCTTGCGAAATCTTGTCTGGATAATTTTATTTTCCACTTGTTTATCATGTTGGCGAAGTAATTCCATAAAGCTGTAATCACTTGCCTTAGCATTATGCAAAAGAGAAGTTATGAAGTCTCCTAATTTGACATCATTTTCTGGTGCCCTGTCACTGCTAGAAAGTTTTACAAGGTTTGTTGCTAGATCTGTAGTGTCTATTGATTTCAACTTCTCATTAATGCGGTCCATTAAATCTTGAAAAATGGCAGAATGTTCACCTTTCTCAGAGTTCATATAACCATCACTGCTTTCTTGGTCTGCTGATACCAGTGTTCCATCTGAATATTCAATCTCTTTTCCTTTGCACGTTTTACCTTCATCCTCAAATTCTCCTTCAGCTGGCAAGAGGGACGGAGGCTGGTTGATGGATATTTCAAGCTTGTTGTTGTCTAAAGTAGGAAAATCCATAAGCATTCCTTCTGACAATTCAAATTCTTTACTGTGTACAGGTGATAGTGGAGGTGGCGATGGGCTGCGGGATCTGTTTGAATTTTTAATGCTGCTTAAGAGGTCACAGTCCTTAGCTGAATATGTACATGCTGCTGCTTTCACAGAATGCCTGTTATAATTTTGCAATTGGTCAGCACAATACTTAGGAGAACTACATGCTTTGTTCACCATTGTCTTAATACATCCAATTGCTACAGCTTGGCATGACAAAGAATGGAAATCTTTAATACAAACAGACAGAGGTGGTAAACAAGTGTTTGGCCTTTGATTTTGTAAACAGCACCTTTTTGTCAGCATGTGTCCATTGCAACTGCAAAATGGAACGTGAACATCCTCTTCAGTAAGGGAACTGGGAGTTTCAGAGTGGACCAAATGTGTTTGCTTGCAACTGCAAACTATAGGAGCATTTTCATCCTGTATTAAGAATTTTAACATAGCCAAAGTCTGTTGCCAGTGATATGAACAAAAAGACTCCAAAACTTTGTTTAATGTTGATTTTCCTTTTTCCAAATTAGCTGTTTCCTCTGAATTTGCATCAGCTGTTGAGCTTGAACTGAAAATGAAAACAAATCAAAACAAAATATAAATTACAGTAAAACACCACATCTAATGTTTGTTATAATGGTTAAACTCAAGCCTAAAATACTGAGGTTTACAAAACAGTTCTTTTCTATTTGCACTATTCAATCATACTTGCAAGGGTCACTAGCAATGATGTGCATCTTATCAGTGATAGCACTCAACTACCATTAAGAAAAATAATCATGAAGAAATTAGGGGCAAAAAGAATAATTTGAAATATAGCTCCTTGATCCTAACTGTAATTACAACAATGTTAACTTTTTGATATTTCAAACTATCTTAACCATTAATGAAGGCAAACCTCACCAAGAACCAGGCGAGCTTGGTATTACTCCCATTTCACTAACTGAGGCACAGAGAAAGTACATGACTAAGGTTCAAGGTTGTGGCAGAGGAAAGAATGGATCCATCCCACTCTTAGATATTTAAATACTCAAGTGTATTGAGTGCTCTTCAGGATACACTTAAAAGTATTTCTAAATACATTTTTATTTCTATATTTATTTTTAAAGAACACTTAACAAGCTAACAGAAAATGGAAAAAACAGCCTAGTGCTCTTAGCAGGTAAAATTTTCCCTTTCAGTTTTTAAAAAAATTGCAGTGGTGCATCACAAGCTTTTCATTGCAATATATTAAACACACACGTGTGTGCACACACACGCAGATTCCTTAATTAAACAGAAAGAGAGATAATCACCACTGGAATAAGTAATTTCTGAGATAAGTTATTATCCTTTAAACGTCAAATACAGGATAGGCCTATATCTAAAGACTTCTGAGCAGTTGCTCTCAAAAGTATGAATTAAAAAAACCCCAAACTTACAAAATACTGCTTTAACTAGTTAATCAGTTTCTTACAAATTATTAAAACTAATGTCACTACTTACCTAATCAATCATTTATACTGAAAAGCTGAAAATTTTCCACTGTAGAAATTAATACAGGTATTTCTTCAATTAAATAAAAAAATCCTTACGCTGGATAGCAACTATCAACAGATAGTTAACACCTAGTTCAAATGTTTTACTGAAACCAATTGCATGAGCAGAAAATGTTAGAAGAATTCTGTTTTAGAAAAGTATGTATTGTTTAAACATATCACCAAACTCTGAACATGACACTAACTTTTTTTCCCTACCATTATCCCCTGTAATTTTTTTGTATATAGCCTATACTTCGAAAAATTTTCATTTTGATTTGTTTTACAATTGTATTGATCAATGAACAAACTTATTTAAGATTTAATGTGCTGTATTACCTATTAATTAAGTCATACCCAATATTATTAGAATCAATAATAACTTTTAGCTTCAAGTGTCTTACTGGAAGTTATTACATGCAACTTTGTATCTTTATTGTCCTACACAGGTTTTAAAGTTAAGAGCTTAAAACCAGCCAATTCTACATAATAATTCTTTATGGTTTTTCTCCTTCTCCTGTAATATTCACTATGAAATGACATATATTCAAAATCAGGCATCTAGATAATACTAACTCATAGAGGTGTAAGATAATTCTGATGGTATTAGTTGAAATTGCGATTATGTTTAATCTGAAATGATTAAGTCTTAAAAAGAAAAAAAAAAAGAAAAAAACCCAAACTCTTTGCATTTGCAATCTAAAGCAAAACCCACATTATTCAAGGGAATGTCAGTGTCAGGATTTGACTGTTTTTGAAATGCCACTACACTGAGAAAAGCCTGACCTACACCAACAAAATCAGGAGCCGCAAGGTGTCAAAATGTATCACTACACTTGTAAAAAGAAAGCTTATTTTAATAATAAAATTAGGGATAAAAGGTAATTGCCATCCCCACCACCATGATTTTAATTAATGTTTTGAAAGGCCAGATTAAAAAAAAAAACAACAACATGCCACTAGGCCTTCATCTTCAATATTTTGTTTGTAAACCAGAGTAAATTTGTTAAGTACTAATTTGCTAAAAAGATAGCTATATGCAGTCTTTTTTTATTTCTAAACAGACACCTTTCTATCTGTCTAGACTTGCAAGGGGTGTCTATAGTTTCACTGGAGAGCTTTAATTGTAGATGACCTGTATCCTTAACTGCTATTTAAAGTCTATTCACTGGTGGAAGAAACTTCTGGAGCCTTACAACCTTCTCTAAGTGAGCGACCAAAACATCCACAGGCCTCAAACCTGTTTTAAATTTGCTATGTGGAGATCAACTTGTTGTATAAAGCAATATTCTGATTATCACAGACATAACAGACATTCTTCTAAAACGATTTCTTTCCTGATTATCCACCCTCGTGTGGAGTCTATAATCTGCTTTCCATTAACGTGAGTTAGTTTCTAAACCTGACAAACAACTTAACTTCATCTATTCTACTGCAATAATACCACAGTCCAATTGATCTTCCAAGTTTGTGAAAACAGATCGAGCCCTTAGTCACCATTTGGGAGCAGAGCTTACTACACAAACAAATTCGAGCATTAAAGCAACACATTTTCCGTGAAGTTTCTCTCTGTAGAGATGTCAACATATTTAAACAAACTAATTTTTAGTAGCTTTTCAATACAACTATGGAATTATACTTCAGTTTCCTGCAATACCTTCCTGTACCTCTTTAAATTTGTGTTGTCACACTGTAGTTTAGTCTATTCTCAGGATAAAAGGCTTAAACAACAATTTCATAGAAGGAAGACCTATCACTTTGACAAACTGCACACTTCCTCCAAACCACACACAAAAAGACTGCTGGAGAGAGTGGGCAGGAAGCTGAGGGGTTGAGAGGTGAGAGGATCAATAAGCACTGCTCCCCTGGCACCTTTTGTGCACAGTATCGCTCAAGACAAAGGTTAAGCACGGTATGATATTATTTCCCTTCTGGCAGATAGGGGCAGTTAATAACATGGAGCAGGGATTGACCAGAGTCCAAAAATGGCACAAAAGTAGCAATGTGATAAGGTTAATTACCAGACTTCCAGTGTATTAATTTACATATAAAGAAGTATAACTTTGCCTCCTCCACAGAAACTATCAGGGACGAGCTCTATCAGAGGAGCCCAAAAGAGGTCCTTCCCTAGAGGTCTATCCCCTCTGTCGTCTCAGTCAGAGAGAAGATAGATCAACCTAGCAAGATCTTTACAGACTGGGAACAGGAACAAAACTGGAACAGAACGTAGTTTCAAGTACTCATACAAACAGCATGGAACTACTATAGAAATATAAATCTGTCTTATAGAAATGTTTGTTTTCTGACTTTATTAAGTAAATAAGTACCTCACAAAAGCTACATACTATTTGTAATTTTTAGCTGCAAGATAAAGGGGGTGTTAGAAAATTAATTTTCTGATTTTTCTTCTCATTAATGAGTAATTAATCAATTCTGAGAAAATAAACCATCCTTCCTTAAAGATACTATTTCTGATAAAATTCTCATAGTAAATTAGTCATTATGAGCTCAATTTGTACAGTTTTTGGTCTTACACCACTGCTAATCAACTCGTGCCTCAGGAATAAGTCAAATAAGTCAGTGTACAGGTTTTTGTTTCTTTCTTTTTTTTTACTGAATGAGCAAATCAATCACACATCAGTGTTGTAAATTTATGTGCAAAAGCATTGAAGTGCTTTACTACAAATTACAACGTAGAAACACGTTAACTAAACAATTAAATTCATACAATCAGATTTAGGAATATAACAACACAAAGAAGAAACAGAATTACAGTACATTTACAACACAAGACAAATACATGGAATTCATTAGAAAATATTGTAATAAATAATTCATGAATTATAGTGCAATTGATTTATGCATAAATATAACTAATTGCCTAAAAATCAGTTGTTAACAAAAATCTGTCAAAAATCAAGGCAGCCACAGAGTTTTACTAAATTACTGCGACAATGGAAATACTGCAATTAAAAAACAAATACAAGTATTTGTACTGTAAACAACTAAAAAAATCAGTCTCACTAAAGTTAATATACAATTTAATATAAAATTGTCATTAGCTACCAGAAATGGTTTAAACAGCTTTACTGAGCAGTAGTTCTAAAAACAGAGGCACTGTTTTTTAATATAAAATACTTGAGAAACATTCAAATAAGTAGAAAGCATCTAGGGCTTGCTTTCGCCTTCATTTAAAATTCTGCTGAAACAGGAATTTTCAGAAATCGTCAATTACTAAGTAGTGACTGGTAACTGAATTTATAAAACAGTTCAAAATGTATAATTTAAATGACATTAATGAAATACATAGGGGTTGGGGAAGGAGAATTTACACATTTCCCTGCCTTTCCTTAGTTGTGTAATTAAAGGTTAGCCTAATAATTAGAAACAAATAATTCTGTTCTTTAAACACTTACAGGTTGAGTATCATCTATAAACTATCAAAAAATATTTTAATTACTATTTCTGACCAAAAAATAAATACAAGTACTAAAATGTTGAAAATTAATTATAATATTACATACAAAACTACTGAGTATTGTTAAGTCAATAGTAAAATGATCCCTGATTTTATGAATCCTGTTAAATTTTTGGTCAGGTCATCTTTTAAATGATATAAAAAGAGTACTGTCACTTGCCTTCAATATAAAGTTCTGACTCAAACTTTTAACAAATGTCTGAGGAGTAGAAAACATCAGTATGGTACAAATATTAGGCAATGTATTCAAGCCCCAGAGTTTTGCAAGTAAAACTGTATAAAGACAGATGTTGAAACTTTTAAGGTTTTTTCAGCTGCATTTTTCAGTGGGGATATATTCACAAATTAATCCTTCTGGCCCTCACAAAATATGGCTTAATTCTTTTAAAATGAAAGATGACCCTGACATCTGCTGTTCTGCAAACTCCTTATCAGGTACAGTTCTGCTTAAAATCATAGAATCATAGAATAAGCTGAGTTGGAAGGGACCCACCAGGATCACTGAGTCCAACTCCTGGCCCTGCACAGGACACCCCAAGAATTACCATGTGCCTGAGAGATTCATTCTGTAATATGCAAGTAAACCTTAATGACTGAAGAAGATTCAGTATAGATCTGAGAGACCAAAGAACTGAGATATTGGTTGTGCAGTTTCAAAGGATTATTTTGTTTTAAAGTGGAAGTTGTCATTTTTTAGTAGTGTTAATAGATATGGGCTAGATTTTTGCCATCAGTATTGCAGTATGCTGTCCACTGAATTTAATGGCAAGTTTATCTATAAATAAAATTACCTGATGTGGCCCATATGTATCTAATGTCCATTTAATTTCTATAGTTAACCCATAGACACACAAATTTAAGCGGGGAAAAAAAAATGTGTGCATGTGCACCACATGTATAGAAGCTGGAGAAAGTATTTTTCTATGCCCAATTAGATACATACAGAAAAAATTGCATGTTGAGATGAAAAGGGCATTGATGTTCAGTAGTGAATGTATGAAGCAAGTCCCCATTAATATGTAGACATATACTTTCGATATTACATAAAAAAATTAAGTGCGATAAAAAGTCCAATGAGAATACTTCGAAATTCATGTAAAAACTGCAATACGAAGGTAATTGGTCTCCCTTAAATTCTATGAAAATTACGTATTTAAAATGAACTGCCTAACTTCTAACTACCAAATTTATAAAGAATTTATATTATTGAAAGTTCAAAACAGCTTCACTGTTTCATATTTGTATTTCTATCAAGACCCTGAACTGCAAATTTGGTTATTAGCAAGATGATAATGTAACTTGGTATTCATTTTGATAAACTGAAAATGTTTTGAAATGTCACAGCAGCAAATACATTACAGTTACAGTGAGGTTTTTCAATAGGAGTGTGACACAATCCTTAAATAAATTTTAAGTAGTCATAACATCAACTAACCAGCACGTTTAAACAAAAAAACAAACCCAAACCATTCTCAAGCTCATTCTGTGCACATTATGAACATGCTCTAAGTTGCATTCCAACTTTCTCTTTAAACCTTACAAGTTACCTTAATTGTCAAACTAAAAAGGAAAATTATGTTAAAGTTTAAATTATTTTATGCTCTTAGTATTCCATCTTATTTCATATTTAATAATTCTATAACTACAGTAATTTCTCAGATTTCATAAGTGTACACTTTGTAAACACCAATTTCTTTCTAAACCAACAACAAAATTTTCTTAAAATGATAAAAAAATGCAGTTTATGCCTGCTAAACACACATTTTTGTAATGAAATGTTTTTCTTACTTGTATTGGATATTTAAATAACGAACTTTTTTCTTTCACAGAATGTACTATATCCTACCAATACTTCACAAATCCTTTTAAGGAACTAGCTTTTTTTTTTTTTTTTAATCCCTTGCTGTGTATAATCTGAGTTACTTACAATTTATTGCAAGTATTCTGTGAACTATAGAAGTCTGCTAACCCTTGGTTGTGTATTTCCATAATAAGATGGATAATTGAATGGGTAAAGTGGTTCTTCACCAATTAAAAATTATGCTTCACATGACAAATACTTGTTTTCCCAAAACATCTTTATGCTAGTGACTACTAAATAAAACCTGAATCTTTTCACCTATTTATACAAGGATTATATTAAATACACACTATCAGAATTAAGTGAGCAACTCTGTAATTCTGTCCACAGTGAAAACCCTGAATAAAACTATTTTTCAAAAGGCATGTATGTGGTTTTTGAACTGTATAATTTCATGTCTTCTGTCAGAGTGAGCATATGTATCTCTCACATAGTGTGTGTATACAGACATACATACACACACAAAACAATTCTCTAACAATTATTCTACACAGGCTTGCTACTATTTTTGCAGCTGCCAGTCCCTGAATCTGTCATATTAAATAAGCCAGTATCTGGTAATCGGAGTTTCTTCTTCGGTGGAGTCTTCAATGTTCCAGATCTTTCTTTTACTTTATATTCTAAAGTGCTGTGAGGTACCCCATAAATTCCTTGTGCTTTGGAAACACTCATTTTCCCACTCATTACCATTGCAATTGCTTCTTCCATTATTTCATGGTCATACTGCCGATACCGGCCACGTTTTTTCCTTGGTTGCTTATTATCTTTACGATCCAAACTATCTTCTGTATTTTCTGAGGTTCCATCTACTGTCCCATTCTTAGCATTAAGACACAAAGGAGAGAGGTCCCCATGCAGAAAGTAGGAGTCAACACTTGAGTGAGTTACAGGTCCAGAACATTCAATTTTGTTCTGTTTAGGGAGGATATTTTTCAATTTTTGAAGAGCTGATCCTTCTAAGACTGAGGAGGTTTTAGAAACGTGGTACATAACATCCAGAAGACCAGCAGTATCAGACTGTGGTTTGGACACAGAACTTATTCTTAGCTGAGGAATTTTTAATTGTACAGTAGGACTTGAAGTTTCATATTGTAGATTTTCACTTTTTTCTTTAAACTGAGTGACCATTCTCTGTAGAGTTAACTGGTGGAGGTAACTGGAAGCTGTTGGGAATTTTAATTCTGAGGTTTCAAGTAGACTGAGTTTACTTTTTTCTGTGCGCTCTGCTTGAGCTCTTGCCCACAAGGCTACTTTTTGTAGGACTGCACAAGTTTCTTTACTGTCTTTAAATGAATAACTATCATTGAAATCTCGAGTTTTATTTTTAAAAGGTGCAGGCTTTCCTGCTGGTAAGGCTTCTAAGTGGAGAAGTAAAGTTTTTTGAGGTATGCCATAAAGTATGCCTGCTTTATTTATGTCCAGTGCTCCAGACTGAATGTCTTTCAAAGCTTTTGAGAGCAAACCATCTGCAAACTCAGCACTTCTTTCCACATAGTCCTCTCTGTTTCTGTGTAGTCTCCTGGATGGATGGAATGAAACGATGGTAAACTGATGTATGAGAGACTCTCACACAGCTATGGAAGGGAAGGGTCCACTCCTTTATTATACTCCTTGCTTCGGTAACATCACTGCTTCTGATACTTTTTAGCCTTTGAGATGTGGTAGTTAAATGATTATCCTAGCAAAATGTTACAGTTCTGGTAGGACAGTGTGTCAAAAATCGTACCTTGGCTTCTACAGCAGCCCTTCCAAGAACTTTATATCCTAGCTCAGTATTTGGTAATAGTCTCATGTGCTTGCTATATTCCCTTGTTCACATGCTTGCAGAGCAACACTGTTATAATTTTAATTATACAATTAACGTTCCGTTAAATACCCAAATCCTGAAGGAGTTTTTGTTAGTAGAAACGTGACGTTACCGCTAAACAAGTAATAAAAGAGTCAACCCCCTCATAGAAAATTTGCAGCAATAAGTACGTAACTACACACAAACATCCCAGACTTACACAAAACTAGGCTTTCTACAACAAGAAGATAAAGTGCTGTAGTTAACAATCAAGTCCATTTTTCGCAAAATAAGACACGATTTTAAAAACTTCTACTCGCTATTTACAGCTCACTAATTACAAAGCCATTCATTTTCAATCTTTTTCATATCAACAAATTAATAAAATGCACTTTTACATCATTCAACAAATGCTGCTACTGTAGTCCTATTTGTAGTAAGTTATTTGTAAGACGTACAGGTGACAAAAAGGGTCCTGCTATGGCTAGTGGATGGGAGGATGCCAAGATCATAAAATCCAGCAAAACAATGCAATTCACTAATTTTGTGGTAGCTTTCAGCAGATGCAATAACATTTTCCTTGCTGAATAAAGAAATTTAACCATTTGCCACCACACACCATAGTCAGAACCATGATGCAAGTATAAGTATGATGATTAAGAGCTCTCTCTCACGCGCTTGCTCTCTCTCTCTTAAGGAATATTATAGATAATAGTCATTTAACTTGTTCATGTTAGTTGAAGATTTTACATCTAATTATTAACATGGCCATTTTTGTCCAAAATTGAAGTTTCCTAAATAAATTCTATAAGAATGATTCGCATTTTCTTCTACTAGTCTCTTACTTTTAATGTGTTATGTAATCAATTTTCACGTAATTTTTAGTAACATGAACTAAAGTTTGGTGATTGTTCTGATAACTTTTCTTTAAACAGAAAAAAAAAGGAAAAAGACAAATGAAACATATGATATATACATAGACACACACTTATGAGTGACAAAAATTCTTTTGAAAGCAAAATAGGAACCACATGTGTGTGCCAGTATATACAGGTATGTTATGAACATAAAACCTGGCCAGAGAAGAGAAACCTGGGTTGTCGTTTTGATAAGCCAAAGAGAGTCCTAAACGTTGCTTACCCAGACACTGAGTTTTCAGAACACAATGGATCATATTTTGGTTCTTCCAACCTTGCGCTTTTCTTTGTAGAGAGATCTAGCACTCCATCCCCTGCAAAGAACGAGTAGTGATGATAACAGTGGTTTTAAGGAAGGTCTCAGAGAGTTTGTCAGCAAACGTTTTTTCATCTATGGCACAATTTTCAAGCAGCTACTTTATCTTGTAGAATTTCTGACACCTTATTCCATTAACAGTATCAGCCATTAGCAAATTATTTTGTATATTTGATTTGTAACCAAACTTTTTTTAAATTGAGGGGGAAAAAAAAGTAAACCCATTCAGAAATAATAAAATTTAAAAGAACCTGTATTAAACAAACATGACTGCTTTCCTAAAAATCACATACGGATCTATATTGCACTGTTTACTTTCACAGCAACCAAACCACTGCACTTGATATTACAATTATTATACTTATTTTCATACTGTAAACATCTGATGCTGAAGTTAAACTTGACATAACTAAATCCTAGGCTTACAGGATAATACAAGCTAATAAGGATCTCAGGAGGCCTCCAGACCAACCTCCTGCTTAGAGCAGGGTCAGCAATGACAGCAGACCAGGTTATGGGATGAGCAGGTACCAGTAACTGGGTAACTTCCCAGTAACTTCCCTGTAACTGGGAAAAGAGCTTGAGCCCAATACAGAGTTCAAACACTTTAACTACAGATATTCCTCCTGCTGCCTCCACATACATGCAATAATGATATTAGAAAAATGAAACACCTAAACTGGGGTGGGAGTGCGCTCTGTCAAATCACTGGTAAATGCTAAATTCAAGATTTATACTTGGCTGTTAAAGTCTATGTAGTATTGAAACAGAACAAGATACTTTTTAAAAATCAGTATTTAAAAACATTAGCAGTTTAAATACTCCTTTTAAATTTTTTTTCTTACAAAAAAAAATCAATGACATTTAAAGTACAATTAAATCCCCTAAATATAATAATTTCATACCTTTCTTCCTTGGTTTTCTGTCTCAAACTTGGGCTGTTTTGTATGCCTGAGTTCTGCGAATTCAATTTTGAGTTTCAACATGTAGCTCAACATTCAACTCTATAATTATCCTTATACTACCCCTTATTGCATTTACAGTGTCATTTTCATGTTACTGCCTATTATTTCTAAAACATCAATCAATTGCATATATTTTCCCACAGCCTCAGATGCAGACAATAAAGCATTGGTTGAAGAATCCAAATGCCAATAGTCAAATAAGAAGTCAAGAAAATTGTTTTGGTAGCTCTCCTTTGTACCAGTAATGCAAAGAAATAGAGTTTTGTGTAATAATCAAATCCAGGTATTTGTTTTGTAATGCTTTTTTACTGCCCTTCCACAACTATTTTACCCTATTTGAGGGAGGTTAAAGAGAGAAAAAGTAACATCATAACTAAGCATTAGGGAACAAATATATAAATATGCCACTTGTCAGAGGTGCTCCTTTTCACCTGAATACATTCCTTTTAAAGTCTTTCTTAAGAAAGTTAAAGGAAGGAGTAATGCTAATCAACCTTCCTGATGCATTGATATTACAGAAAAAAAGCCAATTAAAAACACTACAGAAACATTCTACATGGACTTTTTGGCATACCCAAGAATACCCAAGCTCAACCCAAAGCCTCTGAGTCCTGTGCAACAGACATTTCATCTGTTGTATTCTGTCAGTCATACAGAATACATCTCCCTTTCTTAAGTGATTTTGTGTTCCCTTTCACAACAGTTTCTCCACCTTCAGTTGATACTCTTAAGCATTCTGACAAAAAAGTTTAGAAGACATCACTGGAGAAAAAACTACTTCTAAGTTGACAACTTATCAAGCAATAAAGAGCTAATCATCTCTCCACCAATTAAAAAAAAAATGACAAAGCTAGCTAGATTTTTAAGAAAAGAAAAAGCCCCAACACACAAACAAAATCCAAAGGCTCTTGTAAGATTCCATAATGAAAAAAAATTTTCATTCCAAATCTTTCAGAATTGGCTTCGACAACACAAGCCTAGCAATCAGTTGAAAAATGACTAAAAAGAACACAGTAGTGAAAATTCCGGTTCCTGAAACAAAAAAATAGATATGTTTTGGGCCTCTCAAGGGTAAGCAGAACTGAAGTAATTTGAGGTTCAAGACACTTGGTTCTTCCAACCCAGCAAATGCTGTTAAGTACATGCTGTTAAGTACATTAAGTACATGATACCTCCCTGAAGACAATGCTTTATGGGAAGATGATACTCAGTAAAAAGAATCATGCAAGAAATTTGATATGCATACAAAATACCTGATAAAGTCACTGCACTACAGACTTTCATTTAGTAATTTCACTTGAATTAAAAAAGCAGCAAACTAACCAACCAACCAACCAAAATCCAAAACAAAACAAAACAAAAAATCCCCACCCCAACTCTCACAAAAACCCACCTCGAACTGATAGGAAAATGAGAGCATTTGCTGTAAAGCTCTAAGACATAGTGAAGTCCTATCTAATGAAATGAATGTATGTATCTATATACACAGTTGAGATGTTCACTTTGGTACATTAGGTACAGGACCAAAAAGTTTGCAAAGAGGCATCCTACAGGTGGACTCTGAACCCTGGAAGCTTGTTACTTGCAAGGTAGTCTTCTCTAAACTGAGCCAGAACTTTCTATTCTTTCTTACAAATCAGTCAAAACAGGTATTACAGCAAGAATTTGGGACAGGAACTGTATTATATCGGGAAGAGAAAAACCACTCTGTAAGGTGGTTTTAATAAAAGATATGAAATTACTTCCACTCTTTAGGAGAAGCCATCACTAAGAAGTGCATCTTCATAAACAATAGTATATAACACTGGGTAATATAGAAAAATATATTAGGTGTTTTTCAGGTTTGCTACTCATGGTCTTCTAATGCAGCTATTTCTATGCAAGTAAAATTATTCTGATCTTCACAGAAATGGCTCAACCTCTGGCCTTTGCTTCTAAGAACAAGATGATCAGGTGCAGCAATACCAAGATGAAACCACGTGTGATCAAAGTTCATCTTCAAAATAATCAGGACCATAAACACTTGAAACTCCTCCAGACTAGTGATATTAGGGAAACAGGAAGGGGAAGAGAAAGCAGCAGAAACCAGGCCAGCCTTGAATTCCTACAACTGGTATTTCTACACTGATTTCTAAACTTCCGAGTTTTTTCTGGATTTCAGGAAACCTCTCATTAGCTATTATGAACTGTCTTATTAGATCAGATAACCTACTCTACTCAGTCCTCAGCCTCCAGGCAGGGGAAGCACTCCACTCCTAGTGTGGAAGAGCACATCAGCCTAGCTACTACCTGCAGCTCTTTGCTCTCCTAGTAGCTGCTACCATTGGCTTAGGGATCTCAGAGATTTATCCCTGCCTACTCTAGCTTTAGTTTCTGGCCTTGGTTTTGTTAGCTGTGAACTTGTCCAAGGCCCTTTGTGAACACAGTGACCCATGACCTCCCATCACAGCAGTTCCAGATGTTCAAAAACTGTTGAACAAAACCTGCCCGTTACCTGTTTCTTCCTCTGAGAATTTTCAGCGAGCTCTACCAGGTTCTGATATAGTGAGATTTACTAAATAACAACTCCTCTCTTTACCTTATCCATCCACAGGATAAGGGGTTTTGTAGCAACCAAAAAACAGTCTTGTCTTCAGTACTTTTCCGGATGGTGCCTTGCCTTTTGCTATTTTCCACGCTGCTGAACACGGAAACAGTTTTCAGGAAACTGTCAGTAACAAAGCCTTTTATTAATTCTTAACTACCACTTTGAGTAGCCCCTTTCGACTCGAAATGCTATTTTGTAACGTGAAAAAATGCCAGATGAAAAGCATATGGCCATGTATTGGGTGATGATGGCACAGTCCTGGCAGTGTCTGTGAGGACAGGCCAGGGACTGCCCTGTGCCAGACACAGATGACTGGCTCCCACAGACCCACTGCAGGGCACAGCTGAGTCCAGCAGCCTCCTGGCCAGAAACTCTGGAAAACTCTGTTTAAGAAAGGGGAAAAAGTGCCATATGGACACAGAAATTGGGAACAAAAAAGAATGAGAAAATGGAAGAGGTAAGCCCAATGGCAGAGAGAAACCATTAGGTACAGACTGTGGACAGCTCACACCCAATCTCCTTGCACTACAGGGGTGGTGGTGGTGGTCACAAAGGAACCTGGAGTGAAGCTGAGCCTCAGAAAGGAGGGAGGAAAGGCAGTGTTTTAATGAGTCTTCTTGTTTTCACTACCTGAATTAATAATGAAATATTTGTATTAATAAGCAATAATTTGAATTACTTGTCCCAAGCAAAGTCTGTTTAGCCCATGATGGCAAGTGGTGGTATGCAACAACCATGTCCTTATCTCAACTCATAAGCTCTCCTTTCTGTTCTCAATTTTCTCCCCTGTGCCATCATGAGAGAAGTAAGCAAGCAAGCATCTGAGAAGGATGTTAGCTGCCATGGAAGCCAGGGAAAAAAAAACACCTACTCCCCTCAAAAATGTAGCTTTTTAGGGTGACTTTCTCAAGCAAAAACTGTTATTAAACCATTTCTTGAATATATTTACAGCTCATATAAATTATCTTTGAGAACATAGCATGCATATCTTCAAAATGCATAGAATTTTCACCAATACATGCAGTAAAAACAGGATCTTAAGAAGTTTATTTTCAGTAAAGTTTGGAAGTCTTTCAATACACTGCCAGCTATCTTTTGATGTCTTCCAGTCTATGGTGGCTCAATGAAACAAGGGAATTACGAAAATTTTCTTACATATTTTGGCTATGCTTACACACTATCATTGGTTCCAGAAGATCCAGAAACAAGAATAAGCTTGTGCAACTAAGCCAGAAAATTATATATTTGTACTGCTTCTACTTCTGACTCTTAAATAAGTCACTTTGCTTAGAAGCTTGAGAGCTATCAAGTCTCCTGTATCTACCAAGGGAGAGAAGCCTCTGCATCAAAGTTAGCTTCTGCTAGGAAAATTCCTGAAAGAGCTCAGCACCATGACTGCACAAGGAAATAGGTTGCTGCAGGATATTCCAAGACTGTTCCTTACTCACCATTTCATTCTGCAAGGATGCTGCTTCTTCACTGACTTAGTCTGGAGGAAAAGCAATATTGCAAAAGCACACAGTAAAACCCCCACTGTTGTTAGATGCAGTGCATGGAAAACTGGTTTTGTTTCACTATACAGACTATTCCTTTTCAAGGCCTGGATAGTCTTAAGAGTTACATGGATTAGAAAATGGAGCAAGATACAGGCATTTTTGGAAACAGTTGCTGCTAATTGACTGACAATGAAACGACTGCCTGATTACCAGCAAGGTACACAGGAATTAAAGCACCCTGCTGAATAGCCACACTTCCACAGAAGTGCAGAGGAAAGTAGAGCATGCTCTGGGACTGCACTACCAGTCAGGTGTCAGCTGGACATACCTGGATGCCAGTGCTTAAACACTTATAACTCAGTACTAAATGCTTCAGTACCAGAGGTGCAGTGGGTTGACCTTGGCCAGTAGCTACAGCCCCAACTCAGCCCCTCTACCACTCCCCGTCCTCAATGGCGGGCAGGAAGAAAGAAGATGAAGATCAGCAAGATAAATACAGGGAAATCACTTGCCAATTACCACTACAGGCAAAACAGACTTGGGGAAAATTAATTTATTGCAATTTGAAATAGATTTGGATAATGAGAAAGAGAGAAAATTTAAAGTCCTTCCCCACCCCTATCTTTTCCCAGGCTCAACTTCACTTCCAACTCCTTTATTTTCCCCCATCCTCAGATGGCACAGGAAGGATTGGGAATGGTGGCTAAAGTCAGTACAATTTTTCTCTCCAGCTCCTTCTTGACAGGCCACATATCCTTCAGGAAACACCCAGATGCTCCACTGAGGGGTCTTCCACAGGCTGCAATGTGAATGGGTATCTGCTCCACAAGCTGCCGTGGAACACATGCTCCACTATGGTCCTCTCCATGTGCTCCACGGAAATACCTACTCTGGAGTCCGGAGCACCTCTCCCTTCCCCTTTGCCTCACCTTGTTCCCTGTGCTGTTTCTCACTCCTCTGCCTGTCCAGCATTTTTGCACTTTCTGAAACAGGCTGTCACAGCAGCACCACGAGCCCAGCTCCCCTCAGCCTGGTGTGGGCCTGTGGCAGGGCTGGCTCTGCCTCGCACAGGGAAGCCACAACAGCTTCTCACAGGTGCCACCCTACAGCCCTCCACAACCACTAAAATCTTCCCAGGTAAGCCCGAAAATCAGATTTATCAGGCCTAGAAGTGTCAGACCTTAGGATTTTTTGGCTTCAGAGAAGGCCCCCGATACTGGAGGAAAGTAAGAAGCTTTATTTAATGGAGAACTTCAGCGGCAGAATCTCTTTTCAATACTTAGCTTGGATCTGCTCTGTGCAAGAACAATTGCTTCTAGTGATCTGGAAAATAAAGTTTACTCCTTCCTCTCAAGCCCAAGAATCACTGCCACAGTAAAGGAGCAAGACTGTCTGTTTTACTATTTAGAACATTTATTTCAAAGATAACTACTGTAAATACAAAGCAGCTGTCTAAGCAGAAAGTGAACCTAAAGAATTTATACTTAGGTCATTATCTGCTTAACAGGATTTGAATTAAAAGATTTCAACTTTGAGGATCCATCAAAGCAATGTGCAAATTTGAACTTCCTCCTCTGTTACTGCCACTTCATTTGTAAATTGTAACAGGAATTAAAAATAGCAGATACTAAAGAGTTGCATGAAATTCAAAAAACATTACTAAGAACAAAACCATGGTACAGATTTTACAAGTCTCCCGACCAAAAACGTATACTATATTAGACAGAGAATTATACATTTTAAAAAATGACCCAATTAAAAAACCTTCATAATTCCCTACTGTAAGCATATGAAACTTCATTATAACCAAGGTTTCTTCAGGAAAAGTACAGAACTGAGAGATAGGTACAATAATAATAATACACAGTCCCTGACAAAAGCTAATTGAAATAACTTTTCCATTAATCTTTGCACATAGAACACAATGCAAATAAAAAGAGTAGCCTGACATTTTTCATCTTGAACTTATTTGCTTGTGTTTCCATCACTACAGTGAAAAGCTAAAATAGCTCAAAATTACCATGTTCATGGAAAACAGAATGCTCAATACAACTTCCCCGGTAGGTAAGATGTTCAAGCTACCTTCCTCCAACTACAGTCTTATTTCACTATTTCTTCTCATTTCAGCATCTCTAAATTTCACAGCAAGATTACTACTTTAACATCTAAAAAGCACTCCAGCAAACGTGGCAGTCTAAGTTCTGAGCCTGTGCAGTGTCTTACACAGTTTAATGTGTCACTTGTATACTGTGTGTGCTGAGCAACTATTTTAGACTTTAGGTGTTTCACTGAATGTGCACAATTCTAAACTTGCTCTTTAGCCTTATTGTAAGAAAAAATCCAATGATATAAAAAGATGATTTAAATAACTCAATTTCTCTATATTTTAGATTTTTCTTAAACAAAAGATCAGTGGATTTTCAGATAAGGGTGGCAGCATAACTTTCTTCCTGTCCCTGCCCACCTTCTGCCTTCTCTTTCATTCCTCAAAGATTTTTTTTTTGGGCTCAGCAATAACCAGAACCTGCCTTTGAGGACTTTGCTCCCTCATGAACATATAAGACTAGTTATTTATAATCAGCTGTTGAAGTAAGCAACAAGCTATAGTGCTGATATCAGGAAAGAATTTTTTATTGCCCTTGCAAAAGAAATGTGCTTCAACCTGGCCAATTATAAACCTCTAAAATCTATAATTCATCCACAGCAAAATTACATCCAAGTACAACATGTGTTTTCTCAGGATTTAAACTACAAACTATTTACTAAACCCTGGCATGAACTAATTTCCACTGACCATACAGAATAAAAGCAGGAATTCCACTATTTCTTAATGCTTTTGCTGTCAAAGAGAAAGGGTGCCTGAAATTTAACCTAGAATAGGTATATTTAGCATGAGAAATCCATCACAGCTGCCTGCCCCCAACGATATCCAATTAAAAACTGCATCATTAGGTACACACATACCAAATCTGCTCTCATTCTGACAAGGTATATTAAAATAAATAAACAAACAAAAAACCTGAACAAAACTCAAAAAAACCTTAGTTCTGGCTTCTTTCAACTTTTTTAATATGGTACATGACATACAGGTCAACTTTCCCCTTTGGTCTGCAGTATTACAGGATTAACACAGACCCTGGTGTCTGTAAAAGACAAAAGCTGCTTGTGCCATTGCTTTCAGTTGCACATGACAGTCACAACCCTTCCCGAAAACTGCTGCTAATCCAAATCTAGTTCAAAGTCCAAAATGCTCTTGTGATTATACTCTTATCAGTTTTGGATAGCAATATTCCTTGAGGCAAAGAAATTATTTCCTTTCTGTAAATGATAGTGAGACAGACTTTATTTTTCTAGCTTTACTCTCAGTTAAGAAAGCTGCACTGATCTATAATGATTAAGGTATGAAGTATGGAAATTTCCTCCCAGATTAATCTCTTTTTCCCATCATTCTAACCAGCCTGTATTTAAAGAATCAAAGTGTTCAAGAGCTGACAGAGACTAAGAGACACTTGCTCTCTGAAATCCCAGTATCTTTTTCTTTTTTCTCAGCCATTTCTTCAACAAGATTTTGAACCACTGCTACCTGTGACAGCACAGGTGAGAGGGATTAGATTCAGTATTCCAAAGCTGAGAAATTTCAATTCCACTTACTTAACACAGGCACTCAGAAATCAGAATACTTATCTTCTAACACACAATATGAAAAATGTTTCCATTTGACATGGACATTTATTTTTTTAAGTGAATTAGATGCCATAAAGTAAATCAATGACAGCAAAACACAGATTATCAGATATAGAAATTTACCTTGCTGAGTATTCTGTTCTTGAGTTCGATTCACAGTGAGGTCTAGAGGGCTATCCTGTTCTTCCTGAAGGGAGTTTTCTGTTTGGTTCATTTGGATACTTTTACACATCAGACTTGGTTCAAATGATGAACCATTTCTGTTCTCTTGAATTTTGCTACTTTTTGAAATGTACTCAATCGCAAACTGACGGATCATTTTTTTCATTAATTCCTGAGCAACTAGGGGAATGTTAGGATCACAGTTCTGAGGAAGATCTGGAAATAAAAAACACAGGCAACAGATATATTAAGAACCAAACGTAATTACTTTTCTTACAATAAATATAAGCACACAAATGTGTTAAGTAAGTACATGTGTAATGACCACATTAATTCAGATGTCTAACAAGTTTTTTTAATGAGCATTCCTAACTGGAGGTCACTTGGAAGAACATGTTTAGCACACATCATTAATTTTTAACCTCACTCCTCTATCATAGCATGGAAGTCTATGTGAATTGCATTACTTATGGGAGTCAGATTCTGTATTGTTGGCAAATAAGTTGAATTTTTATTTACAGACTGGTCATTTTCAGTTTTGAAAATAAAGAATTTTGAATACAAAACATGAAACTAAAATAAGATATGGATTAATACAGAACAAAGTTACTTTCAAAGAACAACCATAAGAAGAATTTAAAAGTGTAGTTCGACAGATTAGTCCTCTTCATAACATAGAACAGTTGGACTTTAGAGGAACTGATCTTAAGAAGGTAAAAAAAAAACAAAAAGAGAGATGTGTTCCACTCTCAGAGTATAATCCCCACTGTAGGTTCAGGATTGAAACGTCAAAACTGGTATGATGCTACTTGAAATGTCCCATACAATTTGTAGTAATACAAGCAATTGAATACAAACAAAGTTTTAAACTTTTATTGTAAAATCTTACAGGATTTTCAGGACATTTTCAAAGTGCTAGCAATGAAAACACTTGGAAGAAAAGCTTTATTTCCTATTCTAAACGGAGTGCATCGTATTATTTGCTTGTGTATGTAAAATTTTAATGGACAGAAGTATTTAATTTTAGAAACAAACAAGAAAGGACCAAACATGATACATATGACTTTATTTTAATGTTATTTATCAGCTAGAAAAAAGTTAAACCTCTTATTAACAAGCATAACTGAAACTACAATTGTGAATTACAAAAAAAAACCTAAAAGAAGCAACAGAAAAAACAAAATGTAAGTTTAACTTAGCATAAATAACAATGTAATTAAGAAACTCAAAGTAAACTGTGCTACTGCATTAATGACTGCAACACACCATTTCACAAGACAAGTACAATTGACCATACTCAGAATACTGTGTTTTCTCTTAAACTGGCAGTAATAGTAGCACTTACTTCACTATCCCACTCTTCCTTCTTTCTTTCAACTCTATACCCCTCCTCTCACAAAGACCCTTTTCAATATTTTAACCACTGCCCATCCTTGAGTTCATAGGTAATGAGTGAAACAGTTTTCAATCAAGAAGGGACAGGGATTTAAAGCAAGTATGAAAGTGATAAAAAATAATTAGCTTTTAGGTAAGCCCTGATTGCCTGGAGGAAACACCAAAGGACATGGTTCTGTAGTTACTGGGACAATAAAGTTAATCTGAAACAGATAAAACAGAGGATAAACTGAGTTTTGTTTTCAAGGAAGTGAAGAAACTGAAAGGACTGGGTTGGGTGGATGTTTGCATGCAAAGTGTATATTTCCTAATAGGAAGTTTGGAGGATCACACAGCATATTTGCTCAAACATTTTATGCCAATGAAGCTTTATCCGTCTATTATCAAGAGAGTGACTGCCAGCACTGATCAAGGAATGCTGCTCAAGTTTAGGATGAATGTGCAGAAGATCTTTTGCTTGTTTGTTTCAGGTTTGTTTAAAACATACTCCATTTTGAGAATTAATTTTCACCAACAGAACATTGCAAGGAATTACAAACCTGCATCTATGAGATCTGCTCTGTACAGCACGGGAGGGCAGCTGACTGATTGCTCAGATTGGCCTCTCAGACGTGCTTGGTGAGTTACAGTGAAGCTCCAGCATTTGCAAGACATCTTGGCTCGAAGAGAACTTACCCAAGGCATGACAAAACAAATCTGCTTATGGTTAAAGCTCTGTCTTCCAACCATCTTTCAACCAGATCTCTACCAAAGTATCTAAAACTGACAGGTGTTTCTTGAAGAGAGGTGTGAGGTAAAATTTTAAATGATGGAGGAAACCTACACAGAGAAAGATCTCTCCCCATCACGTAACCTCCAGGCATAGGTATGCTCTGTTTATATTGCTAATTCCTGATTCCTAAATAATGAACCCAATAGATGTTCAACTGGAAGTTACTATCCTAGAGACACACTCAGAAGTAAAGAAAAAAAATCCAACAACACAGATTGGAGCAGTAAGGCAAGAGGTGTAAAGTACTAATGTATACACAAAATAGAAGAAATGAACATGGAAAGTTAAGAGATGAAATTAAGTAACTGAATTATCTAGGAACAAAAGTGTTTGTATGACAGGGAAATGGTAGTTCTAGACAATGAAATCTACTGATCAACAGCTTAGCTTAAAAAAACAAAAATTTGACTGCCTGTAATCCAAAACTCATACAAAACATTATCAAGACTGAATACGTGGTCTGGAATGACCCTGCTGATATAGAGCAATTAGTTTCTTGCATGCACAAAAGAAAAACTTCCTTGACAACTTCTGGGTAACAGGTGATTATCAGTGCAAATGGGAGAGTTATTTTACATCCTGGTATGATCTGTACCTTTAAGAAGCAAAGGATCAGAGAGTAAAGGGGACCTACAATTAGCTGGAAAACACAACAGCCTGGAACAGATTTCTCCATATTTATCACCATCCCTGCATCAATTATTATAAAAGTGCAAGAAAAAACTAATCCAGAACTGTCAAGTTTTTACTGCCTTTTTATTCCACTTTAGACTCTTCACACCAGTAACAGCCAAGCATATACTGCTTTTAGACACTTAGAGGAGAAGTCAGCTTTTCCATTAGGAGCAAAATCATCTTTTGACCTAGTTAGAATAATAAAGGATTTATTTTTTTGTTCTTTTAATATTTTCTTTAGTAGTAGTTTAGTTTTTTTGTAATAATTTCCAAATACTCCCCATGAAGAATAAATGCAGCAGAATTTCTCATATATTCAACTGCTACAGCTATTGGCAGTTTACAGATTTTAAGCTAATTTACTCTAAAAAGGTAGTATGAGGGGGTGGTGTGTGTGTATCTCAGAGCATAAACTCTGAAAGATGTGCTCCCAGGGTGCCTCTGAAGTGTTCTTGCTGCTAAATGCATATCCAGTCTACAGGGTTAGACTCAGGTAGTCTAAACTTATCTGCCATAAATGCAAATAGTGTTGTTATCACACTGACTGTTCTGTAATGTAAATCATTAACTGGCAAATCATGGTGGAAGTACCTTGGGAGGTCTACAGTAAGACTGCTTGTTCAAAGTAGTCATCTATGAGGTCAAATCGGGTTTTTCTGGATTTTACCTAGTTAGGTAAGGAACACTTCCATGGATGAGAGACTCTACAACCTCTGGGTGGCATGTTCCACTGCCTGCTTGTCCTCGTTTTTCCTTACATTAAAAAGAACCTCTCATTTTAACTTGTTTGCAATCTGTCATTATCCTGCTATGTACCACTGTAAAGACTTTGACCCTACCTTAAAATCATAGAATATCCCGAGTTGAAAGGCACCCACAAGGGTCATCAAAATCCAGCTCTGCACAGGACAGCTCCAAAAGGCACACCATGTGCCTGAGATTATTGTCCAAATGCTTCTTGAACTCTGTCAGCTTGGTGCTGTGACCACTTCCCTGGGGAGCCTGTTCCAATGCCCAACCACCCTCTGGGGGAAGAACCTTTTCCTAACATTCAGCCTAAACCTCCCCTGGCACAGCTTTGGAACTGAGGCTGACCTCAGGTCTTGTCACTGGTCACCAGGGGGAAGAGATCAGAGCCTGCCCCTCCACTTCCCCTTATAACAAAGTTGTAACTGCAGTGAGGTGTCCCCTCAGTCTCCTCTTCTCCAGGCTGAAAAAGGCAAGTGACCTCAGCCGCTCCTTGTATGGCTTCCCCTTTAAAGCCCTTCACCTTCTTTGTTGCCCTCCTCTGGACACTCTTGAGTAGTTTAATGTCTTTCTTATATTTTGGTGCCCAAAACTGACCCCCAGCACTGGAGGTGAGGCTGCCCCAGTGCAGAGCAGAGGGGACAGTCCCCTCCCTTGCCCTGCTGGCCAGGCTGTGCCTGATGCCCCCAGGACACACTTGGCCCTCCTGGCTCATGTTCAACTTTCCACTGACCAGGACCCCCAGGTCCCTTTCTGTGATGTTGCTCTCTAGCACCTCATTGCCCAGTCTGTTCCACCTGAACATGGAGAACTTCATCCATCCTGTGATTCATAGTAGTAATTTTCCACTACACATGGGGAATTTGTAATTAGTCATATAAAATCTTTAAACACAACAAAACATATTTTCGGGCAATAAAGGTGTTAGAACTCTGAACTTGGTATCACTACCAAATATTTCTTAATTATTATCAGCAGATGGCACCAGATATACTTGGTATGACCTGAATAGGGTTTTTTTCTAAGATGTTTTATCAGGAGTTGTGACTATAGCTACTTACAGAGTTTTAAATTTACATGCCTACATCTGTTTAAAGTCCTATTTTTCACAGTTGATATAAAATATGAGGTAGGTGTATTTAGTCCATGGATCATGTATATACATGCATATTACTTCAAACCCAGTAGAACAGTCTCTAAAGGTTTTGAATAAAAGTTAGCCCTAAATGTTCCTCTAGTTTCTCTCAGATCACTGCAGACCTGATGTTATTAGGATAAAAGAAGGCTGAATTTCATCAAATTCATGATATGATAAAATCTGATGTTTTCTGCTTGTGACTGTCAAGATAACAGTTTGAATGCAAGAGAAGAGAATAATAAACATCATGTAATTATGACTAATGGCAATGATTTAATTCAAAGCTCATATTTATGATTAATACTTCCTCAGTTTATGTGCTCCACCAGCCTGTAACTATTCAAATCTGTACTATTAACTATTCTGCACATTATGTGTGCTCAATAGACTGCAAAGTCTATTGTGACAGATTTGATGGACAGTTCGGAGTTATAGATGGATTTGGCAGGACAGTCAACAAGGAGTTAAAAGCTCCCGCAGTAGTATTCCATTTATTGAAAACCAGTATTTTTTAATTAAAAAGCTAACCTAATGACTTAATTTCTCTTCTGACACATACCAAAAGGCAGTGAAAAGCAGCAGGGAATCACAATCACCCTTGCATCCCACAATCCTCTAGTGTGAGTAGCAGGACTAAGAACACCCAATTGCTTCTCAGTGTGTTTCATAAACTCACTCCATCTCTCCCCTTTTGACAAAAGGGCCACATTTTCTTGTAACAAGCCCACCTCAACAACCACCAAACTGTCCCAGAGATGTTCTTAGTTCTACTTGTAAAATTGTTCAGGTCACTGTCAGATCACCAGCACATTAAAACTGGAATACAACTATTTATTCTGAGCTATGTATCATGACTAGCTCAGTTAATTTGACCCATCAACAAACAGAAGGAATAACAGCCAAGTTCATTCTTCTGTTGTCATAAACATTCCACCTCTTTTCTTCCTCTACTCAGGCTGCAATTTTCACTACTCTATATCCCATCATATTTCTAAGAATCCTCATAAATGTAGTTGAAATGATCAAGAAATTCAGAGTCACTGAAGACAATAACACTGGCAGGTAGGTGGTCAACACAGAAAGTATGCTTTACCTCCTTCAGAAAGCAGCTGAAACCCCACTAAACATTCCTTATAGCAAAGCTGTCATAGAAGTTTACCACACAAACTGTTGTCAGAGCTGTCAGTGATTACAGAAAACCTTCCAGATTTTGAAAGGACAAATCATATTTCTTAAAATTACTATTAAAAAGAAACTGCAGGTTTTGGATGAAGTAGTGTGCACAAATCAAAACTACACCCCAGAAAGTAACACTTCTTTAGTCTGAGATAATGTGTGCATGATTACATTGTCATAGGTTTGCTAAATTAAATATACATCATCCAAGAAGCATAACCAGCTTGTAACAGCTACGCAACTGAAAGAAAACTACAAAAAGAGCAGGAGAACCTAAAGTTAAATTCAGGTATGTGGTATGGTGTAAGAAAGCCATATTTGTGAATGGAAATATTTTAGTACATGACAGAGATGTCTACAAGTAGTAAAGAGCTTTAAAAAGCTTACAGGAAAATTACTTTGGGATGGGAAACACGGTACTGAATATACTTGTCAGAGCAGCCCAGATAATCTGGAAAGATTCAAGTAATCTCAAGCATTCTTCCTATAATTTTGTGCCTCAGTTCCTTAACTTCTACAGGAGCTTCTCATGTGTCGGTCTTCTCTTAGTGGATCATAACCTGAAGACAGAACCTGATTCACAACTGTTTTTCTTTGGTTTTGTTTAAAGAGGTCATGTTAATATTGCATGGAAAAATGAACTTCTAATAACACACAATGTGGATTACTAGAAATACAGAAAATTAATAGTCTGTGAACAAAATGTCTGACCAAGCTTTTAAATGACTGTGGTTCTGCTATATAACAATGATCACGTCACATTCTATAATAATCATAGTAAAAAAAAGACTTTATATGTATTTTTTTAAAGCACACTCTGTTTTTCCCTTAACAAAACAGAACAGTTGAACTTCAGCATTATGTAAGTGGAAAAGCACCACAGTCTACTCTGCTTACACCACCAAAAGGGTAAAGAGAGATGCCATACTTGGGAAGAAAGCATCTGGGTTTCAGATACATTGTTTAGTGGCAACAATCAATGTTTGATGACAAGGACTTTGGATTTGCTGACGTGTCTGCTCAGCACAGGACTTCCCACTGACAACTGACTACTAAACTCATCTTTCACTAACACATAGTGAAGGTGGGTTCCTAATGGGAAGACTTTGTTATTTACAGCATCACAAGAGTTTACCCACTTTGGCAGGAGTTCTACCATCTTTTGTCCCAGGTTCTACAGACAAATTGTCATGCATTAATGTCCGAAGGCTGTATGCTCCAGACAATATATCAGGGCTGCCTGTTTCGAGATCTTCTGAACTAGTTTCCTGATATACAAAAAAAAGCCAAACCCACAACCAAATGCCCTCAAACTAGTCTGCAAATTAAAAAAGCCACATAGTACTTTTTTCAAAATAAAAAGTTAATGGGACCAACAAGTGAACTCTCTATTCGGCTCTCTGCTCTTAGAAGTTGTTCATAGATGCCTAAATTAGCTACAATAGTAACAGAGTAGTTCATCTTGATGAGTTTGCAATCCAAACAACTGTTACTCCGTTTTAAAGACAGCCAGCCAAGAATTTGACATTTTTCTGACAATGAAATAACACCTGGTTTAGGACCAGGTATAAGAACCACCCCTTAGCTAAACAATTACTGGAAATTTTTTTGATTCCTTGCTTCCTAAGTTGATACTTGAACTCAAAAACCTACAAAAATTCAGAAAGCAGACTTGGGATTTTCTTAGTAAAACTCTTCACCTTCCTCCTAAAATCCAAATCAGTTTCTTGAATACCTCATAAATTGGTTTCACATGCCCTTTACAATTTTTTTCCTTTTCACTTCCTGTAATTTGAACAAATTTAAAGACTCTGCTAAAACCTGAACTGAAGCAATATTCTTAGAAAATTCTTACCCAAGAATACAGAAGTACTTCAGAGAATCACAAAAACAACTGGAAGTTTTGTTTTTCAATTGACAAAACCTCTTTAACCTAGCATTACTGATCTGGCAGATCAAACCTAAAGAAGGTGCTAAAAGCCAAGTGTTCTTCGTGAAAAACTTCTCTTAAAAGTCATTCACTCCACTAGGGTGAAGTCATGCCAAGTTTCACTTCTCCCATGACAGAAGTTCCTCTCAAGGAGTATCAGAAGAGATCATCCACAGCAGGAGCATCAAGCAGGCGAACACTGAATAACATTGTACACATCAAGACCAAGAAGAGATCTGACAAAGTAGAAATTTGAAGGAATTAAAATACCTGCCTAGAGAGATGCCATACAACTGGGCCTGTGATGAGAACGTAGTAAGACTTTAAGAAGTAATGAAGTGCCAACTTCATTAGCTGTTGTATTTCAAATGGAAAATAGCTGGTTTGAATGAAAGCCAAGAGTCCAAAGGGTGGACTCAAAATGCTGTTGCACTTCATTTCAAGTTCTTTAAAATGCAAAAAACAAAATGTAGACAGAGTAGACACAAAGTCTGTACAGAAAAAGATTCTACACACCTTGGGTTCAAGGGCATAATAATCTCTCCTGCTACAGCAATGTAAAAGGGAGAAAACTAACTTTGTTTTTTTCTCTCACCTGTGTGAAGGAGAGAACGTGTCTGACTCTGACTGTTAAAAGCAAGAGAGAGCTGTCACCCTAGCCACACTCAGCTATTCTGACATCCACATACACCTACTAAACCCAAGAAAAACTGGTGAAAATTGTAGTTACTGCATTCACAGTAATTTCATTCACATTTCTTCATTCACATGAATTTAAGGAAGAAAATGAGTATCTCTGCTGCTGTTGACAGTGAGTAACCAAGTAACTTTCATGAACTAAGCTGACTTGTCACTCACTCATGTACTGGCTGTATCTTAATGAGTGTCAAAGAACAAGAACAGTCAAAGAATTAATGAGCTACTAAATCTTGTATTTTTACAAGAAGTTTTAACCTCTAACTTGGATGTATTTGAAGGGGCAGCTTTCATGCAAGAATATTCCAAATTCTATTTTGCAATCTGCAAAACACATTTTCTAGCCTAAAATGTTTTTCCTGTAGAAAGTCAGAAGTGAAAACTTAGGAACAGAAAATGTTTAAATGCTTAAAATTCCAGAGAATGACACCTGATATTGGCACGAAAACAAAGAAGCAGCTCATGGTAAAAAGAAAAATCTGATTCAATTTATGAACAGGGATTCAAAAGAAAGACACATAATGCAACACGACAGAGAGGAATGGCAAGGAGGAAAAGCAGTACTTCATTTAGTGATTCAAGTAAGAAAAAGATTAAGGAAAACCAAAGGAATAAAAAAGAGAAACTGCAGAAACATCTATTTCAGGAGATAAATAAAAAAATACTTAATCAAAATTAATCCTGAATAATTTGATTCTTCTAGGTTTTTTGTCATATTTCATAATATAAAAGACTTTTATTACCTTTCTTTCGAAAGAGTGCATTTAGATAGTTTTCTGCTTGGCATTCAATCTTATCAGTGTTGGACTGGCCCTGAGATGACAGTTCCTCTGTAGGTGTTGACTGTGAAGAACCGAAAACTGATGCACGATCCTAGAAAACATATGAAGATCACAACATCTTTCAGAAGTTAGTCTGCTGGTAGTAAAATATACCATTTAATTGTTGAATGGAATAGAACCACTAAAATCAAACTACCTTGAGTCAAAATGCAAAATGAACTTATTTGCAAAATTCAATTCTCTGATTCTTACTCTCATACCAAAAAATCAATGTTGGGGAGTAATGCTTAATATAATGCTCATACTTACACTGGCTGTTTCTTTGTGTAAATTACAAAAGGAACATTTCTCATCCATAGACCAGTCAGTTAGCTCTTCTGGCTCACAGTCTTAAAGGAAGAAAAGAAAGCTAGATGTTTTAAACAAGCAAAAATGGATTTTAAGAACAAAATACACATCCTAGAATTCTCTTAAATAAATTCCATCAATAATATGATATGTATATATTGGTAAAATGCATTCAGTCGTATTCAATTCTTCAGATATTTTCAAATTTTTGTCTGGTTTGTACAGCTCATCTTATAAATAGCAGAGAGTGCATTTCTTAAAAGGAAAGGTAAACTCAATGTGATGTAGTAATTCAACTGATTATCTGTCATAATTACTGGAGGCATCTGAATACTGCAAAGAAAGCTATGAATTGTAGACATCATTCTTTCAAATGTGCAAACTTGTAGTAAACGAAGCTAAGAATTAGGATATGGACTTCTCACCATGTGAGCTACAGGCATTGTACTTACAGTATTTTAATCTATTTGATATCATCACTCTAGGTGAATCCAAGCCTTATGCTCACTTGTAGCACTTGACTTATCTAGAAAAGTACCTTTATATGTTTTATCAGAAAATAAATTGGTCTAGAGGGAATGCAGGACTTAAATTTATATTGCCTATATCGAGTCCAGTCTTCTACTAAATGGAGACACATCATCTACTTTCTTTAAACAAGTTACTAAGCTTCATTTCAAAAATTAAGAGTTTTCAACCAGTACCCTTCTCTTCATGAACACCAGTTTAAAACTTTTCCCAAACCAACTGTGCTAATAGTTAAAATTAAGCTTCTAATTTCTTGTTTAAAATTGCACATGACAACTTACTCCAGTTTACTTTTGTGTCAATTCTATTCTTGTACCCATGAACAGTAACTCTTTTAGGTATTTAGCACCT
Organism: Daphoenositta chrysoptera; assembly: GCA_013397915.1. NCBI lineage: Eukaryota > Metazoa > Chordata > Aves > Passeriformes > Daphoenositta > Daphoenositta chrysoptera. Next base: position 429,170 of record VZRO01000504.1, read on the forward strand.
TGATGCATTTACAGAGACTATCATTATACCCTTTAAACTTCATTTTGTGGCTAATCTAGTCCACCTGGTTTTCCTCATGAGATTCAGCTCCATCTCTTCTGCACAAGTCTCACTTGAACATCTGTTTCCTGAACATGGGGACCACGATCTCACGATGATGTCTTTTACCTTTACACCAGACTTCCTTACACTGCAGGCAGTGCTTTTCCTACAGTTATGCAGCAGCCTTTATCACAGCTGCAGTGTTCTGGCAGGTGAATACGAACACCATTAACTACAACACCAAGGTCTTCTCCATCCTGTTCATTTCCAGTTCATGCGCTTAAACCTAAACAACTTTTTCACCCCCATTATTCCTCAATAGGGCAGGGGTGAGGAAATAAGATGGTAGGGGAGAAAATAAAGGGAAGAAACTTGTGGGTCAAGATAAAGATAGGGAGATCACTTACCAATTACTGTCACAGGGAAGTCAGATTCAACTTGGGGAAAATCAATTTCATTTATAGCCAATAAAAACAGATTTGCATAATAAGAAAGGGAAAACACTAAACCACCTTACCACCCCTCCTTCCCAGGCTTCAGCTTCACTCCTTCATTCCTGCCTCTTCTACCTCCTCCGCCACCCCAAACAGTGCAAGGAGGATGGGAAATGGGCTGCCTTCGGTTCATTCCCCTCTCTGCTACTTCCTTCTCTTTTTTCCCTGGTTCCAGCTTGGGGTCCTTCCCATGAGCTACAGGCCTTCACAAACTGCTCCAGTGTTCTCCCCACAACTGCAGCTCTTCATGAACTGCTCTAGCACGTGTCTTTTCCACAGGGCACAGTCCTTGAGGGAGAGACCACTCCACAGAGCCACAGCTCCTGCCAGGAAACCTGCTCCTGCATGGGCTCCTCTCTATGTGCTGCAATTCCTGACAGAGGCCTGCTCCACAATGGGATCTCCATGGGCTGCAGCTTCCTTCAGGGCACCTCCACCTGCTCCAGGGCTTCTTCCATGGGCTGCAGTGAGATATCTGTTCTGACACCATCCTCCATGGGCTGCAGGTTCTACGTGCTTCACCATGGTCCCCTCCATGGGCTGCAGTCTGATATCTGTTCTTACACCATCCTCCATGGGCTGCAGGTTCTACGTGCTTCACCATGGTCCCCTCCATGGGCTGCAGTCTGATATCTGTTCTTACACCATCCTCCATGGGCTGCAGGTTCTACGTGCTTCACCATGGTCCCCTCCATGGGCTGCAGTCTGATATCTGTTCTTACACCATCCTCCATGGGCTGCAGGTTCTACGTGCTTCACCATGGTCCCCTCCATGGGCTGCAGTCTGATATCTGTTCTTACACCATCCTCCATGGGCTGCAGGTTCTACGTGCTTCACCATGGTCCCCTCCATGGGCTGCAGTCTGATATCTGTTCTTACACCATCCTCCATGGGCTGCAGGTTCTACGTGCTTCACCATGGTCCCCTCCATGGGCTGCAGTCTGATATCTGTTCTTACACCATCCTCCATGGGCTGCAGGTTCTACGTGCTTCACCATGGTCCCCTCCATGGGCTGCAGTCTGATATCTGTTCTTACACCATCCTCCATGGGCTGCAGGTTCTACGTGCTTCACCATGGTCCCCTCCATGGGCTGCAGTCTGATATCTGTTCTTACACCATCCTCCATGGGCTGCAGGTTCTACGTGCTTCACCATGGTCCCCTCCATGGGCTGCAGTCTGATATCTGTTCTTACACCATCCTCCATGGGCTGCAGGTTCTACGTGCTTCACCATGGTCCCCTCCATGGGCTGCAGTCTGATATCTGTTCTTACACCATCCTCCATGGGCTGCACTGTGATATCTGTTCTGCTACTGTCCTCCATGGGCTGCAGGTTCTGTGTGTTTCACCATGGTCCCCTCCATGGGCTGCAGAGGAACCTCTGCTCCAGTGACTCTCCCCTCTTCCTTCTCTGACCTTGCTGCCTGCAGGGTTGTTTCCCACTGCCCACTGTCCTCCACCCTCCTCCCACAACTGCTGAGCTTTTACTTCTTCTCAGAGATATTATTAAAAAGGCAAAATCAGAATTAAATGACTTTGAAAAATAAAGTTTCTTCAGTTGAGCACAAACAAAATGTACATAACTCCAGATTATGACTTGAATCTAGTTTATTCAGATCTAAAATACTAATTTAGAACAGAATTCTGTATTAATGTCTTACATGCTTTCAGGGATGTAAAACAGTAGTTTTTACAGGTTGGACAGCTGGCGATCACAAATAGACATGGTATTTTTCTCGGCTGGACAGTAACAAGAGATAATGAGTCATTTTTGCTGAATTAATCTAGCTGTCCCAGCCTGTTAGAGCTATTCCTTTAAGATGTCCACAGCATAAAGACAACACTATTCCTTCATAACAAGTTCATTGTTTTCCTTGCAACCATGAAAAATTATTTATGAACCTTGGGATTCTACACCTAACTCTAAGACAGGTTTATATTTTCAGAGAAATTCTTCTGCCTTGGAATCCTGAATTTCCACTGGTAATAGTCAAACTAGAGAGCAATCCTTGTGTATTGCCAAAAAACCAAACATTGAGAAACATCAGCTGTACATAACACTAAATCCTTTATTCAAAGTAGTATAAATCATGTACAACATATTTAGTCTGCCAGTGAGCTAAGCAAAACTGACATCAGTTAACAGATATATAAAGGATATATCAAATGCCAGACAGCCAACATTCTCAGGTCACCACCACAGGACACATCCTGAGATCACTATTAAGCTTTTAACTACAGGTAGGCAGCCACACGCTCAGAAAAATCAGAGACAAAGACAGCACTTTAAGCAGAACAAACTTTCCTTGGCTGCACTGAATTTAGGATGATGATCATCTTCCCTCCCCATTTTGTCTTGCTTGGGATCAGATGATGAAAGATTTGCAGACAACCTATAATGCTTGCCAGCCCATGAGAAGAAGTTGCTAAGACTGTGCAAGCAGCATTTTAATACTAAACAGAGTACAGATTATTACTTGAAGCCAAAACAATTTAGCACAAAGCTGTTAAACTTATTTCCATTTCTTAAGAATAAGATGGTGAACTTTGACAAAAAAGAATTTTTATTCATTTCTTAAGAGAATCAAATCTTTGTTTCCCCAAACCACTTTGCCCAAGAAGTAATGCCAAATTAAGTAAATTAATCTGTAGTACTGAACAGATTCCATGTTTCCATCCTAAAATATGAAATAATTATCTAGTATATCTGAATACAAAATAGCTTAAAAAAAATTCAACCCTTACTTTCCACTATTTTCTGATTATAATAATGTCCCAAAAGATTTTCCAGCTATTTGTAACAATTTTGAACGTATCACCCCCTTTCTTTTTATCCAGCAGTACTGCTTCCTAATAAGTATATTAAAACAGTTGAAGTGTTTATCAATTCCTTCCATTTTTCATTTCATAAAAACTCAAATTATATTAGATTTGTGTTTCTAATAGAATTTTTCACTACTATAAATACTCCAAAACAATATAAGGAAAAATAAAACCTTTCATCCTGTATAAAGAAGACTTTTTCCTGGAAAAAAAAATGAACAATGAGAGCTGCTTTTCTCCAACAAGACAGCTTCTCCTCAGTGATTCAGAGAATAGAACCCCAGCACATAATCCCCCAAAAAAGAAAGTACACACATACCACATGATTAGAGGAAAAGCTTTTTAGCAGTTTAGCTAACTATCCATAAGTAGAATGTAAAGAGTAACAATTTATATGTGAATCTACTTAGCTCAAAATGGGTATAAGGCAAGGATTAGAAAGCCCTGAAGATTCAATGACATAAGAAGCCTCAGTTCAGAGCATGAGACAAGGTCAGATGCCAAGATACAGAACTTGACACCTTTGCAACCAGAAGCTGCAGAATCCAAGCAGCCAGGAAAACAAACTCGTGCTGAATAATGGTGACAAGAACCATTTAAGCAAGTCCAAAATAAATCCTACACATACAAGAATTTCAAGATACAAAAAGAAAAGGTTTACAAGGTATTTTCTTTGTACAGTGTAATAGTCTAGTAAAGCTGAAGTGTACCTTTTAGCATTTAAATTTGTCATTACAATTGATTATTCACTCAAGTAACTTTAGGAGAATACAACAGAAAAATTTAATCTATAGATCAAATACTATTTTAAGATAGGACTAAGGAGGAAATGTATCAGTCATATTACATTTTATGCACAATATTGAATTTTTTAATGTCACAATAGATAAAAACAAAAACATAAGAGAAAAAAATGCTATTGTAGCTAAGCAGCATATATTTCAGCCAATTCTCACACATTTCTGCACAAGAAAGCCACATAACTTCTTGAGGTATGTTTGAGGGAACATACTCTTGCTGCTAATGAGCCATCATATTGCATGTTGGCAGTATAAGTTAAGTGGTTATGATGAGGAAAATGAACAGCTTAAAAGATGCAGTAATTTAGGCACATTGCTTAGAGTCTAGAAACATGAGTTCTAATTCTACCAGCCATATCTTTTAACTAAGGCAAATTATTTACTTTACATCTTAGTTTCATTATCTGTAAAGTGAAAAGTGACACTTAGGACAGTGGAAAGATTTGTACAGATTTTACTTGAGAGTTCTGTATTAATCTTTACAACAAAATTCAGATTTCAAGTCAGAAATAGCCTTTTATTCTAAACTAATGATAAAGCTGACCTATACCGTGCCAGTATAAACAATTTCACATGGCATTATTGAAGTTACAGATACTATATCTATAAAAATGAACCAAAAATAGTAAGGTAAGGTGGGCATCCCAACCTACCATGCCATGTCTCTCTTCTACAGTTGGCTCCAGAACTAAAATCAATTTTATAGATGCATCAAACATGGAAATAGGCTTTAATTGTTGAAGAATTCTTGCACATTACTGACAAAAATTTTCAGAAATTGAAAAAAAAAATCTCTGAAACTTTACATTTTAGATAAGCACAAGTTTGATTTGCAAGACAAAGTCACAAGGACATCAAATAGCAAAGCTATGCAAGCAATGGAAATATCAGATTTTAAATAGGTAAGAAATATTCAGCTGTGTGAGGCAAATAAGTTAAGAGTTAAAGTTAAAACTTTACCCATAAGACAGTGCAAATACCTGCACACATGAACTTTAAAGGAGCAATATAAACTTTACTGTGTAGTGTATCATGCTCCTTTAACTGTAGCACTTAGACTTTGGCCACTACCTCAGCTCAGTACTTTCTGCCTTCTTACCCAAAAGCAAACGGGAAAAAAAAAAGAAAAAAGAAAAAAGAAAATGTAATCCCTTTGATACAAAAAAAAAAAAAAGCTTTAACCACTGATCAGTATACAGTCCAATACATACAATCTACTGGAATTATAACCAGAAAAAAAGAAAAAGAGAGATACTGTAGACTTATAACAATATCCTGTTTTCTTTTCACATGTACTTATCACAGCAGATGGGAGTACTAGTCATGAAAACAAGCTTTAATCCAACTGTACATATTTCTTAAATGTTTTTATGTCTTACTGGTGGCATGCCTAGCATGAGACAGGAAAAAATATTCTGAAAATATCAGCATAGTATTTCAAGTTCCTCCCCTTCCCCATGAAAATACTGCCCAATGTATATGATACAAGCCAAGGAACTTGCACATTATGAAGAGGACAAAACCATAACGAAGTTAAAACAATCACTCCAAAAGTATTCTAAGCAAAGATATACAGTACACACCACTCTACCTCATGTACTAGCACAAAATAAGTGATACACTTTACAAATTACACTATCAGACAATGAATTGCAAAGAAATGCGACGGAACATTTTGAAGGCTCGATAACAAACAGAACATTTTTTTAAGTCATAAAAAGAACTTGGGAAAACACTTCTTTAAACATTTCAAAGCCATAGTCCTCATGTTGGCAAAGACAGATATATCATTCCATACTTAACTAAGGACTTAGGTGTTATTGACATTTATTCCAGCAAAACCAAACCCATTTGGACTAATGCTAGGTCTTATATGAGTAATGGAAAAGGTGTGTGTACACACATATATATATATACATACAGACACAAAGACACACAGACACTTAAATATAGCTATGACTTCATATATGTATACATATAAAGTACTCTAAAAATAAAAATCTTGTTTTATATATAATAAGGATGTAAAAAATATGAATATATAAAAAGCATAAACTTTCTTGACCACTACAAAACCAAAGTAGCATCCACTACCTTCCTTTAACCAATTAATGTCAATGGGAAGCTGAGCAGTTTGTTTTCCCTTTCTAAAGGACGTTCAAAAACAAAGTAGGAGATGCACTACTCCAGAAGAGTAAGTCTTTCTCATGAGAGCTTTGCAGGAATGCTTAGGTAATCCAAATTCCCCAGTACGGGGACAAAACCCAGGTATCATTCACCTAGTGTTTTGCTTATGCACAGTATTGACAAGAAAATGAATAAATGAACATTGGAAAGAAAAGCATCGGAAGATTTCTTTTTTCAAATTTAATATATACTTGAAACTACCTTTAGCTAAAAGAAAAACCAGTAAGTTAAAGTCATTGCACTAAAAGCTGGCTCATTTACCTTCAAATAAACTGAGGTCTCTTCGTAGCCTTGGTCCATAAAGCCCTTCTAAAATACTTTCAAAACCTGGAGACAAAAGAAACATTTAAAACAGTAAATCAAAAGTTTCTTGAAAGAAAGCAAATTCAGAGAACTGGCAACAAGGATCCTCAAATTCTGAGGGCAATTTCAAAAACTGTTACATTTATCAAACAAATATTTACTCCTTCCACTATAGTACTACTCAACAGCATTAGAAGATAAAAATAAGACAAGGCAACTGCCATCTGCCCACAATCAGCCTATTAAGCCATGCCCCAACAACCTCATTAGACCTAAAATAACTACCACAGAATCTTAAAGGTGGGAGGATTAGCCTCACAGCTCTATGCAAGTGAAGGAGTTTCTCTCTTAGACTGAGAATCAGTCATGTACAGAGAGAGGAAAACATAAAAAGAAAAAAAAAGAAAACTTCAGGATGAGAAGCTTCTCATTTAAGATCTCCTAAAACTACATAATCTGAGCAGGCTAATATTACTACAAATAAAAAAAAAGCAAGCTTCTTTTGCTTCTGATACCATGACAGTGCTCTCTAGTCCTCTGTATCCGTACAAAAACGTTTTAAAATTGAGGCTTAGATAAATCCAATTATTTTACAGATTTACCAGCTAGTCTGTTTAGGTATTTGGTAAAAATCACTTACTTCAATAAGGCAGATGAGACACAGAGCAAATAAAATGATTGGAAAATAAATAAATAAAAAAAAAATTTTAAAAACCCCAAACCCACAAAAAAATCCATGACATCTGATGAAATATGGTGAGAATTTAGAGCATCAATATAACAGAAGTTTTGTTCAATAGAGAAACAGTTTCCAAGTGCCCCCCTTTCTCCTTCCAAATAATAAGCTTACTTAAAAATAAGAGGATAATTCAAAGCAGCATTTGAAGGTTCTCATTCTTTATACTAAAGGCCTATCTGTAGCTATTTTGCTAGACCAGAACTTTGCAAGACTATTTTATCATCACACCACATAAAAGATACCAAAATCTTCAGGAAACAAATGTCATCAACAAAGAACATTCAGAATCACAAAATTTGCTCATCATGTGATGCCTTTTAAGAAAACACAACATCCTTTTCTCTCACCAAAAGTTATATTTACTTATTGGTTTAGATTGTATGTACATTAGTATAAGGAAGAACAAATATGTACCATATTTAAAGCAGACAAGGGAAGCTATCTTAACACATAGGAGCTGTTCAGTTTGGCAAGTCAGATTCTTTTAAAACTTGCATTGCAAAGTAATTTTAGTATATGGACTATATTGTAAATCAATTATAATCTCTACAAATCTGCTATGTGAGCTATAAATGGATTAATAACTTTATCTCTTGACCTATAAGGATTTTATCTTCTGCTTTTCTTTGTAATAAATATAGTACAATGAGACAACACAAATTAAATGACAAATGCACTGTCCTCTCACAAACAGATATACACACATCTTTTAAACAGTCTACAAGAACTAGAAAGCAAAAAGCCCAAGGCCCAGGTACACACTAAAATTTACCTTAAAGCATCATCCAGTGACTCTTTGATTCAATGTAATATAAATTCACATCATACTAGCATTGCACAAATTCCCTGTTCTTCTGGCTTCGAAGGGTTACGGACAAAAAAAGCAAGAGAGATGAAGCCTGAAGTCAAGACAGCAATTCTCCAAACACAACAGACCAGAAATACAAAACACACCATGTGTATTGCTATGACCATTTATCTTACAGACTGTAAGCCATTTTAGGTCAGCAGCTGGTTAGGTTCTGGCAAGTTACTATCACTGGGTAAAGACATGAATGAAGCAGCTCTTGGAGACAACTCTGCTTATTTCAAAAGAGCAAACATCCACTCCTGCTTTGCAGGGCTTTGTCAATCAAACAACAGGAAGCTTGTTTACCATCCCAGTCAGCACCCAAAACCTAAGGAGCTTTTGGGGCACCTACCACCCTTTCCACTCAGTGGAGGGTGTTACTTGTTTCTGCCTTTACTTTTGTCCTTATCTGCCCGCCCTACTACCAGCTCCTGCCTAGAGAAAACCATGAGCACAGAAACCCCAGCTCTGTGAAACAGCAGTTTGTTAAGGAAGAATGCAATCTCCAAACAGACTTCCATACAGCTTGAATATATTAAAGATGGCAATTAGCACACTGGGGTTGTTCGGTTTTTTGGTTATGTTTAGTTTTTTTTTCTTATCCTGAGGAAAGGACACACCAGCCCACTTCTTTGCTAATTCACCAAACTTAGTTCCACCCTATCCATCCACAGAGCTGTTTCTCTTCCAAGTCTTACAGAACTGCTCCAAGGAGCCACAACAGACTTATCCTGTGCAATCATTTGCTTCCTTACCTTTGGATATTGGATACTTTCTTTTAAAAGAACACTTAATCTACAACTTAAGAACATCAAGATAATATTTTTTCAGACCTTATGTTAAAATTTTCCCAGAAAGCACCTGTGTTACTTCCACGCTCCACAAAGTACTTCTGTTGCCTTTTAGCAGAATTGATACAATTTTAGTTTAACCTAAACTGGAAGGTGTATCTTAGTGAATGAATGATGGCACCGATTCCTAAAATGTAACCATCTAGACGCAAGCAGTTCAATAAACCTTTGTTTTTCTTCTTGAGTCAGTATGCTTAAGCAAACAGTAGTAGCAGCTTTGGAACTCTCCAGAACCAGAAGAACCTACAGAAACCGGGCAGAAATACACTTTGCTTATATTTTTTATGATTCAGTAATGGAAAAAATCTGCTTTAAAAGAATTTTACAGAATTTTCTGTCTCTTGGTGGTTGATTGCCTCTTTGATTCCAAACTGCCTTTCAAAACTGTTACTCGAGAGCTGACACTTTCTAGTGCCCAACTGCAAAGCAGCACTTGGCTCTATTAACTTGCAATACTCTGATCTGTCAAACTCCTTCTTTCTCTAATAAATTTATCAGATCTTCATGTAGAAAGAATCAGCTTTCTTTATCACCTGACACTCTTTAAAATCCAAGACAGGTTCCTCCAACAGTCTTAAGCAGAAATTTGTGATACAGCTAGTCTCTTAATGCAGTTACAAGTTTCCACAATTTGCATTTCTGAAAGAAATTGCGAACAGGGTTTTTTTCCCATACTAACTCTCCCTCCTGCCTTTGCCCACCAACTCTCCTGCTTTCCTCACTCGGGGCTGGGATGGGACAGGAACTCCCACGAGCAAGGAGGCTGAAGCTGTGACCTCCAGCAACAGGAAGGGGTCTCTCCTTTTCCATTGTATCTATTTGGGTACCGAAAAGGCAAACAGCCCAGGAACAAGATCTATCAGGTTTGGCATATAAGCCTGACCCATGGGTCACAGCCAAGGCCACCAAAAGGAAGCAATAGGTGACAGTAATTGCAGACTCCTATGGGGCTTCTCTCCAGCAGCTAGACTGGCTGTCTTAAAAGTTCAGCTGTTTGCCTCTGGTCCAAACCCAGAACGTTGCAGAGAAACTCTTACAGCTCACCTGGCCATTGCAAATACCATCTATTGTCCACCTACCTGGCCACCACAACACTGCCCAAAGTGATATTCAGCAGACCAGAGCTAACCACAGGAGCACAGGGGCACTGGTGAATGACACCAGGTGTCAACGTAATAAATAACAGAGCCCAGGTGCTGATCCAGGGCAAAGGCTTTCCTAGGGCAAACAAACATCCTGTGGGATCAACATCTGACTCCATGGCTGCAGGCAGGACTTCAGCTCTTACGACATAAAGATCCTTTGAGAAACAGAGTGCTTGAGAAAGACAGGATCTATTTGGTAATGCAAATCATCTTTGCCAACGGGCTTGCCTCACAATGAGATCTTCAAACTAGGTTTGTCAGGAAAGTGGAGACTGAAGCCTAGACAGGAAGAAAATGGCAGAGAGGGTAAATGCACATAAGGACCTTACAGTCCCCCCAAAAAAGTGGCGTAAGCAGGGACACACCTTAAGTAGCTGTATATGAATGCATTCAGCACAGGAAGCAAGCACCAGGGATTATAAACCAGAGCATGTAGCTATCTTACTGGTGAGACAGTTCACACAACTGCACAACTGCAGTGGATGCATACTGGCTTTTAAGAAAGGGGAAGTGAGAAAGTCAAGGATAGTGCTTAGATTTTAGCTTAAACAAATGGAGTCTTAGTGTGGAATGGGCTACAGCACAGCTGAAAATCTACAAGTCAGGATTCAACCAGGTGAACATCATAGTGAACATGTCTGTTACAGACTGTACAGACTGCCAATCAAGGGTTAGTAGATGAAGTCTTCAAAATAAAAAAAAATACCCCCACAAAAAGCCACCACCACCATTAACAAAAGACAAGAAGAAAGAAAGAGAAAGAACGAAAAGAGGAAGAACAACAGAAAAGAGAAAAGCAAAAAGGCTGCACAATCATCAAGACACATGCTGGAAATGCAACATGACAGTGCACAAGCAAGCCAGGAGATTCTGTGGCGTCTGGGGGACAAACCTGCCTGAGGTGGTGGACAAGCTCAATAGGGGAGACACTATCTAGCTGCTACTTATCACTAAGAAAGAGTTAATCAGTGATGTGACAGTTAACAGTGGTCTTGGCCACAGCAGCCATGAGATGGAATGCAAGATCCCAAGGGAAGTAAGGAACTTGAGTAGCTGAATAATCTTCTGTGAGCTTAGCAGTCACTGATTTACACCCCTCCTCCAAGATGGGGGGAGCTCAGTGGAACTAGAAGTAGGATGCTGTACTGTCTTGTCTAAACCAGAGAAGTCTTATATGGGCCAAGGGTCTATGGCAAGGTTTTTATTGAGGTGTCCTACCAACTATTTTATAAAGTCAAAGAAAGTGCAAGGTGAGGAGCAATTACCACTACTGAGCAATCAAAAAACCCGATACTTTGTGAATTAATTCCAGTATGTTATTTTAAGTGTCTCTACAAGTTTACTCAGATTTAAATCTTTTTTATTTTATTTAAATTTTATTTTATTAAAATTTTATTTTTATTTTATTAAAATTTTATTTAAATCTTCTTAAAGAGAAGCTACCTTTCAGCTGCTCACAAAACTTAAATCAAAGTTTTCCATAATGTTTTATCACTGTAAACTACTTAGTGTCTGAAACATCTTAAAGCCAACCTACACATTAGAGAGCTGCTACATATGAACAGTGTAGGCTGTAAAATTCTTTGTCATGAATAAAAAAAGAGTAATAATGAAATGGATACATTCCATGGAAGCTTCCAACACTGCACACCTTATACACACTTAGAGGTACTCCAGGAATACACAAAGACTCTTCCTCATGACCAGATACAGCCTTTCCTCATCCTACTCCCCAGCAGCAGCAGCATGGCTGTCCATTATAAAAGCCTCTTCCATTCAGAAACTCAGAAGTAGCCACACGGTCCCTGTCACCCTGGAAGCAATGGACAGTCTATGTTGCACTAAGCCTAGACAAAATGACGAGGTGAAGATTTACAAAAATTTTAATGTGAAGTTGGTCTAGGTTAATTTTGGACAGATATAGTAATTGAACAGTTATACAAAATAAATTGAGGTCAGACAGGTTCAGCTATACATTGGCTATTGTTTTTCCAAAAGCTTTTATCTCCATAATGTTTCTGAGAGAAAACAGTTACTTTAGCCTCAGAGCTGAATTCAACACCTTCTCAAACCGCCCATCTCGTCCTTCCTTTCCCACATCCTTTAAGTGAGCAGAGACTGCAAGTATTTTTTACAAAAATTTGAATGACTCAGACTATGTGTTAGAAGAACAGCCAAAAAAGAATAAACACCATGTAATAAATGGAAGCTGACATTTGACTACTGCTTTCAAATGAAACACTTTGTGGGTCTGAAGATGGGAGTAGTACTTACTTTACTGCTGGGAAAGGGAACAGCAATATATGTACAGGTTGTATGAAAAAATTTTTGATAGGTTTGGTATACTCTGCATCATATTAATTTCTTGATTCCCCTATTCTTGTATATGGCCATATTAACTCCTGTATTTGTATGTTCTTTTCAAATGAAAGTCCATTTCATAAAAGCAGATACATTTCCTTTCCCCTTTGACTCTTTGTTCCCTTACTAATCTTTTTTCTCTTTCCCTTTTTATGTTTATGTTTAAGAAGTAATCCAATTCTAGGGCTTTAGCTACAAAGCTTTTTTTTTTTTTCAAGGCCTACTGTATTTGGGATATTTTACTAAAATTTAATCATTTTTAGCTAAAAAATTTAAACAAAGCACTTTTGATTTGTTCTTTACTCAGTGCTAGAACACAACAATAGTAAATCCCAAGAGGTACCTCACAAGACTTCTACAAACCATAATAATTACAACTGATTCAAGGGGCATATGTAGGCACTTGTAACAGGCTAACTGGGAATGCATGGAACTAGCTACTATGCTGTTAGATACTGTTTATAGTAAGGACAAAACCCCAAACAACGCTGAAGGAAAATCCTGATAAAAACGCTGTAATACCCACTGTCATCACACCAATACCCTCACAATAAGCCACCTAAAAAACCCTTATGCTTATACTTGCTCTCCCCTCTTCTAATCTGCTGCAGCTGTTTCCAGTTTAGGAAAGTATCAGCTTTTTATCAGTTCATCTGCTCAAAGATAAAAGTGAAAATGCTTCTAAATCAATTTACTTTTGGTTTGCTATTTTTCTAAGCCACAGAGACTGTTTTATTTGTACTTCTGCATGCACAGAAGGAACAGCAGATGAATGCTCCTTACAGGGATAGAAAAAAATTAAACAAAAGAGGGAGATGCTTATCAAGATTGCTCATCTGATTTATAGTTACTGGTCTACTTTTCATCTTAATGTGAAAGGTTACCCCTTAGATGAGATCCTGTTGTCCTAAGTTCCTTTATGTGTTAAGGAATTTGGAAGATTCTGGGTGCATGCAAATTAAGTTCTGCTTCCTCCCTTCTTTTCCAGCATATCATCAGTTAGGCACAGGGTGAGGCTGCTGCACACTGTTTTGAAGGACAGGGCATGCACGTGAATTTATTACTACAATGAATGAGACTTCTAGCTTTAAGCACTATGGCCTCTGGAGGCACTGCAGGAAATAAAGAACCTTGAGGCTCTGTAAAACACAATTGTGTTAACCCACCTAGGAAAGTTAGCAGAAGTGTGTGTCGAAATCTTCACAACTTCTGTGTGCCTAAAAGTTAACTTCCATCACCCTTCACTTTGTAGCTTACTATATCAAGAATCACATCTGAATTATGGTAGATCAAGTTGCTGAAGTCCAAAACATTTGTTATTTAGCTTCTTACATAAAATCAGGCCTCACCCCTACTCCTGTGTAAGATCCTGTTAAGTAACAAGCATCAGCGAGGAAGATTCATGTATCCTCTTTGTTTTTTGAATATTCTCGACAGAAGAAACAGAAGTTGAAGAAAAAAAAAATCGCACATTTTAAGAAGTGTGGAGCTTAGCCCATTAATGTTCAAAATTAATGTGAAAGTTGGTTCAGAAGCGCTGATTTCCATTCTTAAAAGGCTGCAAAATTTAATAAATGGTCTTTAAAATATAATTAGGAAAATCCAAAGAGTAAGATCACATTTAATGAGATTGGGCACTGTACTGCCATATAAGCATTAAAATTAAACTACCTTCTTTTATTTTTTGGTGTGGTAATAGCTACTACTACTTTACCCAGTTCTTAAACAGACTTGATAACAACTCAGGAGTTCAATTCCCGTTGCTGCATTTGCTTCTGAACACTTATCTAGTTGGCATATAAATTCTGTTCCCATTCTGAAGTCATACAACCTATGTTTTAGTTGGTATTTCTCGATCTATGAGGACTATTAAGTAAATTGTATGAGGAGTCGCAGAATCTAAAATCACATTGGAAAGAAAATATGGACAAGTAAGGACCCAAAGACAGATCCTGCACACTTTGCACACAGGCTTATGCCCCAAACAACAGGCCAACATTCTCCTTTCCTGCCCCCTACACCCCACACACTTTTATTTAAGTAGCAGTAGCTTCATGCCAAGGCGTAACACACAAACCCACAGTTCTGAGCTGAAACTCACTGACATAAGTGACACTACTGCAAGAAAATTTAATTAGATTTCCCCCCACTACCCTTGTTACTTTGCCCTGTTTCACTCACCTGAAAAGTGATTCCCTTTGAAAATAGCATGTAATTCAAGAAAGTACTACATCTAAATAAAAAACTTCAGTTCTCCTTCTCCCCATTCTGTACATTTTCATGACTGCTATTTAGCTTGGCCCAGTACAGGAGTATATCTGGAGGAAGTTTTGTGATTTGCATTGCTAAGACAGTTACCTTGGATTAGAACACTCATACCACAGACAGAATTCAGCTTCATTAGTTTAATCAAATATTAGAACTGCCCTTTAATTTTTTTTAAAGTACCCCAGGCAGACAAAGCACCTGTTATAGTTTCTCCGAAAGAAAAACTTTCGCTTTTCTTCAAATTCTCTCTCGGTAGTGCTTCAATATTTATTAATAAATATTATTTATCATTAACAGAGGTGCAAGAGTAGGAAGCAGTATTTTGTTTTGGCTTACTTACAAAGGAAAAGGTCATCTGCCTTTCTTACAAAGTTATCCCTTTCACAGGAAAGTGACTTGGGGCTCATGTTCAGTCATCTTTTAGTTTCTAATCAAGTTAATTTACAGCCTTCTGAAGTACACACCTATATTTTCCAGGTGCAGCTTGCACTCTGTTGTCCACCATTATTTACCACTATAGAAGGGGAACTGGTTTACCTGAAAAATGGTTATCTACTCCAAACTTCTGCACTTTTTTTGTATCCAACTGACAGGAAAATAAAATTAATTACATCAGAAACTCAAACCCCTTAAGAACACGTGTTTATTACTCAGCCATCACCAAGTTCCTTTGATATATCAGACCACTCTCAATTATTTAGAAAATATTTTATGATCTTTCTGTAGCACTAATTCAGAATTTTGAAAAAACATAAAATAATTACTTCAATTTTTAAATTATACCTAGTTACCTTTCTCCCACCATTACGATATAAGCAGCAATTCCCTTACAACTTGTTAAAGGAGAATACTCTGTAGAGAAGACAGTTATTTTAGTATTTTATAGGCGTGGAGCAGTGTGTTTAACAGAGAAACCTAAATTAAGCATTAACATCTGTGGTTGTTTCTTTTGCCTCTCCCTTCCTTCCACAAGTCAGCAGCTGTCCTCTTTGCCCACTGCCCCCCCAACCATAGATGGATTAATAATTTTAGTCTTGCTTATATATTGACATAAATCTCAAAGTCACGGGGTCTTTGTTGTTGATGGTGGCTTGTTTTAGTTTGGTTCTACTTATATATTTGTTTTTAAATCTACTACTACAACAATCCAGAAAAGATTGACTTTGGTATGAACCAGTTGAAGCACTGAGCTAAAATTGGAAAGGAAAAAAGCCCCAAAAATACAAACACATGAACCAGCAATCATGCACTCAATCACCTTTTCGCCATTTATACAAATGGCAAGAAAAAAACAATAAAGTAACTTCCTAGACAGAATACTCAAGACACAAACCATGACGATACAAGCAAAAATTATTGTATGTCTATTCAAAGATTTTATTTTTCCTGTTTGTAATGTCACTACAGAATATCTGTTCTTAAAATACATTATTTGATAAAGCTGGGCAGATTATCAGGTAAAAAGACACCCATTTTTCTTGCAGAAAAATTCTTGAGACTTAATTTAGGACAGATTTTGCATAGGAATGGAGCAGGGAGGGGGCTTCTATTGAGTATGTTGTCTAGTTTGAATCCATTTCTTGCTAACAGCACTAAAAAAGTTCTCTTATAATAGAAAGTTCTAAACATTTAACTTAAAACACTCATTTTCTTTACCATATTGATTCAGTTCCCTGAGCAAACAGGAACCAACATACCAGAGATTCCAAAATGAAAGGGAGGAAATCCTCTATTTAGACTCCAATACAAATTCCAAACCATAGCTAAAATGATGCTTTTCCTTCTCTGCAAATCTTGACTCCAAAAGCTAATGCAGCTGAGGACACTGCTGCTGCCAATAAGACAGGGTGACCAAAACTTAAAATGAGACTACAGAACCATTTCAGTTTTAACTGCTTACTTTTCACTTAGGAGAAAAATCCTTGGTTTCAGCTCTCTATGCTGTGCTTTATTGTGGGGATGAAGACAGTGATGAAATACAGCTTCAGAAAAATATTATGTACATCAACAGAACTAGGTATAACATTAGGCAGTTACAAGCATAAGCGGAATACAGAGAGGGAGACTGACATTGGCCATACCTCAGAGGCAGAACAAAAAGAGGAAATGTCGTGCCTCCCCCCCCAGTTGTTCACAATTTTAAAGAAAAGGGTGGCAGCCAATGGGGGTGGGAGGGGGAAGTTTTGTAGGTTAAATAAAGACTGCAATTAGCATCAACTCTGAGTTCAGATGTCTATAAATTATAGCAAGAAAACTGAGGTTCAATAAAAAGGGAAGCATCTCCATTCTCCAAAGTAATCTATGCTCGAGTGCCCTTGCAGACTTCTAAACAGGAGAGCTCAACATGACACTTTTTACTGTACCTTCCAGACACTGCCAAAATTAAAAGTAGATTTAATTTCTAATGTAGTAGCCAGATATTCTGAGAGACTTGTGTTATTTATAATTTAAAAGGCATAAGGAAGACAGTTCAGAAGTGACTATGCTGCTCTGTGGATAGGGAGAGAGAAAAATGCTACCACAAGTGACAGTTGCTAAAACTTCAATTCTGTTCTCTCTAAAAACTCTCTTTGAACAGTAATTTAATCCCAGCTGCTGCATTGGGACATTTAAATATGGAATTGGTGTGAATATTGAATATTCAGACTCTGACACTTATCCCACTGCCTTTCTTTTTCTCAGACTCTTCATCACTGCCTTTCTTTTTCTCAGACTCTTCATCAGAGCTAGATAGATACCAATGGTTACTCAGAACAGTGCTGGCAATAATTTGACCAGTTCATAGCTTGTATCCTTAGAGAAGGAAATTCAGAGGGAGGAAGTCACTGTGAAAGAAGATTACATCCAGCTTGGAAAAATGCTCATGACTTCCTCATTTGGTATCAATTTAAGTGTTTTAAAACATGAGGAGAATAATGCCCAAGAGTAAGACACAGAAACAACTGTCACTTTTAGAAAACCATGTGCCTAAAGCATGTGATTGTTTCTTAATCGTCATTTTAAGATTTACAAGAGGGCTAAAAAGTTTGGCTATTATACCTAATAAGTTTAGAATCGTTGAACAAATTCTTCTTTTCTACATGAAGGCCTAGTCAGATGTTCACTAAACCACAAAAAAGTCAAGTCCACAGTAAGTCTATAACAATGAATACATCACAACACTGTTTTACTATTATGCAGTATCACACACCTAACCAGCATCTGGGAGAAAATCTAGGAGTCAGCTAACAAATAAACAGGCCTCGCACACTTCCTGGATTATCAGAATCAAAGAACATTGGGCTTTCTTCTAAGAAAAGTCATTAGGAAAAAACAGTTATCAGAAAACACCAGTTCACTGAGCCAAACAAAAAAAAAAAAATTAAAAAAAAAAAAAAATCAAAACATCCCCAGCCTGATGGGCTTTTGAGAAACTGGAGATATTAGGATTCTGTATTATACCATGTGTCTACTGCAAGCTAATGGAAGTCACAAGCCTTCAGAGCATTCCATGAAACTGATGCCTGACACTAAGTTTTACAAGGAAGAGGAATTTCAGAAGAGAATCAGTTTCAAGGGAATTTTCAGGTTTCTTTTCAATTATAATTTCTGTGTCACCCAAAGAACCTGTCTATTCCACAAAAACAGCTCTGAAATTATGAACTGGAGAAAAGTCATTCTTCTCTCCCAGCAGATCCATCTTCCTCCTATTCAGAAATTAATTGTTATTGAGAAACTATTACTACTTAATACTTATTCTTACTACTTAAGAAGCTTGAAATTGACTGAAATCCTACAACTAGACTGCACTGAAATCAACTGATGCTTTTCTTACCTGCTGAAGCTGCAGAAGGCATCTTGTATCAAGATACCAAACTATAAAATAGTGAACAAACTATCGACTCTATAAATCTCAGTGTCGCATTCTTGAAAATATTTATTATCAGACATATCATTAACACCAATGCTGAAACCAGATTATTAAAAAGTATTTTAATAATCCTAGAAATACCAAAATGTTAGCATGAAATGAGTGGAACATACCTTTTTCATAGTAGCTAATTTCTTAAATTTGTCTTAAGTTCACTTTTCTGCATTTTATAATACCTATATCATATATTTTCACCTTTAATTTACAGCTTATTTTTACAAATACCTAGTTTTAAAAAATAAATCAACAAAACCCTCCAAGGTCCTCTTAACAGTGATAATTTTTGAATGCAGCCAGAATGTGGCTTTGCAAATTAGACAAAATTTAGAGCTAGCAACATGTTAACAAGAAGCAGACTTTAATCTATTTAAAAACTTCATTGCAAATAAAAATTTTTAATATGCCTACTTCCTCTAAAAGATATTTTCTGGTACTCAAGGGTAAAATTGCAAGTGCCTCAGATGCTCCAGTTAGATTGAAAGTACTCAGCTAAACTGTGATTTTAAACCAGTTCTTAAACATGCTCAGTGAATAAAAGAAATGACATTGCTCAAGGCAGGTAGGCAGTGTATCCCAGCGTACAGGTCATGGACAACCTACCTGGAATCAGCATCATTTAAGTCAACATCTGTTAAACTTGCAGAATATACTGAAATGAACAGACAAAAGTTTCCAACTGTTTAACTTCTGATTAAGAAAGCTGAATCCCTTCATTTCCCCCTGGACATTAGGAAAGCAGAAATACAAACACTTTAAACTCAAATTTTAGCTTCACATTAGGCACTCTCATCAGATAAAAGGTGTCACATATAAGAAGAGAACAAAAAAAGTCAGTCTCTGGGATTTGCTACTAGTATTTGACAAAATTCAAAGATTAAGCAGGTATGTTTGTGTTTTGGGGGGTTTTTGTCTAGGGTTTTTTTTTTTTTTTTAAAGCAATTGACATGCATCTGTAAACACTTCTGATAAACTTCATCCCAAACATTAAATGGCACAAGATAAAGCACAAAATGGTAATCTTCAAAGTGTGGGACTTGATCTTATCTGCAGCGGAACAGAATTCATATAGCATCAAATTCAACCATAGACTACATCTGGGAATTTACTGGGAGATTTTTCAGAGAGTTTTGTATTGAATTTCTGATTAGACTCTATAAAACTCACATCACTAACAACCGTCCAACCTGAGTTGGGGAGCAGTGAGTAGAACACCACAAAGGAAAACCAGATACATTTTTTAAGTACCTAGTGGCAAGATTCTGAATACTTGAATCATGTGGGGAACAGATGAGCTCTTACACAAGGCAGATGGGTTTAAACAGTAGCTATCCTGACTTAGAAACACTCTGTTCCTTCTGTATTCCAGCACTGTCTCTTCCTTAGCAAAAGCAAACATTCATTATTTCCACAGACAGTGATTCTCACTTCTAAATTTGTTAGTCTGCTTTGAAAGCAAAGAGATACCTCTTCACTTTATACAATGCAAAAAAGGAAAAAAGTTAATGTCCCTGTTTTACTCCTTAAAACAAACAACTCAGTACAAATTCTGCACTAAGGTCAAGCAGCTTAAAAAAAAGTATTTGAATCAGCTGTTTTGGGGTTCATTTCTTTTTCTCCCTATGAACCATAAATTATAAGATAAATAGAAAAGGTAGAATCTTTAGCAGTTCATTATTCCATTCACAGTTTAGTGAGTTTCTTTGACCCAAGACAGCCAAAACCCATTGCTTCCCACAAGTCTCAAGCAAGACAAAACAGGAAACTTCAGTACTTTGAGCTGATCTGTAAGTAGAGTACTTTTCCCTCTTAATGAAACAATTTGGAAAGACAACTGCAACCACTTAGGGAAGCCAAGCGAACTGCAAGGTCAAGAATACATAAATAGGATTTCTTAACTGAAAAGTGTGATTACAGTCTGCATTTCCAGCAAGAGGGAAACTTCTGCAGGAACTAGATAAATATCAGTTGCAGCATTCTGGAAAACTTGGTATAAAAGTTACTTATCTGGTACCACATTTCTCAAATCAGTCTCATAGGTCAAGATCACTCATATCTCTCACACAAAGAGCAAAACAACATTTATTACTTATCAGAAAGGTTGAGAATGAAAGAGGAGAAAATGCCTGATTGCCACTTGAGATGCTGAATGCATGAAGCTGTCGAGTATCCAGTTTGCAGCTACCCTGAATGCCACTTAATCAGGTCAGTTAAGGGCAGGTGGAGAAACGCAGCACCACACAGCCAAGGAGAGTTAACAGCTCTTCAGATACACCATCCAAACCACTACCAAGTAACTACTCTCGCAGACAACAGCAGAAGAGGCTGCTTTGGCTCTTCATAGTTTATGATGCTGGTGGCTGAATGAGGCAGACAAGGCCAAGTGATTCGATTCCTCAGTCCAAAAAGATGTCAGGATCTCCTCAGACAATATGAAAGAGCGGGAAATTACTTCAAGTTACATCAAGTAGCAGCCATCAAACTACTACTGTGTGTGACAACCTGGAGTAAAGGCCTTATAAAGCCAGGTGTGGGCCACCAAAACGCCTTCCTGAACCATTGGACAAGTATTCTTAAAGTCACCATTTAAGAGACAGATGCAGCAAGTAGTATCACAGACTTCAATAACCTAGATTCATCATGCAAGTTTCCTCAGGTCATGCTACAGTGTGTTTCTCTCACAGCTTTTTCTCCTCTAGTGTAATGGCAGAAAGCACTGACTACCTAAATAAGAAATCCATGATACATTAAATTTTCAGTTCACCCTTGGAAGGTTTGTGGGACAAAGAGTGCTTGCCAGAGATGACAACATTAATTCAGACATGACTGATTTACAGACAAACGCTTCCTCAAAAACTCTGGTATTTTAGGATTTATTAAGCAGTTTATCTCTAATGTGAATTCTCCAGTGAAACTGATGTTTTGCAGAGAAGCTCTAGCTTTAAGAAGACACTCTGTTCTGCACAAGTGACATACCAAGGTACTAAGTATCCAGGACTCATCCACCATTGCTTCTGAGGGCTGTGCACAAAAGCTGATCTAGGGTCTGTGCTGAAGTACAGTTTTTCACATCAGCACTAAGCTCAGAGCCTTCTGGACACTTCCAACATTTCAAGATAAGAACCGACACCACAAGTTCCAAATGGACCATTTCTTATTAAATCCTATTTCACTAGGGTAGAACCCATTTGTTCAGGAGTCAGTAGACTTTCACAAGGATGCAGACGGGAAATGAAAGGACTTTCCAATATATCCTAACCAGTCTGATGGTCTTGTTGAAGAAATTCCTTCTTAAAAGGTATAACATCTGGCATTTCAAAAGCAAGGCCAGTATTAGTTTAAGAGAGAGTTTGTTGTTGCTGTTTAAAAAGCAGTAAGGGATAAAAGCAAACTGCAGTAAGGCACCTAAGAAAAAAGAAAAAGGCCAAAAATTGAGAGCCACCTGACATTTCTGAGGTTCTTAGATAGCTGTGAGGGCTTGGTGACATGCAATAGGATTGCATGTTTTTGGACACCACTATAGCAGGCTGGTATTAAGTGCTTATGGCATATACTTCAGTTAGAGTTAGGACAGATGTGCTGTCATGGTTTAACCAATTTGAACACAAATTGGCATCTCAAGACAAAACTTTGTCAAGTCTGTGGGAAATTGTGCATGTAAAACAGGCAGAGAACTGACAAAAAAGGAGGAATACAAGAACAAGTAATGCTGAAGAAGATGGTCCAGCCTCAAGAGAACTTCTTTACAAGTAAGTTTTACCTTGCTAAATATATTTAACCAACAATTAAAAGAAGCATACAAGTACACGTGAAGTTCTGACTCATTGCATCAGCAGAGAATGTGATGTAGGCCTCAAAGATTAAGCAAAAGACATTTCATTTCACATCTAATTAAATGATGGGCAGGAGCACACCTGTAAACAAGTAAAGAACTCAATAAGAGCTGCACAGTTGAAATTACTTTGACTAAAGAATCTCGCTTCCTAATAGATCACAGGACAACTATAATTGAACAGTTCCTCAGATTTAGCCATCAGCAGAGAGAGGTGTGGCAGGACTTCACTCAGGAGAGCTTAGAAACTCTGTTAATATCATGGGAAGATCTCTGACCTCAAAAGCCACAACAGAGTGGAACACACAACAGGTGGCAAAATTCCCAAGTAAACAGGGATCACAGAATGGCTTTAAGGCTTGGGACCTTAAAGCTCATCTCGTTCCAGCCCCCTGCTGTGGGTGGGGACACCTTTCAAAATGGCAAAAGTGAGTTTATAAACTGTATTTCCCCAACAGCCATTGTACTGTATCACTTTTAATTTTGTTTTTAGTCAGTTAAATACTACTCATGAAAGTTGAAGGATGGAGAGAAGGATAGAGACAGTCCAGGAAGAGAAAGAAAATTGAAAGAACATGTACCAGAATCACAGGTAACTCCACAATCACTGCATTATTTATCTGATAGCACAGCAAACTTTTGAAACAGTTTGTCACAACTAGGACTCAAGCTCATACACAGAATAGTCTAAGGCAGAAGTAAAACTAAAACAGATTCTATTTTTCTTCCCCCTCCTCAATGACTAACACCAGAATGACCTACATCTGCACTAAGGTCATAAAACAGCAGCCATTTGATAATCCTCCCCCATTTTCAGATTAGGGGGCTTAATAGCTACACTTAGGTGAAGTAAGATCTTCACATTTAGCTGCACCTTGCTGTGGCACGCTCTGTTCTGTGAGCCAAACTGCCAGCTGCAATCACAAGCAGGGCTCCTTTAAAGAATGATATACATTATATATGGCAGAAATACTAATTCATTGTTAATCAAAAGATGTCCAGCAGTTTTACAGCAGTTTTTACCTGGCATTACTAAATGGTGTAGTGCTTTTAGAATGGAAAATAAAACTTCTAAATAAGATATACAAAGCTTTTTGACAATAGTTATGAAAAGCAGGAACATATTCAACCTTAGATTATTCACACTGCCCTCTGACTTATTAGTGCATCAGCAGACTAGAAATGCACTAAAGCTAGTTTATAAAGCTAAATATTCCATAAAATTCCATTAAAGTGGAATTATGACAGTGAGAACTATTATTCACATGTGAGACTAACTAGCCTTTAATTAAGACGATTTGAAGAAGCTGGGAACTGTGGAAGAAGATAAATACTCAAAATCTGAAAATTAGCATTTTTCAAACAAACTAGCAACATTTTACAATAAAACACACTGAAAACCAGTAATTTTTACCACTGAACAGCACTTTCAACATGAGTAATCAAACCCCAGGTGCCACAAAAGCTAGGATGTCTCATAATTGGGTATCAGGACTCTACTAAGTTAGAGAGAAACTGAAAGCGAGGAACATAGTTAAAGAGGTCACAAATACAGCGAGATTTCATTTACCAACAAACTTTAAAAAAAAAATTAAAAAAAAAAAATTACCTCGAGTGACATTTACCTAACTCATACTCCTGCAATACATGCTGTTATGGAGATACAAGCCTGGATGGATGTTGAGAACCAAACTCAAGAGCAGTAGCTGAGATGCTCCAAGAATTTTGCCAAGATTAGGATGTTTATCTAAGAAGGGGTTAATCCAGCTTCTCAAGATACTACACAGGAACCTGGACTGTGCCAGAAGTGGAAACAAAAAAAAACCTGACACGTGGCTCTTTGATCTCCAGAGTGACATGCTGCTGACCACGCCCCATAAAATGGAATTCAGCCTCCACAGCTCAGCGCATTTCTGCAGATTCAGAGTTCTCTGCTCTTTGCAATACATCTTCTGTGCCCTTACAAGCTCAAACAGATGAGCCACTACCATCCATCTTCCCTGCTCTCCCCTCCCTTCTTCCTGCCTTCTTCAAACCTTTAGTGAATGGAAGGATACAGTGGGAGAGCAGCAGCGGAAAAAGAAGAGATGTATCACATAACTTTATACCCCCAACCAAGGTTGTGTTTGATTTCGGTTTTGCTTGGTTTTGCGTTCTGTGGTTTTTTTCCTAATGTATGGTAGCTAAATTTACAATGTCATCTTACTTTTCAAAAGTTTGATACCATACATGTGAATCACACCAATTCTGTTCTGTTCCAACCTCTATTAATGTTTCAACCTATCTTATCAAAGTTCCCACCAAGCACATTCAAGAGAGCAAGGTTCAAGAAGAACATAAAAGACAGTGGTTCTAACTGGGACAAAGAATTTTAAGTTAGTGAAGTCTATAAAGCTCTGTCTGACCTCTACAGTTTACATAAACACACTGAACTCTAAAGGTTAGAATAACAACTTTGTTTGAAGCCCTGATACTTGAGTCATATTCAAGAAAAAGGGATCCATTGTAACTGTCTACTCAAAACACCACTATAATATAGCTGAAAAATAAAAAAGCCAGGGGTGGAAAAGGGAAAGAGGTAGTAACTTTTCCCATTTCAGCTGTAGGCAGTACAAGACCTAGCTATTTGGCAGTAGCTGGAATACAGCTCCTCAACAGCATACACTGATGGGACAAATGGATCGGCATAACACATTCCCGCTATTATTACTATTTCCCTTACATAGGAAGATAGTTCAGGAGACTCAACTAACAGAAGATCAACCCAGAGCAACAACAACAAAAAAATTTACAGTAGGCCTCCCAGACTAACTTTAAACAGAAGGGCAATTCACTGTTACACTAGACAAGTTCTACTACAAAGGGAGAACAAGTGGAAAGATCGTACTGTTAGTGGTACTGTATTCTCTCTCAACAGTCTTGTTGGTTAGGACACCCTTTAGCCAATTTAGTTTCCAGCTCACTTTGAACCCCCAGAGATGTTGCTAAAATAAGCAGTTGCTAAAAATCAGAAGCCTTGCTCTCCCCACTAAAGCTACTTACACTTGACTCAGGAGAAAAAACAGGTACATTGTAAACCTGATTAGGAAACTGATCCAAGTTAAACTAGATCTGACCTTTTCTTTCCTCTTCTTCCTCCTGCCACGTTTCCCCTCCTGTTTTCTAGGTTAGTGTTAAGCTAGATTAGTTTTACAGTCTAGTTTGTTGAACTGTTTAATAAATGAATGCTCATACCAGTCAACATAAATCATGAAGGTAGGTACAGTGAGTTCAGAAAGAAAAACAATAATACTGTGTTATGCATCAACAACAAAAAAATCCCCTGAAAGTTATCAACCTCAAGCATTAGAGTACACAGTTACTAAATGCCAAATCAAGGGAAGAAATAAGAGGGAGTTGCAGTGACTTTATTTGCACTCCATGGTTTTGGTTTACACAACTTCCAGCTTAGGAAATTCTCAGTGCCTATAATGTAGAAAGACTATCAGAGTTTAAATTTCTCAGCTCTCTATCAGCCACATAAAAAGTAAACAGCTACCTTATAAGAACACACAATAAGAAAGTTCAAGCTATGCCTAGAAACACTAACAAAGATTACAGTAGTTCCTGGAACACTTAAAAACTCAACTGCTCCTACATACATCTAGATGTAGGGAGCACCAAAAACAATCACAGGTTTTATCAACACTGCTGAAGATAGGTGTATCTACTGGCATGCCCAGCAACACATTTCTGTTCCAAGTGCAAAAAATTCAAACCAAACACTGCTTGTACCCCACACAATAAATGGATTAGTCTATGTAGCAGGTACAGTTTTGTCTTTCATAAAAATAATGCTCCATAGATCCTTACAGGTGATCCTTGCAGGTTCACAAGGGATCAGCGAACTAGTACTGCATCTACTGCTAAATACACAGAACTTCCTCCCTCTGCCTTTTCAACCAAGTCTCTGGGTGTCATTAATCTAACTTTTCTTGTACTGTTTTCACCACATAAATTTCTCTCAAGATTCAATCATACAATAGCCCTTCAAAAACACATGACAGCAGTGGGCAATTACTTCTTTCTGAGAGAAAAGATGATGAGCTGAAATGGATTGTAAGAAGACTATGGAAAAGAAACCTATTTAACACTGCGTATCTGAAACAAAGATAGTCCAACATGAAACAAACCCCATGTGTTTTCTCTTACTTCAATCTAAAGACAGGTAATGCAATACACACACACCACAGCAACTTCCAATGACCTATATACACACACTGACCATTTTTCCTCTTTTGTTAACCTGTTTTGTTCAGGGGAAATTGGGACGGTACGTTTAGGACTGTGTTCCATTCCTGTCAGCTACACCAATCCAGTGGTTCTTTTCTGCTATTACCCATGCTGCTTCTGGTGTAAAAGCCCATCCTTATCCTTGTATTAGCAGCAGCATCCATCAGATTTTTTTTTTCCTTTTGCAAATCCCCAACTCTGCAACAGCCAGTTGACCAGAAACTGAGTTAAAGCAGATCAGACAGGGGTCCAGTGAGTGCTGATGCAAGCATCCAAGAGGCATGAACACACAGTCAGAATTGCAATAACCCCATTCTGGTAACAGTTCCATAGGACCTGACAACACAAAATGGCACTTTATTGCCTTCTTAAATTGTGGTTCACAATAAGTGCTCAATACTAATGCCCACTTGCACACCTGACTCTGTAGTACCAGTTTGAGTTATTCCCTTACATGATACCCTCTTCCCTCATTGCATCAAAAACCGCCTGAGAACCTGTGCTGTGATTCTGATCTACATTTAACTCCTGTTCTTCTTTGAACATTTGCACTAACACTGAGATTACTTCCTTCATCTGCTTCACGCTGGAATCACTCCAAGGGTTTCCCATCACAGCTCAAAGCGCAACAGATCCACAGAACACCTTACAGCAGTACCACTGCCCATCACGTTGGGTGATGGCACTATGGCCATGGCAGATTTGTTGGCTGTTTAAAGACACCGGAGTGCCAAAGGCAAGAGTTCAAGGCAGGTGTCACACTGAAGTCACTATTGCATGGAGTCTGTTGGTGGCCTGACAGGTAACAGAGCACTGAGCCACCATAGCAATCATTAGTAGATACACAAGAACGTTACAGACGTGTAGTAAAATAACTGGTTCTCCCACTATTACTATGGCAACCATAGAAAATCACCTACAACCGTGGCAGTATTACAAAAAAAGGTGATGCTAACCTGCTGCTAAGTACCTACAGCCACATGGAAAGTGAGAACACTGCTGCATATTGTGGGAATAAAGATACGACGTATTTAATGCAGGAGTGTTGCAAGTGTGGGGATGACACCAAATGAAGCAGCTATAAATCTTTTGTTTGGGGTGGAATTTCTCATCTTGGAAAGTGCACTTTTGAGACAGCTTGTTCAAAAATAGTAAGCTGGAGCAGAAGTTCAAATACTAAAAAAAAAAAATTGAAAGTCTAGATCTATCAAAACAGATTTAGATGCACTAATGTATCCTAGTTTTGAAGGAAAAAAGTCTGAAAAAATGTAACAAGAGTAAAGGAGTATTTGTATGCTAGATTTCACAAGCATACAAAAATGGATTTTCACTTTGATCAAATTTCAGTTTTCGTAAGAAAGTAATACCAAGGCTATTTCCTGTCAAATGTGTGCCCTTGAGCTGCACCAGAGGAACAGTAAAACGTCTGCCCTTCCCCCAAATAGCAATGTATTTCTTTTAGAAAAAGTAGCAATAGTATTTTAATCTTTCACTGAAAATGAAAGGTTTACTTAGACATTGTTATATTTTCACAACACATGGCAGGGTCCTAGCAAGATTCCAACATCCATGGTTGGAGTTACCTGGCACTTTCCATTAAAAAACCTCATATTACTGCTCCAAACCTCACCCACAGGCTACTGTGATACCATAGCAAAAAGCCTGACCTTGTGCTTGAAGCTTTCTTGCATCCCAGCAATTACTTGGTCTCTCCTCTGTGCCTATTCATGCAATGGGAACTCAAAGTACTTGCCAACACTCTATCTATGAAGTTCAAATGAAATTGGGCAGTAGGATCAATTGAAGAAACCTGCATAAAGCCTGTTTCTTAAGGCTGATCACAAAGCTAGACTTACAGCTCCATACTGCCAAAGCCTCTCAATCCGATGGAATAGAATTAATCAATTCACATTACACAGTTTTAATCAAAGAGTACCAGAGAGCAATTTTTAACCCTTCTGATATTCACCTCTATAAAATATCTTCCAATTTATACCACCACAGAACTCAGTTACTGGCTAACTCAGGTACTTCAACTCTGAGCTTTCTGCCACTTTTCAATAAATACACAATCTAGAATTAGGGTATTTTGTGATAATTATGTCACAAAGACTGTACCTAGGACAAAACATACCAGTGAGCACTGCTACAAGCACGTACTATACAGCTGTAAGGACACCAACAGAATTGAGCTCTCCAGGTGCCTTTTAAGAGCATCTAATTTTGAAGTCTGATCGAGTCATGCAAGAGCTAGGAACATCCAATAAGCACAAGTCTAAGCATCTTAGGAATGTTAGTGCTCAACATAACACACACAAAGATTTCCTGCTGAACAGACATTTTGTACTGAACACCTATTTCAAATTTCTGTTAACATACTCCATTCATTTACCACGTGGAGTCTTTTGTACCTTCAAGTATGTTTAGATAGCAAATAAACAAATTTTCAGTAACGTCAGTGGAATTTTATCACTGTTTTTCTTTTCAAATTCTTTAAGTGTTTGAATATTTTGACACAAGACTTTCAATCATATTCTGCAGATCACAAGTTAACATATTAGGCTGGTAAAACCCCTTTTTTTTTTTTTTAACATGTATGCATAGGCTTTAGAGTTTAAGTCTGCAACCAGGCTTTGACCAACGAACAATTTGGCAACTGAGCCCTTCAAGCACACGTCCCTAACCACCACTAGCCCTCCACTGAATATTATTTCAATCTCACTCTTTTAAATATGAACAATATCCAATGCGAGCCTCAATCACTGTTTTGAAGGTGTTATGTCTTTCTCAGTTTACGACTTCCATAAAGAAAGTAGATGAGGAATTCTTGACAGATAAATGATTTCAAAGTACTCAATAATTTTACTACAGAAATGCCAGTATCAAATTTAGTATCGATACAGTAAATGACACAAGACATCAAAATAATGTTGCACATCCAAAAAGGTTAGCAGAAACATTGTTAAAGGAGTCTGTACATTCTTACTCTGCTCTCTGAACATAATGCTTCACAAATTATAGTTCACAGAACCATATCACCTTTCAATATCTTTTTTAAATGTTGAAGAATTTTAAGGGTAGAATGATCTGTTGGTGGTGGCAGGTTTTTCATTTGTTAGGATTGACAGTAAGCTAGTTCGAGAACTGGGGGACTACTGCCTTACTATATTGTTTTTCCTCACTTTACTACAAACATAGGATTCTTGAGAAGAGTGCCAAATCCGTCATACTCACCACTCCTTTCTCGACCATGCTGCCATTTCAGCCATCAACCCAGACATTGTTCAGACCTTCCAGTCAATACTAACTTTGTTAGACTCTTCAAATCCTTCAGAATACTTTGGCAAGTGAGAACAATGAACCATTTTTACTTTAGAAGTGATTTTGAGCTATTGTAGGACGTTATTTTACAGAACTTAATGCAACAAAATTTCAAAGGAGTAAAGGGGAAAATAACCCACACACAAAAAAACCCCAGCCCAAACCTGTTAAGTGTACTCTGCCTCCATTATCCTGACTACTCACTTTCTTGCCACTTTGTTTACACTCTCTCTGATAAGGGCTGCTCAACAGGCATGCCAGGTAACAGTTCTTAACCGAGATAGCTCTTGACTAACTATTAAACCATAACCTATGTCCTTTCTCCTTAGCAGTTGCTAAGAATTTCAGGGTTCCTTTCTATTAAATGAATTTTACATCATGAACATACAAAGAAATCATACCCTAAACTTTTATTCCAAATAAGAGAAAGCTGAAGACAAAGTACCACCACAGTGCAGTCAGTGTAAAATGTAAGTAATCATGTGACAGTTTTGCACTTTGCAATTCTCAGTGAAAGGATCAGCGAGCAGTCCAGGGTCTCAGTCAGATCCCCATTCATGGTGTGGTAGTCTTAGCTGCAGCTTTTGAATACCGTTTTGCTATAATAGGCAAAAGTCCTTCATGAAAATGTTTAAGTCATAAACTATAATATTTCAGTCTCTGACAGCAACACAAAAGGCAACTCTGAAGAAGTTCCCTTAACCCAGGAGATCTGCCCAGCAGAGGACTCAACCTGTGGTACTTCTTTAAGCTCCTTCTCAGTGTGGACTGTGCAACTGTTTCAAAAACACATCAGGCAGTGTACAATTACCACCTGAATGTCCTTTCAGCCATCCATCGTCAATCAGACTTTTACGATTTTAGTTTAAATTTTTAAGTAAAATGCCATTAGATAACAGGCAACCACAGAAAGCACCACTTGTGAGAGATATCCATTCTCAGATTTAACACCTTATCACAGCATCTGTATCAATAAACTGGCTCTTCAATATATTCTAATTAAACTGCATTCTTTCTCTTAGAAGCGTTATATAGTGCAGTAGTGTACAGAAATACATAAACACGGTTTTCTAACCAATACTGTAACTTGGAGGACTAAAAAGACCGTGCAAGCACACACAGGCATGTTAACGTATACACAGGTGTTGTAACAGGTGTTTACAGGTGCTATTGGGGCAACACAGCAAGATCAAGCAGCTTGCACGTACGAGCAGTCACCAGGTTACCGAAAAATGTAAAAAATCCACGAACTCGGACAGTGCTAATTGCCTGTAAATACAGGTACACCAGCTTGATAGGTATTCACTTCTTACTTTGCTCTCGTCTCAAGTGCACGCAGAAACACTGAATGAAGTGCTGCTCGCCCTCCCAGCCACACTAGATGTGTTTCCCCGCTCAGCCATCGGGGAGGATCGGCACTGCCTCTAACACGCTACTTGAAGATCAAGGATTCTGTTTCCCCAAGAAGGGAAACGTCTGTCGAAACAATACAAATAAGCAGTTCCTGGCATCAGTGTTCACACCCCACCTCCCCAGACAAACAAACAAACAACCCAACCGAAGCGCCCGCCGCCCCGAGGGGGCACACGTGCCGAATGCCAGCGCTTGCAGGGCCGGGGCCGGGGCCGGGAGGGGAGGCTGCGTTTGCCCGGGCGGAGCGCAGCGGGAGCAGCCCCGCTCCCGGGGCTCCTCCAGGCGGGAACGCCGCCGGTGCCCGCGCGCCCCCGCCAGCCGGACACGCGCGGGGAGTCACGTGACCCGGGGAACCTCCCGGCAGGCGAGCCACCGGGGCAGCCCCGGGGGCGGGGGGGGAGAGCTGCCGTCGCCATGACAACTTCCAGGGGGAGGGAAAACTTCAAATCCCAACCGTCAGTGCAGGAGCGGCTCCCTCTTAAAGGCGCACGCACACACAGACACACACACAGAGGCGGGCTCCCTTCCCCCCTCCGCCCCCCAGGCACTGGCGATGGAGGAGGAGAGGAGGGGGGCAGCCACCGGCGCTCACCGCGCGAACGACGAGGAGCCGAGACAAAAGGACCCGA
>VZRO01000504.1:462017-562810 GCA_013397915.1 Daphoenositta chrysoptera
CCGGTCAGGGCAGGCGGCCGCAAGGCACGCCGGGAGCTGTAGTTCGTGAGGGAGGGGAGCAGTGCCCCCTACCCGAGGTTTCTCCCCGGGTGGGCAGCAGAGCCGGCCCTGCCAGCGGCCCGAGCGCCCGGCGCCTCACAGCGCCGCGCTCAGAGCACCTCAAAACCCGGCGCGGGTCTCGCCTTCATCCCCCGGTCTGCCCTGGGCGCTGCTTGGAGCGGGGCTCCTGGCTCAGGTGCCCCCGCCGGCTCTTCCAGCCCCTCGCCCACACCTGCCCGGGGCTGCCGCCAGCCCGCTCCCCCTCCGCCCCTGCCACCACCGCAGGGACGCGGCTGCCGCACAGCGCTGCGCCTCCCGAACCAGCTCGCCACATCCACTCCGTAGGGAGATTTTCAAAGTTCTCTGAACAGCTGCCCGGTTCACCAGGCTGTTTTCAGCGGCTTTGCTTTCGGTCCAGTTTTTATGGGGGTGTTGGTCATGTAGAGCCGGACAGGGAGGTTCGCTGGGGACTGGCGTCACACGGCGTTATCTCCCACCACCCCTTCGGAAAAGACTAGCGTGGAAACCAGGACCCAAATCAGTTCAGTTCGGCATCTGGGAGCACGCCTGAGAAGGCTTACTATCAACCTACAAACTGAAGTCAGATTAAGGTAACTGGAAGAAAGTTAACACACAAACGTCAGATTGGATTACTTGGAGCATTTGACAACCACTTGGACGGGCGGCTGTGCTGCTCTGCACAGTCACCCTCGTGTTGTGCCTCCAGCACAAGACACGTATCCCTCCGCACCAGTCTAATGTGACAGCCGCTACCCCTGTCTTGCAAGGCAGCAATTACCAGCCTTTAATTCCTCGGACAGAAAAATCAAGATCTTGCAGTTTTCTCAGATCCTGGTGCGTCTTTGAGTGCCTCCTCCTCCCCCTGGTTCCCCTTCTCATAACAGTCTTTGTAAGCAGTGTTACTTCAGCAAGAAATTGTATTTTCTGTGCTTATTTGAAAGTTGGGATAGAAAACAGGATTTAATAAGGCCATAGAAAAGACAAGGCACCATTGCTTCTCCCCTTACTCCTCTATATGGGTTGAAGGAACAAGGCTGGAAAGAAACAAATCACTCCATCTATACCCAGTTTTTAAGAACAGAGTTAAAAGCAGCGATACTGTGTCAAAATTGCAGAAGAACTTCAAGTTTGAACAATGAAGGGGAAGTAGTTCCCCACTCATTCATCCCTCTGCATATCTAAGCATACATAAGGCTCTGTGGGAGTGGAGCCCTTACCACCTTTTAGTGGAGCATTTCAAGAGAATGGCAAGACTGGAAGTGCAGGTGAAAAGGCACCCTGTGGCTTCCTAACTTTTCATCAGGGCAGCCAGCAATAAATAAGCAGCAACTTACCAGTCTCCTTCTTCACCTCAGATCTGTTGCAAGTGCCTTGGGTGTCATACTGGCCTTCCAAACAGCAACAAAATTTTTCAGTCTTACCTCAAAGAAATGGCAAAACCCAAGGTAACTCAGAGAAGAGAAAATCCACCCAAAATGAAATTTAACCTTATTTGGATAATGCATCAAAATAATACTACCCCTCCTGTAAAAAAAAAAAAAAAAAAAAAAAAAAAAATTTGCTAAAAAACTCGTAAAAAAANTAAGACTCGTTAAAAAAAATCTATCATACGTTGGCTTCTAATGCAAACCCTACCTGGTGGATATTTCCTTCTGAACTTCATGAAGGTGTTCTTTTTTTATGGGTGAAGAACATTCAGGAATGGCTTGTAGTGGACAGCCCTGAAGATCAGTTCTGCTTCCACTGGAATGAACAAAACTTTGGGAACAGATGGCAGATCACTTTTTTTTTTGTGTGTGTGTAAAGATACTTCATAAAAATAAACTTTGTCACTTCTGTAAAACGGCTAATTGAGCTTAATGAAGGAATGGTGTTTAACTGAATCCCAGAGCTTATGTGACATGAATCAGTTTCACAGGAACACAAATGTCCCACATCTGAGGAGTTTTATTTTCAGGATTCTATGATTAAATAAAGAGTAGGGAAGGAACTACACCCCCCTCTCATTTTGCAAAATTAACATAATTTTTGTTGCGGTTTCAAGGTTTCTCCTGTTTGAGAGACTTCTCCAGGCATGAAAGGAAAAAGTAACAAAACTAAAAAGCTTGGTGGGCAGATTTCAGAGAGGAGGAGGAGAAAAGGAGAAAGAAAGCATTTCCAACTGTATTTTTATAGTTGCCTAGGTTTTGAACTCTTAGTCCTTCTGAAAATACTGCCTAGAAATCAGATATCCTGTAGAGACTAGATTTGCACCACTCCCTCCCTTGGAGATGTTTTATTTTTCCAAACAAAATGGAACCAGGTAAGCCAAGGATCCTGCTTCATCAAACCTTCAGGGATGTTATTTTTACATTAACGGTACTGGTTTTTCTTCTCTATGAAAATAAGCTTCCAGCCAAGAGATTACTTCTTATGTGGATTTGTACTTGATTTTATAGAAACATTTCCAGTTTTCTGAACAAGGGTTGGATCAAAATTCCAAGGCTGATTGAGGGCAGAAGCAGGAGCAGTGAGGGATAGTTTCAATTTAGTTAATTTTAGCTGCCTCTCCTAGCTAATTTTTATGGGATCAGAGTGCCAGTTACTTAGAAATGGCTCTGGAGACAAAGTCCAGTACAATTTTTTTTGAAGCTACAGGAATTATTACTGCTGTTCTTCCTGCATATTTCATCTCATATTAATTTGGGGGTAAAGAGAAATTAAAACAGTCACAGATTCTTACGGTTTAAAACCACAACCCCATCAAAATCTGACATTTTGAATTAATTTTTTGAACACATTGGGGAGATTTAACTATCTTATTGAAACATTGCAAAATTGTTCATCACCAAAACCTCTTTATAATTAATCCCCAAAGGTGAAATTCACTCCTGTACAGACAGCTTTGCATGGCTCTTTGTCACATAAGTACTGCTTCATGGAAACTGGGGGCAATGATGAAGTGTAATTAAAAGTCTAACTGGAACAGTCAAAACGTTGTAGCAAGCCTTCTGCAGATGCAATCTGCAAGGGAATACATCCTTCAGTGGTGAGCTCCTCTCTCACATGAATGCAGTTTGTGAACCTTGAAATTGTCAGTGTCTTGGTAAAACAGAAGGGGTTAAATGATGGATCGTGTGATAGCTTTATGAATTAATATTACAGATAATCATTGATACTTGAAAGATACACTGCAACAGAAAATAGAAGGGTGGAAATAATGACACTAGAGAATATTTCAGCATAAACACTGACAAGGTCATTTAGATACAGAATCTAACAGAGTAAGGGTTATTTAGTAAGTAGTGGGAATACTAGTTTGCACATACAAACACAGACAGCAGATACCCCTACTATTCCAAGTTTGATGTACAGCCTATTCTTTTTCCTTCAGCAGAGGCAGCTGGACCAGCAGCTGTAGAGCAGTGCAGCAAGAACGCTGTGAGAGAGGGGCCAGCCCATCATCTATCACTTCCCTGTCTGTGGTGGCAAGCAGCACAGCCCAGGTAAAAAGACTACCCCTAATCTTGTAGTGTAGACTTTGAATTTTCATGACAACCTCAATCAGTGTGAAGACACACAAAAATATGTTCATAATCCAGATGTTGCTGATATCTGGGTTAGGGGTCCTGTGAGCCTTGAAAGTTGAACCCCAAACATTTCTTTGCATTTTCATCAGTTCTAAATGAAAATGAAGGGAAATGAAGGGAAAAAGAAGGCTCAAACTCTGACGGGAACAATTGAAAAAGTTTGCACTTCATACACAAGTGAAAGAATGAGCTTTTTAGCAGAGCAGAAAAGTCAGGCAATTTCAGGTCTCATCACTGGTTTTGGATCACCAGGAAGAAGTACGATTTGTAAGCATTCCAAGTTTAGATCTTTTGTATCTCTGTGCTCATATAAAATTGAAAATAGTTTAGAAATGGTGATGGGTGGAGAGACTATAGTTTAATATCAAATATCTTACAGACTAAGAAAGAAATTATCTGTTTACACCTGAAATTTTAGGGTACATAGAATATTGTGAGTTGGAAGGGATCCATATGGATCATTGAGTCCAGCTCCTGGCCTTGCTCAGGAAAACCCCCAAAATCACATCACACATATCGGGTATATCTCAGGATATATATATTTAGTGTTCAGTGACTGTGTATTTCAGTAGAATATACAACTAAAAATAATGCTGCCTCCTAATTACAGGGTCTGCTTTTATGATTCTTATTTGCATTAGCTGATTCCACTGCCTGCATTTCTGCTCCTGCTGTTGACCTAATTCTAAGTACATGAAACATGATTACTTCAGGCAGATGACCATTTTTTACAAACATTTTTGTCCTTTGTATAGGAAGGTAAAAAATAGGAATATAATCCTGGTGTTCTAGAGTAGTGCTCTTAAATCTGTGAGCATCTAACTAGGTGAAACAAAGTTTATATCTGAGTGGATGCACTCTTATCACATCATCTAATTAGCTGAGCAAAAAGCAGGCAGGCTTTCAAGAACACCAATATTCTTCATGTCCTGTCTGCTTATATCAGCTAGTATAGTTAAATAGAGATGTCACTTCCATATATCAAACTAGCCTTGTTTGTAGCAAGCAAGCATTATAATTAAACTCTACAGTAAATGTTTATAAAATAGATGCACTTGGTTTTATGTGGGTAACTAAAACATGAATAGAGCTCTCATCTTATACCATTTCAGAATATACAGTGAAATTTTCATAGGTTATTTTCAG
This sequence comes from Daphoenositta chrysoptera, assembly GCA_013397915.1. NCBI lineage: Eukaryota > Metazoa > Chordata > Aves > Passeriformes > Daphoenositta > Daphoenositta chrysoptera. The sequence continues at coordinate 466,793 of VZRO01000504.1, forward strand.
GTCTTTGTTTACTGTTACTGTTTAGAGACTAAGGATCTGGTGATACTGGGGCCAAAGGGCCATGACCTCATCACACACATGTTCTGCTACACAAGAGCACACATGTGTGAAGGCTGCATTGTATTTAGACAAACCCTTAGAGCTAGAAAAACAATTACACAACTTTTATGGGAAGCTGAGCACACTTCATGATAGTAAAATCCTGTTACTTTATAGAATTGTTCCTCAAAGCAGAGCTGTTTCAGTAAGCTAGAAAAAAAAACCGGGACTTTAAACAGCACAGGCTTGTAAAGTGAAATAAAATATTAATATGCAACTATATGAAAGACTCAATGATGTTATGTTATAAAACCAAGTAGAACAGAAACTTTTGTTCAGTACTAATTTAAAACATTTGTTATTCTCTATGTGTTCTTATGAGAATGATATATCTTGTTTCAGTACTAGTCTGGCAGGAATAGGTGTGTTAGTGAAAGCAGTCAGCTTGAAATGCCAAAAAATAACAAATTACTCTACTATAGATTAGACTGCTGTTTTAATATGTCATTATTTGACTATTAAAATTAAATTTGGAGGGAAGGTAAAATCCGATATATACTCCTAAGTGGTGTCTCTATAGCACTATCTATCAAATATGCCTGGTTTTCCTTCCATTTAAACTGTTATCCTATGTTCCACACGGCCGAGTAATGTCACTCACTCTCTCTAAAGTTTCCCATGTGGCCAAGTAATTTAAGTATGCCATCACCAGAGCAACTCTGCAGCTGAAAATATACTGCTATTAAATCCAGAGAGAATAGATCACTAATTGCAGCTTCATATTAGAGATGGACATGAAATACTGAGCCAGCCATCAGAGAATGCACTGGTAATCCAAACTTTTGTTATAATTGAGAAGACAACTGTTTATGTCTTCATGAATAACTTTTACAATTACATTAGCTAAGAACTTGCTGGAGCTGAGTAAGACAACGACTGCTACTTCTGTTGCAGACTACAGCTAAATTATTATTTAAACTAAGGAAGAAGATTTTTCCCCAAAACCTACCCTTCTTTGTATGGAATGTCTGTCCGAGCAGATTTCCCTGTATGAAAGTTGTATCAACAGAGCATGTGACAAGGTACAGCATGTGTGAAGCATCACAGGAGGTGGTTCCTTCTCCCTGTAGGATGCAATCTAAATGGAAAGGGGGAGTATCACGTAAGTAACACCCAGTTGTCAAGCCACCTGCTCCAAGAGAGCCATTGGCCAGGAAGCAGAGCATAGGGTATCGCCTCCTAGATCTCTCTCATCTCCCCGGGAGTGGATGTGTGTGTGAGTTGCCGAGGAGGAAGGTGTATTCCTGTAAAAGGTTTTTAGTTTTACTGCAGAAATTCATGTTTTGGAGTCCTTTGCACCTCTTTCCAGCTGCAGTTTCCAGAATAGGCTGCAATTTTATAACCAGCCTAACCAGAATCCACCATAGGTGGTAGTCACTTGGGTAAAGCAGTTTATTTTCTGTAACATCACTTGCAGAATTATTGCCTCTTGAACTAGAACTATTCATGGATTAATTTAGAAAAACTATTTTTATTACATCTTTAGGCTTCATCTTACCAATTCTATGTATAACCTTTCTTTTAGCTGAAGTGCACGTGGTTTAGGTTATGTTCTGAATCCCCAACTGATCTCCCCTTTCCCGCTTTTCCTACCAATTCCATATCTTCATTTTCAAGCTAAACTTCTTGAATTGAAAAAAGGTAGAAGAAAAAGAAAAGAAGGAATTTTGTGTATGAAATTCACTATCCTTTTAGCAAAACAGAGAGAGAGAGAAACATGATTTCTCAGACCCAAAATAAGTTGAAAAAAGAAAGGACATGGTTATTAGAGAAATGCAACTCTTTCAGTAGCTACATCAGTGTTGTGGGGTTTAGTTTGCTGTGACCTTAGATTTCTTCACATAACTGCATTCTTTACATATTTGGGTTTTTGTCTGCTAGTTTTCAATAAGTATCTTTTCATGTAGTTATAATCAATCTCAGTAGTGCTGCAAAAGTACTGAAAATAACATTTCTATTTTGTAAAGGCAGTTAATTCAACATAACCAAGATATTCTCTTATTTCCCCTTTTTTCATACTGAGATTTTAAAACCAAACATGGATTTTTTTTTGGTTCATGTTATTTCTCAAGTAGTTTTTTTAAAACTTTATTCTTTTCTTACATTTACCATTTTCACATTAACTTTTAAAGACTGTTTTTGTATTTGGGTAATCCAAACAAAGTAACAGAACTAGTATAGATTCATATTAAGTATTCCTTTTAAGGACTACATTAAGTATTCCCCTCAGTTAAAAAAAAGGTGAAGTCACAGTAGGCTGAATATGACAAATTGAACAGTTCCTCATTGGATTCCTGCTGAGAAAAATAGACAGCAGAGATGATCTACTGCAGATCATCATGAGAAAAAGCATCATATTACTGTTGTCCTTTCCCATAATTTGATCATCCTTGAAAAAGCCTTTTTCATTTCAAGTATTAATGGGATGAGATACAAAGAGAGTAATCCTTTCCTTCTGTATCTTACACAAGGCGACTTCCCCTAAAACCCCAAACATTTTGAGGGTTTCATCCTTTTCCTCCTCTTATTTAAAATTTAGGTGTTTAATTTCCCACCATTTGCCATGAAGGATGTTTCCACAGCTAGATATCTATATTCCCTGGCAATACCTCCCCACAGTGCAGAACGAGCTGGCTGCAAAGCTGGTGTGCAGCACTTCAGAGCAGTGCTGGGATCCCTCTCCTTCAAGTTCAGGCCCAGTGCCACAGTGATTCAGATCTATTCCTTCTCCATCCATTCTCTCTACTCTGTTACATTCCCTTTTGCAATTTTCTTGCCTTTCTGCTTAGGGGTGAATCAAGGTATGTTTTCAACCTTTTCTGCACTATCATGTTTGCAGTTTCTTTCAAAGGAAAGCCAAGAGGCTCCTGTCTTCTGGTTTTAAAGTCTTAGGCATAGAGAAACAACAGAATTTGTAATGCAAGTGTTAGTTTCTACCTGAAAGAACAAAACATTGTCAGCTCTAACTATAGTGTTTTACTATTAAAAATAAAAAAATAACCACTTAAATGTCACACAAATATTTTTACAAGCTGAGGCTGTACCATCACGTCATCAGATTTGGCTGACAAGGTTTCATAGTGAGTACTTTTCATACTCCTGTAATGAGCCCTTACTATTTAGATTATTTCTCATATTCTTAGCATTTTATGCATTCTCACAATCAGCTTTTCCTCAACATTTATCAATGAAGTGTTGCTGGCTTAATATAGATTCTAGTGAGATTCAACTACTCTATCAGACTGGAGGGTCAAAGGAAGTGCTCAGAATGTCTTAAGCCATAGTATTTGTTGCTGATGATTCAAGTGGGCTCTAGTCCTTTATTATTGTACCTACAAGTCTATGAAACTGGAATAGATTTTAGCAAAAAAGCTATTGTAGGAATTCCATAAGCTTTTAAAATCCAAAGCAATTTTGATTTTGGATTCTGTGCTCAGTGAAGGGATAACAGTAACAAGTTCCCTACCTCTGTGCAGTTACAAAATGTTTCTTAAATTCAACCAAACGTGCCAATTCTCATCTTGCTGTTTCTTATTTCTGCAGAATTAAATACAATCACAGCATTCTGAGGTTTGGGGATTTTTCCTAGGACACACACTCTCTGGTTATTTTCAGCTTCACAAAGCATTTGGTTAGAACAGCCATACTTTCTCTTGTTAAACATATCTAAGAGGACTGTTATTAATGTTTAAAGAGCTCCATGTGTACCCAATTATGAAACCAATTAATTTAGTCAAAGATTAGATTAACTGCCATCTGTGGCCTGATTGTTTCTTAAATTTGAGTACTTCTGATCAAAGTTGTCATAAACAGTCTTACACAGCATGTGACAAATCAATGTCATCCAAGGATGTCTTGATATGAAGAGAGTTCATCATTGAGTGTTCAATATTATTACACAACTTCTATCACCATTCTTTACGGCATGTATTATTTGGGATGCACTTTATTTGTTTGGCTAGAAGTGAAACCTTGGAGTTTGCTAATAAAATAATGCCTCTGTTACTTATGTAATAGATAATACAAGAGCCATATCTAGGATGAGATGATAAACATACACACAGTAGAGGACAGAAGCCAAGGGGAAGGCATGGAACAAAAGCAAGCTGGAGAAACAAATGAGGCAGAAACTTGAACTCAGATTGGCCCTCATGATAAGACCGTGCATGGATATACAGCTGGTCACCAAACAGGCCATGCACCTATTCAGCTACTAGCTATTTGATTTTGCTTTTCTCTTTTACACTTTACAGTGAGCCTTCATACAGTATATGATGTTCAGTTGTTCTATCCAACATGGGAATTGGCTATACCATCTACAGCTGGAATTTACTCTGGGAAGCACATGTCTGCTCTGACTAGAGCAGAGAAAATGAGGTAGTAGGTTTATCTAAAGATAAAAACTTCAACAGTGGTGGAGATTGTAGACATAGGAAAATGGTCACCCTTTTGATCATCTGGAAAGACATTTCCTCTTAGTTACAGAGGTATTCAGCCAAACAATAACATGCCATGGAGCAGAGAAATGCATGTAAAACAAATCTTTCTGAGCCAGTATGCTTTCTTAAAATGCCTGTTTGTAACATTGTAAACAACAAAAACACCTTAAAGGGGAAGAAACAGTTCAATTCCATGAAGAATCTAGATCACCTGCAACAGATTTTTCCCTCCCAGAAACAAAGCCACATATGTATATATTTACACCCATATAAATATCCCTCTGTACACATACAAAACCCAGTAGCAATTCCTTGTCATGCAGGCAAAGCTCAGTATGAAAATTAAGGTCAAGAGAAAGGAATATCGAAACATATTCTTACACATTTTTCTTCCTTCACATTCTGTCTTACAAATATGATGAAAATTAGAGACACAGATGAGTGAGGTCTTACCAGTGTGGCAAAAGTATGCAAAGAAAGGGTCATTACAAGAGTTTTTCTACTGCCTATTGAGAAGACAAACAGTTTCTTTGTATAAGTGACAGGCAAGAGTAACTAGAGAAAGAGATTGTGAGGAAATCCTTTTGGTACAAGGTATACAAACCTCTAAGCTCCATAAGTTTCTTGAAGTTTCATTTTAGAGAGCTTTCTTTTAATTTTTATATACCTTGCTTAAGAAATGATGACGTAGAAATCATCTTTCCTCAAAGTATTAAGTGATCTGATGGTCCTCTTGCATCTTTTGCTAAGGAGGAGTGGGGATCCTGGTGTTTAAGGAAAGGTTGTTTGAAGATCTGCTGTCTTGCCTGTAACATAACTAATGCTCCTATCTTCAGCACATACTGTGGGCTTTTAGGCAGTATCAGCAGATTTATTATTTAAAAAAAAAAACCAACAAACAACAAAACAATGAATCAAACCCAAAACAGAATAAAAAACCCCTGTAATGTACCATCTTTGAAAGAATCAGAGCAAAGGAAAATATATTCAAAAAATTACCCAGTACAAGAGTTGAGAAATGCAAAACACAAGCTCATTACTCCCTAATTAGAGCTTGTGGTGGTTTCACCCCAGCCAGCAACCAAGGCCCACATAGCCATTCACTCACTCACTCCCCCACCAGTGGGATTGGGGAGAGAATTGGAAGGGTAAAAGCTGGAAAGCTCATGGGTTGAGATAAAGACAGTTTAATAGGAAAAGCAAAAGTTGCTCTCACAAGCAAAGCAAAACAAGGAATTAATTCACTTCTCCCCATGGGCAGGCAGGTGTTCAGCCATCCCCAGCAGGGCAGGGCCCTATCCCGCATTGTGGTGACTTCGGAAGACAAACACCCTCACTCCAAGTGTCCCCCACTTTCCCCCCTGATTTTATATACAGAGCATGACATCATATGGTCTGGAATGTCCCTTTGATCAGTTTGGGTCACCTGTCCTGGCTGTGTCTCCTCTCAGCTTCCCATGTACAGCCAACTTCCCTGCCAGTGTGGCAGTACCAAAAGCAGAGAAGGCCTTGGCTCTGTGTAAGCCCTGCTCAGCAATAACAAAAACATCTCTATATTATCAGCCCTGTGTTCAGCACAAACCCAAAACATAGCTCCATAGCAGCCACTGGAAAAAAAAATTACCCCAGATGAAACCAGCACAGCTATAATCAATATCTGTTTCCTTTTCTTTTCCTTTCTTTTAAAAGAGATGCATTTCAGATTAGAAAATAGAACACAAAGGCTATTTTTATCTAACCTGATTACCCAAGCTTAGAGCTATAACCAGACCTATTATGATAGTCAATTGAACTTTTTGTACATAGTTTACTCTATGTTACACTTTGTAAATAAATCTATGACTGGACACAAAGAGAACAGCTACGTGTCTCTACTGCTCTGGGTGTTGCACTCTGCTCAGGTGAAGTCCATAGGAAGAGGGGGGAAATTCCCCCGGGAGCAGTTAGCCATACTCACCTGGGAGAAGGTGTCGGTGTGAAATAATAGGATTATTACACTAAGTGATTTCTTTACTACTTGATGAGAAAAACTCTTGCCTTTTTAGGAGGGTGTGAAAGAGTCTGAGGAAGAGGGCATAGTGAATTTCTACAGGAACAAATTTGTGAAAGAGTTAGGGTTAAGTTACAGTAGCATTAGTATTCAATTAGTCAAGCCTCAGAGGGAATAGAAAAAATTTGTTGAGGCCTTTGAACAGACTGTATTTAGTTTGGGGAATTTCTGAGTAAGAAAAATTATTTTCAAGGAAGGTTGTAGCCTCTAGGGGATTAGCAGGTAGGTGACAGATTTGTTCTCAGACCATTTTTTAAACACGTCTCAATACTTCTGAATTTGCTCTAGTTACAGACATAGTTTGTTCTACTTCCTTATTTGTCCAAAAGAACTTCTTTTTAGGGATTATAAATCTGTCATATCTTTGGGTGACTTTCTCATTAAGAAAAGGGGAAACTGAGCTAATGTCAGGCTTCTGGCTGAATTTGGGTTCTTTTTTTGTATAACTTAAAGCCTTGATCCTGCCAGAATATTTATGTGGACAAGTGTTTGTGCCTCCAATAATTCCATCCTAACTTACCTAACTGTAGGTAAAAAATAAAGATCTTTGTGTTCTTTTTTCATTACTCAGCTCTACATCTGCAAAATAATTGTTTCTTTTGTCATCCTTTAACCATTTTTGTCACTTTTTCCAAGGTGAATGTTTAGGAAAGCTTGGTTTAAACTATGCAGGACTGAGGCTATGTATGGTATCTTTTTTCTTCTGGAGAAAAGTGTAATACCGAACTTGAAATATAACAGGCACAGGGATAGTTCCCTACCCCTGAAATGAAATGCAGCGAGTACTTAACAACATGAACGACAATTTTTAGAGAGCAAAGATCAAACAATGGATTAATAGGTGCCCCTGCTGATGCTGTAACTGTTGTAACTACACCTCTCTCAATTCTATTGTGAGCAGAATAAACTACATTTATGGAAGCCTAGGAGTTTTTCAGAACAGCTAACAATATTGTTTCCACTTTTTATGACATTTTGGAGAAATGTCCACACCACAATAAAGGTGTAGAAGTAGTTTTGTATGAATTCAGTGAACATAAAACATTCCATGCTGGATGCTCATTTTCAGGAATAAATGTCCAGTTGTTTACAATGAGCAATAAGATTATACTAATTCTAGCTCATGTTTTCTTATTTATTGTGATTTTTAAAATTTACTTTAATAATAGCAACTGTATGTATTTCCAATTGTTTAAAAATTAACATTTTAATTAAACTGCACTGAAATTATGTCCTTGTAAATATTTACTCAGAAAGCTTCTCTCTGGGGTGAGGGACAGGAAACATATACACTGAACAATTATGGTTGGAATTGCTGCAAACCTAACAACCGTATCTGTTTAGCAATAGAGGTAAGAAATGGTACAAATTGTTATAACATGAGGAAAAACAAAAAACCAAAGGGAAATGAAATGTTTTTGTATAAATAGGCTATTGCTTAGAAACATATCAATCTCAAATTACAAAAATCAAACAGATTTCTAAATAAAGTTCAAGCTGGTGTGACAGCATTGAAAAAAGCTAACAAAACTAGCATGAATAGAATTTACTCAGCTTCATTTCCCTTCCTTTTACCTGAATACTTTCTTTCCATGCTTCTGTGTAGAATTATAAAATGGAGTCTATGTAAAGATATAGTTATCAGTCATACTAGTGTATGGCTCTAATTCAGGAAAGCACTTAAGTAGGTGATTAACTTTAAGCATCCACTTACCCACTTGCCTAATTATGAACTTAAGTGCATACCAAAAGTTCTTTCCTGCACTGGTTTCATGCTATGCCTGTTGGCTGCGGAGAGCTCAGCGCTATCTCAGCCAGCCCGAAAGGATCGTGCTCAGGGGCTGGAACTGGCCTGTAAGCACAGCTGCCTGGCACCCAGGGTGAGTTCACTGACTGCCTTCCAGTGCTCAAGCTGCCTTGGTAAAGCCTGCTGTGTTATGTGGCTTGCAGTATATATGCTTCCTTCTGTCCATCTCCGCTAGTTTCTGCAGAGCATTTCCCTCTCTGTTTTTCCAATATGCTGCTATTCCTTTTGTAGGGAGAGTACTACTAGACCTCAAAATCAGAGGATTGGACAGTAGCTCAAATAAAGGGCTTATGATCATGAAGCCTAAAATCTGATACAAAAAGACCTTACTCAGTAGCTGTTGCATTCTAGATGAACTTGACTTCCTTTGTTTCTTTTCCTTTTAATGTGTATATGTGTCTAGACACTTGTTATTGTGTGTGTCCTGCTTGGAGTTTTCTTATATTCTACCTTATTCTGGCAGCAATCTGGGAACCATTTCTCTACCAAATCCTCTAAGCAGCTTCATCTGGCAGGTATTCTCAGGATTAGGCCCCTGACAAAATGCAGCTGTAATGTTTTTTCTAAATTAGTGCTAGGCATCACTTTCTGTAATGGTAGCTACAACAACCTGCAGACTGTTATTGAGTATTCCTGCCTTTAACAGAAATGCCCCAATCAATAAGTTAACATTGGGGTCTCCCTTTCTGATCCAATTTATGACAAATGCCTTTCTGCATGATGTCACAGTGTCAGTAGTATAGATAGAGGGCACATTCTCCCCAGTATCACCCAGAGGTTCATGGTTATAGATATTTCCTGAGGGAGAGAGGTTTAAATCTCTGCAGATGGAACCAAGAGTGGAGTTTGGATCATCTTGTTTAATTTTTTATTTAAGAGGTAAAGATGCATTGTCAAGAAGAATTTGTCATAGATAACCTGGAAGCTTAAGTCTCCAGGATCACTAGATATTTTGGGAAACCCATAGAGTTAGAAAGTGAGCCATTGGCAGAGGAGGACTTGATGTTCCACTAAATTATTATATACCTCATAATAAGAGAGAAACTTCCTGCCATCTGTTTCACTCACCATAGTGCTTATAATTTCTCTAAAAAGTCTTGGGTTTAAATTATTTGTAAATTTAAACATCAAAACTCCTGTAGTACTTTTCTGGACAGAAAGGCTATGTTCATATCAGCAAGAGGCTTTCCTCATTGAACATGTAGATTTATGTACTAGTGATTGTGACTTATGTTCCTGTTATTTATATTTTTTTGAGGTTTTCTTTGGACTCAGAGTAATCTGTCCCCTGGCCTCGATGTCTGGAGTGGACACTATTACCCATGCTTCCATACCTTCTAACTTAGTTTTATCTGAAAAGAATTCAGATTTTGGACTCTAAACCCGTTCCATGCTATGAAGTGAAGCACAGTAGGTGGCAATGAGTGGGAAACATGCTTGAGAACAGTAATCTTTGATTTAAAAAAAATGCTAATGTAGTATAATATTCCTTCAGTAAAAATAATGATCCAATTTATTAATAGCATAATACCTTGCTGATGGTGTTGAAACATGAGCATTATTTTACTCAGGACTTTGATATACCTGAAAGAACTATATAAGTAAATATGTGACAGTAACTCCATACTATCTCAGAACAATTAATGAATTAAATGACTAGAGCAATACGTTTTATTCGTTAAATGGGTGCTTATTTTCTAACAAAGCGAGGAGATGGTCTTTTGGCATCTTTCAACGAATAAACACAAAAATAGTAGCTATTCCTGCAATTAAAAAAATGCCATAAGACTTTCAGAAATCTTTTCTAAGTCTTGCATCTGGTATTTAACAGCTCTTTTGCTCTGCTGGCCACACATCTTTTGATGCAGCCCAGGATGTGGTTGGCTTTCTGGGCTGTGAGTGCACATTGCTGGGTCATGTCGAGCTTCTCATCCGTCAATACCCCCAAGTCTTTCTCCTCAGGGCTGCTCTCAATCCATTCTCCTGCCAGCCTGCATTTGTTCTTGGGATTGCCCTGACCCAGGTGCAGGACCTTGGACTTGGTCTCATTGAATTTCATGGTCTTATAACATATTGAAAAGTGGTTCAATAATAGACTAAAACAAGATCAGTGGTGATCTGCTTCTGGATATAAATGCAAACAAAGGTTTCGTGGGCTTAATTTTAACCATGTTATTTTTCATCTCTAATTTCTTGGTTCCATGTCTTTGCATGTTTCACTTAAGTTAACAGGATATTTGCTCAGATATCCTGTTGGTGCAAACCCTATGGCTTTTAAACCCCACATCTGCTGTTTGGAATTGTAATTAACTCACTGAAATTATTTTAAAGATGTATGAAAAATGAAGACATGGTTTAAACAGAAAAAGAGTCCCAAGTCTGCATAGAAGCCTGATGTGTGGTCAGAGTATCAGTATTAAATGCCGGCTGGGTTTCAATATGATTTTATATGATTTTAATCATATAATTGCGATTGTTTCAGTGAATTTTATTGTAATAAGTACACTAGGGCACGCTGAAGTCAATATGAATCATCAGAAAGATATAAAGTAAATAAGTACTCACATAAGTAAAGCTATAACTCAGAAGAGACAGGTAATTGTATACATGAAAGTAACATCCTTGCTACAAATTTGTCCCGTGGTTGTATCTCCATTATCTCTCTCTCCAGGTTCTCACTAAAGTTACAATGGACATCAATTTTGCACACACTGCTAAGTAATACTGCCATCTTCATCACTTATATCAGATAATTGACTTGATCTAGAAGATTTTTTTCTGTATTCTGCCTAAGAAACAGAAAGAACTTCACTTCCTGTATTTTTGCTATCAAATTGATGCCAACATAGTATAGTGCTGTTTACAGTTGCTTCTTCACTTCTAGTTTCTGTTCTGGTTCTCTCCTGATTACTGTCTTTCCACACAAACTATAAAGTCTTGCCACTCATCATGCATGGACCTTGGTCACTCAATAACCCAATATATTTTTTGTATAAACATACATAATTACACTTAAAACTTGTGGAATATTACTTTGGTGTTACAGAGATGCATTTCTTTTAAAACTGTATCAGGAAAATACAGGCAATCTTTTGAAATTTAAATGAATAATGTCATAGACTAGCTAAATTTGCAGTTAAGATAAAAAGAAATAATTATTTAGTCCTTGAAATGTGAGAACATAAATTGAGGATTTTGTTTGAGTTTTTGGGATATCAGTGCTAAGTATAAATGAAACATTAGGTATATATTAAAATACTGGCTCGTACAATTTGAGTCTTTAGAGCCATACTCTCACGTGCAGAAGTTACGTGGCAGATTATGTCTGCTTTTCCAGTGTGACTGTAGTGCAATTTAATACAGTTCTGTGCAGAAGGCAGTATATGAGAGCTCGGGGACCGGGTGCAAACTGGAGATTACCAGTGTGCAGTACCCCCCTCCCTCAGTCTCCCGACTTCCCTTTCTATCCCTGACAAGATTGCACATTTTTGTAGCAGTGATGGTAGAGGCACAGGGGCTGGGCTGGAGGGCTGTGTTGAGCTGACCTTATTGGCTCCGTGGTTCCCAAAACCTCTTCTATGCTCTCCTAGCACATACCAGGAGGTTTCTAAACTATTTGCAAAACAGGGCTGAAAAAACCAAGACAGGGTAATGGCTGTTTATTATGTAACTTTATCTTATTCTTAGGGATTCTTGCCCATTGTTAGAAACTAATTCACAGCATTTTATTTTACATATGTCATTCTCATTGTTTAATCCATTAAATAATTAATGTTTGCACAAATGAAGCCTAATCTGAAAGCCAAAGCCTTCTATGTTCTGTCATGAACTATTTTGTGGCAAGTAAAATAATTTTTAAAGATGTACAGTATTTCACAGCTATTTTGAAAGAATAATCAGAATAAATGATTAATTTTATTATTTAAAATAATTGTCTGATAGCTTGCTCTGAAAATTCACCAAAAATTAAGCTTTGTAGGTAGGATTTCTTATGTAACATTCTTAGATAGCTACTTTTAAAAAAAAGGAAAATAAAATACAAATTAATGTGATATTTTGAGCTCCACAGTTGCTCATTATATGCTAATAACATTTAAAAATTTTAAAGATGAAAACTGACATAAGATATAAGTTGTTAAGCACTTTAATTTTATCTGCATTTTTTGTGTCAGAAATAATTTTAATATTAAAGGACAACTGTAGACTCCTAATGACTTGAATACAGTTTGACTGTTTTCATGAAGTGCTCTGTGGGATGTCAGAATATTTAATTCAGGATGTTAAAAACATCCCAAAATGTCACAATAATTATATCACAGCAGGCAATTAAAACACTGGAAAATGCCAGCTGACTAAGTGTGTTCTCTGTTATTTAGGGAACTAATGAGTGAGTGACACATAAAGCAGAAAATACAAATGATAGCCACAAAACCCCATATACCTTCTAATTGATTTTAATATAAATGTGTATTAAAATAAAGCAACCTATATTAACAAAAACAAAGAAATATTTATTTAAAGCTGCTATTTCAGCTATAAGGTCTATAATTCCCCAGGCATTAGAAACTGGTTTTATGTTTCCCCTTCATTATTTAGTTAATTAGTTATATATTTGTGTTATGACACTGTAATATGGGCTTGTTCATGAAGCATTTACTAACTACAGTGGTTCCATTCACTGCACTGCAATAGTCTCTGCCAAATTCTCCATGTGTCTTTAAATTAGTCTAAGGGCAGCTCGGGGAGATCTGTGTGTTTGTGGGGTGGAAAATACAACTCCCTTCACAGCAGGTCAGAGAAACTGTGAAGTCTGTATGGACTTGGGGAAGTTATAGCACAAGTAAGGATGCTGGTTCCTAGACAGAAAGCAAGAGAGGCTTGGACTTCATCTAGCAGAGTTCCTGCATTTTAAGACAATGGGTTAATTGAAGCAGCAATTCAATAAGAGAGATGCTTTTGATTTAATTTGTACAGGGATTTAATCCATAATTATTAAACCAACATCCTACGTTAGCAGACACTATGGAAATAAACTCGTCCTATTCAACTTACGGGAAAGAAGTACTGTAAGAAGCATAACTCTTCAAAAAAAGAAGAAAAAGGAGGGATATAATAAAGATGACAATAGGAAATTATTCTCATTAGTTAATGAGGCTCAAATAACTATTATTACTGCAGCTGAATTGCTTAAATAACAGAAAACTATATGAAGTGCCAGGCAGAAAAAGAAACTGTGAGAGGTAACTGAGGAATCACTGTCACTGCTCCTATGCAAGGCTACAGTAGGCAACAGCCTCTTTGTTCCATTTTTAGGTTTTCCCCATTACCTGGGGGTACAACAGCAGTTATCAGAGTTTTAGTTGTTTATTCTTGTCCCTTCCCTTGAGCAGACTGGAATACTCATGGAGCTGCAAGGTGAACTGCATCTGGCAATGATCTGGTTAAAAACTAAACCCCCAGCTGTAATTTTCATGGGCATGAGATCTATGTTTGGTACACCATGTGTGCTTTGCTAGCACCAGAGAGGGGACAGGAACAGGGAAGGGGGAAGACAGGCTCAACCCCCTCAGCAGTAATGTGGATTTATACTGAATTAAACTAATTGGGGAATCATGACATAAAGCATTATGTTATGTTCATAATTGCAACAGTTCAGACAGAATGAGTTATTGCTGCATTGACTTGAGCACTGGAAACGTCAGCATTTAACACTCTTTTAAAATTACTACTCTTTTCAGTTCCTTCCAGTTCCTTGACATGAAATAATCCTCAGATTTCTGTAACAGAGCTGAGTGCACTGAATGCCTCAAAGGCATCTAGGAAAAAGAGGAACAGTCACTCTAGTTTGTTTTTTTTTGTAGACCCCATTGGTTGTATTTAAAGCTTAAGCAGTATTTTGCACTTCTTTGGTTGTTTTTTACATGTCCAGAGTTTTAGCTCTGGTTGTGGATGGTCCATTTGTAGCTGAATTTCCTTTCTGTATGTGGCATCATGCAGTGGCCAGTAATTACTCAGCCCTTAAAATGCTTGCATTTTGTGTTCTTTTGAGGTGTATTATCTTGCTTCTGGCTCTATATTCATGTTATTCTTTGGGCAGGTTGTTGAAGCTGATATCTGATATCAGCCTTTGAGCATAACTTATTGCTGGTAGACCTTCAAAAGCAAGAATTTTGGGACAGCTGATTACCTGTGCTACTACTTCTGGGGAAGGAGAGCCCCAAAAGCCCTACTCTCCTGTGTAGTTTTGAGTCAGACTGAAGGGAAGACATTGAAATCTTTCCTCACTTGGTTGCTGTTGAATAAGTGTGCATATCATACTCACCTGAAGGGTGATTCCTATTCTCGGAGAAGTCCGACTTGATGCCATGAAGTAGACCCTGGTATTCTGGGGATCTAAAGGCTGAGTAGTTGAGGAATAAAAAATGATGTTCTTCCATGTCTTCACACACAATCTAAATGAAATGTTTTAAATGTGTCAGCTTAAATAACATTGAAACTCCTAGTTCTGTCACTTTTACCTGCATAGATCTTTTTTTGGTTATGAACACCTTCAGGAGTGTTCTTTTTGAGTAATCAAGCAAAGCCTAGTAGTAGTTTATTCTGGTAATAGCTATCTTATGTAAGGGCATGGGATATATATCTATTTATCTGAAATATGCAGAAAATGCTTAGAGAAATTTATACATATATCTCTCAAAGAATTTTTGATTTTCAGGAAAGCCAAGATATAAAATGAGATAACTAGTAAGATTACTGAGTAGTTTCATTGCTGTATACCTTTTTGTTCCACAAAGGTCAATATATGTCTCTCTCTGCTCATTTTCATGATATAAATAAAATTTTTACACTCCATATTAAGAAAGGGATGATAACCAAAAAACCCTAAACAACTTCAACCCCAAGATGTTAGGAATTCTCCTATTTAGCATGTATTTTACTGATTTACGCAGCTCTATATTTCAGTGTCTAGTTTGGTTTACTGTATNGCCTCTTTTGTACTTTGGGACTTATTTTACATCTGTTCTGATGTTGGGAACAACTATTGGTGAGACCCAGCTAAGGAAACAATGAAAACTGCAATCCTACCGGTTAATCTGGCTGTCCTGTGTTTTTGTATATTAATCCACAATTGTTTCACTTTGCTTCACACTGAAACATAACTGATCCTTTTTTCCCTGAAGTCTGTCTGAAGTCTTCCCTGAAGATAGACTTTCAGTCCACTTTGCAACGATGCCAGCTGCTCTGTTCAAACAGGTCTATTTTTTTCTCCTTTGCTAGGAGAGGATGGACCTTGCAGAGTACTCGTAAACAAGAGAGTTAGAGAAAACAATTTAACCAGTAGAAATTATCAAATTGTTATTTCCTTGAAAAAGAAAATCTAGACAAAGATTATACTCATTACTAGGAAGCTCTTTTCAGTCACAAAGGCATTAGAAAAGATATTTATAGCTGACCTTTGAAGATTCATAATTCCTTTCAGTAGAGAACTATAGAATTTTGTACTAAATATTTTATTACATTCTTATAAAAAGTATGTGTCATTATAACTATAACAGAAGTTCTAAAACACTTTTTAGAAAACCACTGAAGCAGTATCACAGTATGTGAACAATTTCTGTTGTTTAAAAAGGTCCTCTGACAATATTTTTAGTCCATATAAGGTAGAAAGTAAAATATTATAAATATATTAATAAATGTCTTTCATACATTTCTGAGCTTGAGCTACGTACTTTTACTACATAACACATTTCTTCCTGTTATCCTGAGGGAAGTAATTTTTTCCATTTCTTAAAAAAGTATGGCTTCAAGGGTTTGAAAAAAAGGATGGAAGCAGAAAACTATAAAATAATCATTGTTTCTGAATAACAGCAAAAAACTTCCCTTTTTAAAAATCACTATGAAAGACTCCTTTTTCAAAGGTGAACTTTCTTTCTTTTATATGTGTTTCATATTCTTCCCTTGCTGAACCTGCTTTTCCAAAACCAGCATGTTGCAGGCTGCTGTTTTGCAAATACATATGAATACCTGTGCTCACAGTAATGAACGAGCCCTTTTAGAATGAGCTGGTTACTCAGTATAGACAAAATTATAGTCACTAGGCTATGTAATATTTTGTCAATACATAGATTTACATCACAGTTTAGGTAGCTATAAAGTTAAAAAAAAAAAACCACAAAAATTACATTATATGTACTAGAAGCCTTAGGAAGTTTCACTGTCTAAATGATTGGTACTTGACTATCTTTTTAGGTATATTAATCTTCTATGGTATAAAGAAATAATTTTTAAAAATATTAAAACATTTTCAGTAAAATATTCATTTCCTGGTAATTATTTTAATGTTTCCAAAAGTATTTCCAAATATTTTAACTATATTTTCTGACAAAATATTACAGAGAAAATCGATAGCAGTGTTATGCACAAACAATGGCTCTAGCTCTTGAATAGAAGGAAATACACTTCATTAGCAGTCCTGAAACTGAAAGTTGCAGTGAAATTACCTGAATCTTTCCTGTTCTTGGTGTGGCCTGAACACTGCAGAATACAGCACCTGTATTTCAAAAGTTATAGATTAAATACAAAAAAATTGTAAATCTGGTTCTGTCATTTTCTGAAGAATTAGTATTTTCAAATTTGTGACTGTGAAATTGTGAAGCCAAGCATATTTAATCTAGCTGAAAGTGTAGCGGTCCATACAGCCTTAACCATGAAGCTGCACAACCTCTGTATTTCTACCTTCTTTTTTGTCATCTGGAACTGGCTGAAAATTATTCATCATCATGGTATTTTCCAAATGAAAAAAAAAAATCTTTCATTGAAATTAGTAGTTTCTTCTTCTACAGAATTATTTATGTTTTTGAGGTGATTTTGTTTGCTTGTTTGTTTTTCATTTTGTTTTTCTAGGGGATTTTTAAAGGAATATAGCAAATTAGAGAATGGAATTTTGGAAACATTTTTTATTTCCAGTATGAATGGCTTTCTGAAAGGGAAATTTGCAGGTAATAGCAAACAAGCAAAAATTAAATTCTGTGAAATTATAAAAATGAAAATACTGATGCTGTTATTTCATGGTGGTGAGGAGCACACAGCTCTACTAGAAAACAGCATAAGAGGGTAGAGCTTGGGACTGTTGGTTGAAACTTGTCCTGTAGGTTTCTGTGGTCGTAGCTGTAAACAACAAAATCCAGTTAGATCTTTAAGGCTTAAAAAAAAAATCAAGACATTCTTTGAAACAGGATTACAGTAGCATATACATAACATGGGACTGGGAAGACATCTGCACGTTCTTTAAGAGACTTGGCACTCCTGCCACTTTCATATCTGTCTCAGTCCAAATACAATTTTCAAGGATGAATAAACTGTTCCTCTCAAAAAGGCGGTTAATCCTATAGGCAATGTGTTTATTAGAAGCAAGCATGAAGAGGCATGATAGTTGCCTTTAGGAGCTGTAGGCATGGATCAATGCAGCTGGTGGCCTGTTTTAGAGTTGGGCCAAGGTCAGAAGATGCAGATCCTCAGAATCAAGGCTTTGTTACTGGTGTTAGGTATCTCTCTTTGAACCTTCCTAAAATCTGACGTTTACATACTCAATCTCTTTCATGCAGCTTTTACCACCAGTTTATTAACATTTGATTAGGAATATGCAAATAATGACTACTTCATTTTGGGGGCTGTACTGAAAAATTTGAGGGGGGAAAAATGTCACAGGGACAGTACTAGTGGGAACAAGCTTTTAGCCTCTCAGTGTCTTAATTCTCTCTCTCTCTCATCTCACAGAACACGCTGATGTGCTATTACTCCAGTCCTCTCCCCCTCTCTTTCTTCTAACTCCTAACTCACTTCCATGTTTGGCTGGGCACGTAGCAGCTCATGCAGAGGCTGGCTTAATCCATGTATACACTGCCTGTAAAACAGGAAACTGCTGGAGTTACACTGTCTTGCTTTAAACAGGGACATGCAATTTAGTCTGCCTTCTTCAAACAGCTCTCAATTAGCAGACACATTTGTAGAAATTCTTTAATTTATAGAAATATCTTTAAATTTGTGTTTTAATGTAGTCATGGGATGAAAAGCTATTAGAAGACCTAGAGTACAGATTTCAATTGACAGTACTGTTATCTAAACCTAATTTACTTAGAAAATCAGAGTAAAATTAATGTGGGAGGACCCAGGATAGAAATTGGGACATATGAAAAGTTTCTTAGGGGAAAAAGAGCAAAATTCAATTAGCTTGGAAAGCATTCTTTTATGTTGTTCAGGTCAAGTGAAGTGGTTGAATTGAAACAAAATGTATGATTTCTGGGTTTATAAGATGTTTTCACATCCTGTAATTGTTTCTGTTTCAAAACAAATACACAGCTCTTAAACAAAAATAACAGTAATTCCTGTAGCAAATATCTGAAGTACTTATTTCCCCTCTAATTTCTGATGTTTCATTTTTTTCAACAGATCTACTATTTATTAAATTTCCTTGTTTAACTTCTTGTAGCAGTTAAATTTGAAACTGTAAGTGGTATAATCATTTCAGGCATTACATTATCCTGGCATAGATCATTTACATGAACACTTTTTGGTGATTTATTATAAATACTATATTTGTGATAATAACATCTTTTGACTTAATCCTAATAAGAATAATAGTCTGCTTATTTTGGGAGTAGGTCTCTGAAATCTTCCAGTCTCTTGCTTGTAATGATTTGTCTTGATCTGTCTTCTTAACCCAACCTGCCTCTTCTGTTCTTCCACTGCTCATCTGTCTGTTGGCAGAGACAGAGAGATATGAAAGGCAAGAAGATCGAATTAGCCATGACCATGGAAAGTAGGTCAGAAAGCAGTGATAGATTTCTAGTGTTTTTTGGTCTGAAAGTTATCCGACTATAAAAACCTTTTAGTATTGGGTTTTGGGCTAATTAATTTTTTAGTAAAAAATCAACCCCCACATTTAATTGCTGATTCTTTCACATTTTGATTTTCATTTGTTTCCTTTAACTTGGAGAAATCAGCAAAGCTGTACACAAACAGGGAAAAATACATATAGCTGGGATTTCCCCTCCTATTCACCAGTGACGTTATTCCTGAAGATTGTTGTGAGTTCATTACCTGTTAAACCAAATCCCTTCCTGTCTTTTCTCCTTAAGTGATTTTAAATATAAAAGAGTAATATTTTTTTTCTGTTCATGAACTCCTATTACAACAGATGATTATACAAAATTGAAAAGCACTCATTTAATGTGGAAAGGTGAGGATATTAATCTAGCCTTGAGTGGTTTCAATAACCCTTCTCTTTCTTAATGTCCTCTCCTTGTGCACTGAAAGACTTCAGCCAGCTTCAATAGCCCCGTACTTATGCCTGATCTTTCGGTAGGGAATTAGCAGGGTTGCTTAGGAAAACAGCACAAATAAATAACTCTCACAGTTGGAAGACGAGTAGCACACAGGGAATAATCATTATAAAAAATCCAGCATCAAGTTAATAACTGCAAGAAGCAAAGACATTTTAATCCATAACTTCTGGTTATTTGAAAGGACTGGTGTCCCAAACTTTCCAGCAAATCTATTTAGGACTGGGCATCTGAAACATTAATCAAACACTGAAATAAATTCCATGATTTTCAGTGTTAGAAGAAGTAGCTCTGGTTTTCTGTGCTGATTTTTCAACCAGTTCAGGCTTGATTTGTTTCTACTGTCACAAGCGATATTTCCTTGGCACTGCAAGCTGTAAAACGGGTAAATTGCTGTCATTAAGTAATTGTACTCCCTTGGTGACCAAGGCAGCCAGTTTCTAACCTGGTCTAGTCCTGTGCCCACTCCCAGCTCTGTGTGATGTGCCCTGCCAGGTTCAGTGATGGGAGATTTGTCTGCTAGAATTTGAAAAAAACCCATCACTTGCTTTGCTCAGGATAAATAAACAGTCATTGATCTGCCCTGGATTCAAAAGGAGAGCGCACACACGGCAATTTCTGCCTCTTTCAAGCTGCCTTTTGAGACAGTGGATGCTTGCAAGATATTTTAAAGTGACAGGGCAGCAAAAAAGTGGAAAGGCTCCTGGGTTGTTCCTGGCAGGTTTGTACTCCATTCCTGAGCCTGAGCTCTCATTACCCAGGGAAGCAAGGCACAAGGGATCTCTGCCGGGCACCTGCTTGGACTGTCAGGTTGTTAGCAGAATTTTGGGTGCTGTCTTTTACAGTGATTGAAAAGATACATTGTGTATTTATTTCTTTATTTATTTTTAATTTTTGAAAGAGATTAAATTATTCTCCTTTGAATCAGTTTATGTTTGAAGGGTATGTTTTAGAGTGTGGTTAGAGAAGATGGGCATGTACTTTGGGTTGGGGCAGTCACTGCAAGTGCTCTAAAGCACACCAAATCTTTCCCAACTGCTGCAAAAAATACTTAAATCAAAATACAAATAGCAATATAGGAGTAACTGCAGTCTGTAATCCACCTGTTGTGGAATGTACAGAATTATTCGTTTCATTTGCAGTCTTCTATGAAGTTTAGAGAAGAAGCAATAGTCTCTGTTGTAGTGAGGG
This sequence comes from Daphoenositta chrysoptera, assembly GCA_013397915.1. NCBI lineage: Eukaryota > Metazoa > Chordata > Aves > Passeriformes > Daphoenositta > Daphoenositta chrysoptera. The sequence goes on from VZRO01000504.1 coordinate 487,721, forward strand.
TTTTGTTGGGCTGGCTCCGAGTGGCTCAGTGCCCTTTGCTTGTGGCACTCGCTCTGCAGCCATTATTAATATTTACAGAAGGCGGCACCTACAATTTCAGACTTTATAGGAGGCAAAGTCTTTGTCTCAAATTTATGAGCCACCTAAGAGGAATTCACCAGTACCACACATAATCTAATAGCGTAACTGAGAAATACTCTTCCTGCTTTTTCCAGCTTTGTTAATTTGTAGCACTAGGTAGTACTTTTGTCTTTTTAGTTTGTGAAACAATAGTACTTTATCAACGTAACAAACAACAGATTATATCTACTGGAATTGACACAATGGATCAAACCCACAGCCAGACTTTGCCAATAGCCAGTGTCAGGTAGCATAGACTGAAAAACACAGTTTCAAAAACTCCAACAAGCAGCTACAGTAATTATTTTTTTTCCCATGCATTAAATGCCATCCTAACCTATTATGCACAGGAAGTGATTTAAAGCAAAAGTTTAGTTTTTTGCCTAGATCTTTCACTTAAATGCTTTGGAGTATCTTTAATTGATACATGTCAGAAACACTATCCCTCAGTATCTAATTTTTTTTGGATTTTGTTATGTTGTACCTGCTATTGTAACAAGCTCCATGGAAATGTCTGACATTATGCTGTTGGTTTCGTTGTTTTCTGATCAAGAAACCCCCTTTTAATTTTGTGACTTTTATTTCTTCTTGGGGCAGGGGTGGTGGGGAGGGAAAGAAAAAATCACCTAGCCTGTAAATCTGAAGTGCTTTGTGAAAGAGAGAAACCGTGGTTCATTATTACAGAGGAAGACAATGTGTGACAGTTAGAAGTCTGCTTGCCTGCTCTGACCCAAGAAATTCCTACAAATTCTGCAGCACAGTTTGGCTGTTTATGTTCTGCCTTACTAGATCATCCTGTGCTCTCTGTTGTGAAATGCGAGGCTTCAAAATAGATTAAAAGGATTATCTCTAAAAATGCTTGTTTTGATTATATGACTGATGACTCTCTAGCTGGGAGGTTTATTGCAAATGCTTTAAAAGTTTTGGGAGAGACTGGAATCCTAGTAGTCTAAAATAATAATCTGCAAGTTTCCAGTTATGCTCTTTACAAGACAGTATGTTTAGAACAGCATGACATAGCAGTGAATCTTCCCAGACCTGACCTAAAATATTTTAAAACTGATTTTTTTGATACCTAAGAAAAGAGTAGAATAAAGAAGGAATTTTATGTATACATTTTCATATGTATATGAAGCTGTCAAAGCCTCACACAGATACAGAATAGTGAATAAACTAAGTGAATGACAAACAGGCTTCTAATCTGAAAATGTAATAAAGTACATTTTTCCAACAGATAGCATAAAAATGTGTGCCTCTGTGTGTGGATGGGAAAGGGTGAGAAAGGAGAGGAATAAAGATTTTATTGTCACTTCTAAGAATGAGTTGCATAACTTCTTTGTGAGGAACATACTCTTCCCAGAATCATGGTTATAAAACCTTTTATTATTACTTGTCCTGTACCTGTTTGATGGTCTTTTCATGCCACTGTCTGTAATTGCATAAAATAGAAAAAGGCAGATGCAAAATAGGATGATGTAACTGCTCTAGATGTTACACAAGTTAATAGTTACACACTAGTTATACAAGCTCTAGATTAACAGTTTTATATAATTCATTGTTGGACCCAGATTTGGCTTTCAAGAAAAGTCAATCCCAAATCATCCTAAAATGTATCCCTTCAGAAGAGCAACTGGCAACTTGTCAGCTTAGTTGAAGAGCTAGGAAAACTCCAACCAACTTTGGCTGATACTTTTCAAAGGAATTGGAAAAGGAAGTCCCAATATGCCTTGTCCAACAGAGCTAGTCTTTGGAAAGGGAGTTTGGGGCTTCCCAAAAATCAAAAACACTTGGTTGTTTTCAAGTTGGGCTCCTGAAGATAAAGTAAAATCAACCAGCTTTTGAACTTGATTTTTTTTCTAAGCTTCTAGTATTTTTCCTCTGTGCTCTGCCTATTGCCTTTTAAACAGGATGAAAAACGCATGTGTTCTATGAGGTGTCAAAGCTGTTATCTTGCACTAGTGGATTCCACATCACTGAAGAAAAGGATTAATCATATTCCAAAATGTTGATCAATATTTTGACTTTGAATTGCCATATGTTTCAGGTGTTGATTGTTAGTTTATAGAAAATATAGATTATAAGGTATCAGATGGTCATACTGGATTTCCAAATATTCTTCCCTGCTCTGGACACAGTTTTGGAGAAAACACTGTGCTCCAGAAGGGTGCCAGGACACTCTTTAACATAAGCATGAACTTGGATTGACTATAAAAGTTTTTCTAGTTCAGTGTCTACAGAGTAACAAAAGTTCTCTGGGATTATTCAAGGTGTTGTAAAGTCTTACTACAGACAACTGGAAGCCAAAAAATGAGGTGTTTATTATGCAATGTAGTAGATACAACTTTTTGTCTATCGTCTTTTTCTATGAACAAAAAAATAGCCAGACTTTTCCATCTGGCCTAAACATTTTAGAAAGAAAGCGTAGAACTGGTACTAAGATAGGTCTGCAAGGTTACGCAGGCTGAGTCTGAAAAGCTGTGATTAGGCAACATCTGAACAGGGTGAGAGTTTCTGTGAAAATGCCCCACACGGGGAACATCTAAGCTGAATCAAGATGATCTGGATTAATGAACTAAGGATTCAGCCCTTTCATGAGTTTGTAACACTCCTGGTTTCAGACTAGGGGTATAAAAGGGATGATTCCTTTCCTGTGGTGAACAGTAAGATGAGGTGCCCTTAAATATTGTGCTCTGTTGTGGGTTTAGCATATTGAGTTCACAGATGTTGTCTTCTGTTGCTGCCACTCTCTGGGACTCATTGGAGGGTTGTTCTGCTGGACTTACACACAGTGTGTTTAGTTTCCAGGGACTACGGAGACAGTTATCTCTTCACGGGCAGAGTAGCCTTTGCTTATGGATTTATTTTTGTGCTCAGCCTAAAATTGTTTGTGTGCACAGGTTATGAGCAACAGTCTTATCCCAAACACTGGAAGGCATGCTTCCCTTAGCCTGCTTCCAGGACACCCCATTTTTTTTGTAGAAGTAGGTAATAAGAAAGCCATAATTCTAATTCTATTTGAGAAGGTGTAATCTGTAAGGACCTAACATAGGCAAGCTAGGAATTTAGGCAATGACTTATGTGTTTTAATAACGTGCTGATTAACATGAAGTAATATTTTCTGTGAGTAGTTGGCCATACTTTACTCTTCTTAAGAACCTTTACAGGTTCTTTACAGTCTAAGTATCCTTCTAAAATTTAGACAACTTCCATCTGATGTCTAAATATACATGAAGTAACTACAAGTAGAAATTGAACATCTACATAAAGCAGTAAAGCACTTTTGAACATAAAAATGAGTGCCACTAGGAGCTGGAGTTTGCATAAAATCTTTTAAATCTAGAACTGCTTTTCCTGTGCTCAGAAACTGGCAATATATGGTGGTGGTGGAGCACAGAATCAGGCTGTATTTTGTCCTGTATGACAGGTGTAAAACCAAATTTTTACATGAAAGAGAAGGGGCTTTTTCTTGATACCACAACCTGAAATTTTTCTTTTTTTTTTCAGAAGTGAAATGCTTGCAAATTTTTCTTTTGACTAGTAAATATTCCTTCATAAGCAGAGAAAGCTCTAGGCGCAGAGCTCAAGTTTTGCCTACAGGTTTTAACTATGCTGTTACTAAAGGTCGTTTGAAAGTTCTACATTACTAAAAGCATTAAATGGCCCTTATAAGTATAATAAAAAAAAAGAAAGCAAATTCAAAAAATTGAATTGAAAAATTTGTGGTAGCATGGCTTAAATGTATAATTCAGTAGGTGAATACTGTGGAAAATCCATTAAATAAAAAAGGAGTAGGCATGGAATCATTTCTCTGCTTTACTTGGGACAAAATCCTATCTTGTAGCAGACTTGAGTGGAATGTGCTGGTTCCTTCTAAACACTGGACTTGGTAGGTTTAGTCTGACCAGTAAGGAATTCCTTATTTTAGGGCTGGATCAAGGTGCTATTAAGAATTCAGACCAGTTTTATCTAGTAAGGGAGAGAAAAAGGTGTGCAGGTGTATGACATTGGCACTAGGATAGACAGGTCTGTAGATAACTGGTCTACATTTTAGTTTCTAAACACACAAGGTGTACCCAAGTCATGCATTCAAGAATATGCTAGCAACTATGACACCCTGAAATCATTATTTAGATTACATGAAAGCTGCAAGTCTCATTTCATGGCTGCAAGTCTCATTTAATTAGTTTGAGAGCTAAGGCTTTACAAAATCCTTTTTACCGAAAGTTTGTGACTTGTGGCAATATTGGCTGAGGTTGTCAGCAATTAAGCTCCTGTGCAAGCAGTGTCTTGTGATTTGTATGTTAGCAGTGGACTGCAGTCTTGAATCAGACAGGGTTTTTTCATAGGTTTTTCAGATAGTCTTGAATAGGGTTGTTCAACTGAGGAAAAACTCTGCTAGCCTGGAAAGTAGTACCTCTTAATTTCTTTGGGAAGTAGTGGCCATGTGCTATGTGCAGGTTTGGCCACTCTATTGATTGTGAAAATGGTGAAAAATAAAGGCTCTAACCTCCCAAAACATGCAGTATAGAACATTAAGGGTTTTCTTATAGAGATGCCATGTGTTTGGTGGTGGGTGGCTGAGTACCCTGACCTGCCAGGTGCTTCAGGGCTCATGGGCTGTTCCAGAGGGTACTTCTCACTGTCCCAGTGTCTGCCTTGAATCCTAACTTTAACAGGAACCAAATTTGCTTGACCTTGCCCAGCCACAAAGACTGACTGAAGCAGCTCCTGCTTCACCTCCTGGGTTTCTTAATTAAGGCTGTACAGCCATTGAAAAGCACTGAGTACTTTGCTGCTTAATCATCACCAGTATCACAGTGACTGTTTTCCAGCAACTCGAATCAAGCTTACACCTCTCCCTCGTACATGTCTAATCAGTTTCTTAAACAAAACCCTATAGGCTATCATTTTCACCATGTGCCTTTAAAATTGGTTAATTAATTTGTTAACATGCAAAACATGTACACAAAATGTAGTCATTAGTAACACCACATGTTCAGTACAAGCTATATATGTTTGAAAGCTATTTCTGGCATTTTCCAGGCTGCATCCACACACTGCCACAAGCAGACTTTCATTTTTCACTTCCTTCAACAGACTATGGACATCTTTCCTGCCAGCCCTTCAGTTGCACAGCCGTGATAATTGGACTTTGAATTTTTCATATCTTCATATCATTGTGTTTATGACCTTTGCTCTGTGTCACTTGCGTATTGATCTGGTCAACACAACTCGTTTTCTGCACTGGATGTAGGCTAGTGGGGACAGGCACCTTTAGTTATATATGTGTACAGTGCTTAGCACAGTCTTCATGCTGGAGCCACCAGAACTCTACTCCTGAAGTGTTTCAAAGCATCTGAAACTGGCAGCAGGATTTAACACTCCCACTTTGTATCCAGTTGGCATTATCAATCTGTTTCAATATGCGCCTGAGTGCTGTTTAAAGATCTGTAATAATCAACAAATTTCTATCATTAGAGAGCTGAGACTGTGGCATCTAATTTCAAAATAGTAGCACGAGCACACAATTTAAACAGGAATCACTTAGAAATAAGAACATGGTCTCTGATTCCTTTTCTAGAATATGTCCATTAATACAATTTGCATTAAAGATAAGATTTTTTTAAGCTATGAATTCTTTAAGTTATAACACCTGTTAGTGTCATGTATTCACTGTGTGCAATTATAAGTTTAGAGTGACATAACATCACCAGAAATAAACACTAGAAATAAAAAAAAGTGTAGTTTTGCACAAAAAATTACCCAGTCCTGCACTGCAAGTCACACAACACCTCACTTTTGTGAATTCATCATTTCTCTATTTGTACATTACAGAGAAAATCAGGGTCCTAATGACAACTAATTATTATTGTATGTATTATGATTAAATTATAGACAGCTTCCATTTTCTACTTGATTGTCACTGCACATGGGAATAGAGATGTATTTAATAATTCAAGCATCAGTTTTTGAAAAATGCATGCCCTGATCCTGTTTTTTTGATATTATTGTAAAAAGAGCTCAGGTCACAAAGTGATCTGTAGTTAAAAAAGAAAAAAAAATATCACAGTAGGAAAAAGTCAGAGGCAATGCACATGGCTGAATAAGGATGGCTCTAATAAAGTATCTGGAACGAGAGTAATTTATGATATAAATATGGGAGAAAAAAGGAGAGGAAAACAGAAAAAAATATACTATAGCAGTGAATTACAGCATGTAATGACAGTCCTGATTACTAAAATATCTTACAAACCTGATGGTATTCAGGACATGGGAATGAACTCTGCAGTGATTTTAAAAGGCAGGATTTTTAATAAAGGTACCTTTACTGATCCAACCACAGTATGATAGAAAGAAGAAAGCCTTCAGGTGAGTATCTTTTCTATAAGATTATCAACACCTTTCTCTGTTTCAAAGCATTATTTCCTGAAGGAATTGAATCTTTTCCATCAGTTTGCCAACATATTCCAGAAATGATCTGCCTTTTTGAAGAGCTATGTATTTGTCAGAAAATCAAGTGCTACCACTCACTTTCAATCTACAATTTGATTTAATTTGGATCAGCTTATATCATAAGAATATAAAAAATTTCATACAAATCTCTATAAATCATAGAATCATGGACTATCCTGAGTCAGAAGGGATCCACGAGGATTATCAAAGTCCAACTCAGCCCTGCGCAGGACAGCTCCAAGGATCACACCGTGTGCATTGTCCAAACGCTTCTTGAACTCTTGTCAGGTTGGTGCTGTGACCACTTCTCTGGGGAGGCTGTTCCAGTGCCCAACTGCCCTCTGGGTGAAGAATTCCTTAACATCTAACTTAAACCTCCCCTGACTCAGCTCCGTGCCATTCCCTTGGGTCCCGTTAGCAGAGCGAAGAGTTCAGTGCCTGCCCCTCCTGTTCCCCTCCTAAGAAGTTGTAACTCTAATGAGGGCTCCCCTCAGTCTCCTCCTCCAGGCTGAACAGACCAAGAGCATTTTGTTATTACCCCCAAAGCTAACACCAGAGGCTTTCCTTATGAAGAACAATGTTCTTTCATAATTAAATTTAGTCTTGTTTCTGAACCAAATGCTGTGTTGGGTTTGCTTGATGAAGTGCCTCTGTGAGGAGGATACAGCCCATCCCATCCATCTGCAACGGGCTCATAGCAGAGCACAGCTGAGTCCCTTAGCCACAAATAGGGAGCCTCTAGATAAACGTTTAAGAAAGATGGGATGGTTTTTTCAATTTTTGTCTTTGTTTCTCTACCCAAATCTATTTTAATTGGTATTAAAATAAATTAATTTTTTCCCAAGTCAAGTCCTTTTTGCCCACGATGCAAACTGTTAAGCAATCTCCCTTTCTGCTAGAACAGGAATGTTTCTGTCTTATTTTCATCCCCTGGCCTGTTGAAAAGGGGAGTGACAGAGCTGCTGGGTGGGAGTTCGGTCTATCACCAAGGGTAACCTACTACAAAAACATTTATTTTCCTGAAGACAAGTGCACTGCAATTCAATTTTCCAGAAACTAGAATACAAGTGTACATACAATTCCTAATTTTCTGGTTTTCTATATTTTTGCCTTTTAGTAAGAGAAATCCATCATAGGGCACTTTGTTACTGTATTTCTTGTTTTCTTCTAGAGTGGGAGCTCAGAAAGAGCTGAGCAAACATGTATTCACATTGAGTCATCCAGCTCTTAAAAATGTTTTCATCCTAGTCTTGTTTTTTTCTGTTTGCTGCACTGCAGAATTCTGTTTCTATGTGTAAACAGAATGTTTGATCTACCTTTTTTATTTACAATCTATCATTATTAACATTCTGTTTTTCAAAGAACAAAACCAGAAATAACAGAAAAAACCCCCAAAATCCGAACAGACAAAACTGTGTTCTGAGGATTGCAAACATGTGCAAGATGGCACAGCTGTTTCCTGAAGAGCAATTAGCCATTATCAATGACTCAATACGGTCAGTGCAAGAGGATACCTTCCTCGCTTCTTAATTGCTCAAAGTCTTTAAAAGGCTTTCCCTTTCCACCTTTTTCATTATTATAACCACTGCTAAATGTGATTACTTGAAATAAATGCGTGGCTCCTCAGCAGCGCTTTAGAACAGGAGCGCAGCCGGATCCAGTGTCCGGTGCGGCTCTGTCCCCTGCCTGCCGCGGGCTGTGCAGAGGCACGTCCATTGTTCCATCTCTGGAACCCTGCTTGGCTGCTTTCCCAGAGCGCCCTCCATTCACTTCTGAGTTCTGAATGGTTTGCAATTAATGTAACGAGACTAATTAACTGGATAAGAGTAGGGGTTTTCATAGCGTTACTGACAATGCATCTATTTAATAGTACCTTAGAAATCCAGTGCTTCTCATTCTAAAAGAAAAGTACACAAAGCCAGTGGGTTACTGGGGGTCAAAATAAGGAACATGAATTTCTTTCTTTGCCTCTGAACCTGAACAAAGTACAAAGTTACTAGAAAAAAGTAGCCTAATCAGAACGAGCAACCTTTTTGACTGGTTCTCCAACAATCTTACCAGACTGCCTCTGCTGAAAGCAGTATCATGCAGCCTTGCTGTTTTAATTCCATAGCTGAAGATTATCCCTGTACTGGTACCTAGCACTCAAGAATAACTGTTAAAAGTAGCCATCATGGATAAAAACCCACTATCTCCTAAGCTCTTTTTCATTGCAATGTAGTATCTTTGTGATTAAGTTTCAATACCAGGCACTGTTAATGAAAAGTTTCCTGTATCATTTTACCTAAACTCTGTTTTAGGGTAGCACCCCGTTGTGTTCAGAGATAATTTAAGCCTCTGTCACTCAAGCCTTATTGAGTTGTCACCCAGAGTGCCTATTAATGTCTCTTTTTATTGGGGTGGGGGGACACATCACTTGCTGCAAGAAAGTGAAGTCTGACCTGGGTTATGTGAGCTATTAAACACTATCAGTTGGAAACAATATCATAACTACAAACTTTTGACATTTGAACCACATACCTGAAACTGCAAGTATAGGCATTGATCTGCTCATCCTCTGAGACATCTGATTGCAGATTTTATGGAAATTATTTTTAAGAAAAATGCTTGAAATATAACCTTACTGTATAAGAAAGGTATTTTAATAACATACTGCACTGGGTACTTCATATATGATTTGGTGGTTGTGATAAGTACAATATATGGCATTGTAATGAGTATGTGATCCAATTCATGACTTCTTACTATCATATTTATGAATGCTGCTGGGTTAGAAGGGACTTATTTTTATTATGATAGCTAGTTGCTAATAAGTGAACTGAACTTCAGTCATTTTTTTGTCTATTATAAGAATGCTTATTATTTTTTTCATATGGTTAAATGCAGTAGTAAAAGAAGGAATGAGAAGATGAAAGAAAACAGTAACATTTGTTTGTTTCTTCTTATTGAATATTAAACAACAACATCTGGAAGGCACCCACTTTACCAAGAAAAAAATTTATTAATGTGCAATAATATGCATCTTTCTAAAAATATTAGTCCTAATTTTAGCACTAATGTGTTATACTACTATTTTATGTTGAAAGACTTCTACTTAATACATGAACATTTTCAGTCTGCAAACCAAGAATCATGCCCAAATTATAGGTATCCCCTACAGTCCAGACATTTTTAGGTGTGAGGAGGCAAATTCTACCAGGAATCTGGACACATACAAGCTACAGTCCTCCCTGTAGATTTTTTGCTTTGGGTTTTGGGGTTTTTTCAGTTGAGCTAAATCTTCAATTTTGTGGTCAGCAACTAAGAAGTAAAGTGTGGCAATGGTATTTTCAATTGTTTCTTTGTTATTATGCAGTCTCCACTTGACCATTTTCTAATTTTCAAAAACAGCATTAGAAGTCACCAGGGAGTCACTTCAGCCTCTTAGAAGAGAGAGGCGTCTTTGACTCTAACATAAAGACAGGGATATTCAGAATCTGATCTGCAGTTTATGAAATTAAATAGAAAGATTCCCACTGATTTTACTGAGGTTTGAGTCAAACCTTTAAGTGGTGCTCTCTAATCCCATGTGTTTTTAGTGGTAATTATCTGAAGAAAAAGGTCCTGACTGTTTCTTGATGGGAATAATAGGTACAAAACAGGCACAAAACATTACTGTTCTGATTCTCCTCTTTGTGCTGAAGTAAATATTCTGCAAGATCCAAGGCAATGAAACACTGAACAAAGGTTGGGTCAGAGATAGGTTAAGGACAATAAACTGGCCAATGGAGAAAATAAACTGGCCAATATCTACCAAAGGGCAGAGCTCCTACTGATAATTAATGGAAAGCCAATCAATAAATCACCTCTGAAGTGTAGCAAATAGCTCATTAGGAGCCACCCACTGAAGCTGGTTATCTGATTAAAGATATATATGTAATGTATTGTATATAGAATAAGGGTGTTAGTGATGCTTCTTTCACATACAATATAGGAAAACTTCAATTTCCTTTCAAACTAAAGAAACTCATAGAAAAAACCGAAACCATTCATTGATGACCTATGTAATTCTTCTTTATTTTTGTTTTAGAAAATCACTTAGACAAATATCAACACATGTATTTTGCAATCTGTTTCTATAAGTTAAAAAACATTGGCACAGGAGCCAAAAATTAAAAAAGCATTATCAGCAGCATTGCCATAACTGCATTCAAAAACACAGCAAGCCATCAACAGCACAAGGGAATGACAGTTTAGGGACAAGAACAGAAAACATGTACAAAAAACGATAAATGTTTATGCTCTTGTCTTTCTAACAGCATTCCATTTTCTATATCACTCTTGTCTATGACTTTGTTTCTATCTTTCTCCCATTTGTATGTGACAAAAGATGTACCTTTTTTTCACATAAAAATGAAATTTTTCCATCTCTAGCTTCAAATCCTATGAAATTTCCCAAATCCCTATAATGCAAAATCCTATAATTAATTACAATTATAATCGATTATCCTAATCAAATAGGACATTTGATCTACTTAATACTAGTGCCATAGTTTCTTTTTCTTTTTCTTTTTCTTTTTCTTTTTCTTTTTCTTTTTCTTTTTCTTTTTCTTTTTCTTTTTCTTTTTCTTTTTCTTTTTCTTTCTTTCTATACCCTCAAAGTCCCTTATACTTTAGGCTCTCAAATACTATAAACTATCTTAGGAAAGTATTAAATTTGTGAAACAGCATGTGCTTCTTTATATGAACCACACAGTCTTCTAGATCTCTCAGTATTATGCGTTTAGGCAGTTTCCCAGTCATCGCAAACTTCGCAGAATCTTGGAGTCACAAAAGAGCAGAAATTGGAAAGGCTTTCTGGAGATGTAATGCAACTCGCTTCCTCAGAGCAGGCTGCCCCACTCTGAGGCCAGTCGGATTTTGAATATCTCCAAGGACGGAAACCCTGCAGCCTCTCTGGGCAACCTCTTCCACTGTTCAACCACCCTCACAGAAAAAATGTGTTTTCTTATATTCATTATTCATTATTTATCCTGCTTAGCTAAGACCTACCTAACTTCAGTGTCTGCACAGCTTCCAAACACAGAAGGGCTCTTCAAGAGCAAGAGCAATAGAACAAATATACTGAAATGTTTCAGGACGGATGTACAATAACAAAGATCACTGAAGGCTACTAGTAAAAAGTAGTCTTCTTTAAACATAAATAAATTTCTATATTTAAATAGAAATTTAAACTCTCAAGTATTTGAGTACCATATCAAATATTTCAGATTACAAAAAAAGCAAGATCAAGCCATTAGCTCACAAAGCACATTGTTTTGCTATTTAGAGTCTATTGCATGAAAGGTGGAGGCAATGCTATACAAAATATTACTGGTTATGTTCTTACTATAGCATTCCCATTATACTTACACAAAGATACTAACACATAAGTCTTACTGGCCTTTTGTTTTCTAACATTATGCCTCAAATGGGTAACTGCTTCATTTGTAACTACAGTGCAACAAAACTCTAGAAAGGAAGCATCCTTGCAAGTGACAGTTCATAACTCCAAATTCCTATCCCAAGAACAGTAACCACATTTCATCTGTTCAAATTCCAGGTTTACCCTGAAGATCCTTCTGACTTGAGAACAAACTCATCCTTTTGTCACATCATGATTTAAATCATACCCGGTCATAGTTATTTCGCTTCATTTCCAGTGAGACTTTGCTTGGTTTAAGTTTTGTTTTCTTTTGTTGGTTGAGGAGAAAATTTGAAATTTTTTCACTCCAAATTTGAGAGGTTTGTACTCCATTTTAGACCCCTCACACTCTTGCCTACTGACACAAACACATTAATGCTCTCAAAAGGGTTACTAAGGAAACCAGAAACTATGGTAACCTAGACTAGAAGCACTCTTATTTGTCCAAGGAGATGGAAAGGAAAATTCAGGCAATGCACACTGCAGTCACACTGAAGGTCCTGATCTTTCCTTTTCTTTTCAGCTGCCACAGACCTTCTGTTTCTCATATTTCCCTTCCAACAAGACTATCAAAACAGAATTTTGACTTAGATAAAAGGAGAGAAAAATCACTACAGTAATGTAGATGAGTGTAAATGAGGGTAAATGGATTTAGGCAGTATTACTACACCAAACTGATAATGCATTTAGTTTTTCTTTTTACCGTTAGGTCAAAAATCTCTCTAACTTCAATTATTCTTCTATTATTAACATTGGAGCTTGGTCAGCAGTGCACCACATTGTGTGCCTTTGCTCTGTATAGTAGTAATGTGTTGTGTTAGCAATACTCTTCACAGAACCTCTTGTCAAAGCTGTCACTCTGCAGATGCTTATATTCACTTTTAGTTCTGCTGTCATAAATAGTCTTAGGGAGTAAGAGCTACTGAGGGCTAGCAAATGGTCTATGATTGCTAAGTAATGGTGCTTCATTACAAATGAAAGGAGCTCAGGAGCTCATTGAACTGGTCTGGAGATATTTCATTTGTGCCTTGTAGAAACAATCCTTTTTACTTCTGAACTAAGCAACAAAACATTCTCTAATTGTAGGGCATGCAAGAAAATTTAGTAATGGATAATGAAAAAATAGCAGATGTCATAATAAAGAGATTAATCTTGAGCCCGTTCATTCCTTTAAAGTTTTGAGAAAAGTAAGTGCTGTTTATACTGCAGGATAAGCTCATTTATTTAGAAACAGGGACATGCAAGTTGCCTATGGCTGAATACATTTGTCTATCTTTGCTAATGGTCTGATTTGGCAAGCTGACAGGATATTGAACAGCACAAATGCAAATAGATTTACTGAAATTAGTGATATTATTACCATTAAGTCATTTGAATCAGGGTTACAGCACCAGACCAGGATCGAACCCTGTGTTAGCAAAAAGTATAAATTCTGTCAGAAAAAATTGGCTACAATGTTCACATAAATGCGTAATGTATCGGTGCAAGAGATTGCTAGCCACAAGTGTTTTTCTAAGTGAAGCATCCAGAGAAGAATGTAGCTTTCTTATTTAAACACGAATAGCAAGTAGATTTTTTCATGCTGTTTAAACATGGCTTAAAATTTAAAAATTAGGAAAAGAATGTCTATACCATACATCATGAAACAGACTAATTATGTTATTGATATATTTTTGTTACTGCATAGATGTGGTCATCAATAGCAAACTGATTAATATCACACACAAAATGGTTGCTGAAAAACACCCTCTGAGCAGAACTGTGACATTTTGTGCATGTGAGCTAGAGAGACGAGAGATGATGTGAAATCCCTCCCATTTAGCATATCCACTTCAGAGGTAGCCAGGATTTTGTTGCTATGAGAGAGGGAGGAAGCCAACCTGTGCTGGCTGGATGGTACACAGAGCTTTTTAGTCACACAAACAAAAACACGAGAGCTAGGGGAAAAAAGTCTGATATTAATAGTTTAAAGGAGTTAAATAAATGTAGAAGTCACATCATAAAATGGCACGAAGTCCTCTTTGCTATCTGTATGAGTAATGACCTGGAGCTGGTAGTACATGTTTTGTTAGATTAGCAAATATTTACAAAGTAAACTATGATTTAGGGAATGTGAAATGTATAAATTAAGTATTAAAAACATACCGGAAATTTTACTGCTATCATTTCATATAATTTTCCTGCTATCATTTACTGCTAATCATTTCCATTTTAATATTTGAATAGAAAGGTTGACCATATCAGGTGCAAAACTATTTTCCATAATCACGATTTTGATGAATGTTATTTTTGCTTTGAAAAATACTTTGTTTCCAGAAAATAAAAGAAAAAAAAAAAAGAAGTATGCTAATATGCTAATACATATAGTGACTGGGAAAAATTATTTTATGCTAGGTCTATTTGTATTATATATGATATTCTAATATGGACCATTTTAATCAATAGGATCACCCCATTTGCATTAGCAGGGTAAAACTCTTATTTATGCAACTATGAAGCACAGATTACAAAGATATTCCTTGGTCTTTGGGCTGGAAGCACTACAGAAACCCCATGGAAACCTCACAAAGCCTGTGGGTCTTGATGGAAGCAATGTTAAAGGCAGAGAGCAGAAAGTGGAGAAAGAAAATTAAAAGGAGGGACAATTCTCTCCACCAGAATCCAAATATACCAAAGAAGGAAGGAATTCTCTTTTGAAAGAGGTAGAAAACCTCCTTTGCTATGCAGAAAATCTGAGAGGGAGAGATATGAGGAATGGAAGCACAAAGGAAAATAAAGTGCCCTTTCCCTACCTGCCCACAAACCAGGAGACAAAGCTGTGGAAAAGTGGCTAATGGTCTGTTTTATGACTTGTCAGGCTTGACTTAATTACCTGTGCTCTTTCCTGTAAGTGGAAGGGAAGAAACAAGTTACAGATGCAGGTAGAGATACAGATAGATGGGCTTCCTTATGTCTTCCTTCATTTTTGACCCCCTACACTGCTATACTCTATGTCTCCTGCAGCAGCAATACATGACCTGCAAGTCCGGCCTCAGTTTTGTTACTAATTATGACCAATGTTAACTAAACCTCCTGGTTCTGTCGCAGTCAGTGTTTATCCTTCTGTGCTTTTGCTCAGTCATATGAAGCAGTTGTCTCAGGGCAATTTGCTAGAGTAGCTAATCAGAAAAACAGAGGGATCATAACTTACTCCTGGAGGGTTCCTTTTGTTGCCTTGTGACTAACTCGGTACTCTAAACTTTCAGAAGCAGCAGAGAATGATTACTTGTAAGGACACATCATATCCTTGAAAAGAAAGGCATTGCTGTCTTTTGATCTAACCCAGCCTATTAGCATGGCATCACCACATTTTCACGGCTATTTTGGCTCTATGAGCAGAAATAAATCCGTGCCAAGAAACCCCCCAAAATGTTTGATTTCTTGTTTTGACTGTATCAGTCCAGTTTAATTCCATGTCCTTTGATGTCTGATTGATTTATCTCAATATTTTAAACCAGGCATATTCCCCAGCTAATTGACTTAATTTAGGCAGCCCATTGCAGTTTTTCAATGCATGGATTTAATCTTCTAAATTTAGCCTTTTGATTTTCAATATGAAACTCCAAACTAAGGGAAATAAAAACTAATGTTGAGGATATTTACAAATTTTCTGTTTCTAGCATACATAAAATCCCATCTCTTTCCTGACAAAAAACAGGAAGATTTAAAATCTCAAATGGTTTACAACTGTTAAAAGGACTTTAGATAACTATTGATATTCATGTGTCCAAACACATTTTTTATTTTAAATTCTCTATTGCTTCTGGATGCAACTACAGAACATGATGAGCCTACCAGTCAGTCAACTGTGAATAACTCCAATTTCTACAGCACCTAAAATTTTAACCTATTTTTAGGCAGATGAATTCTTCTTATTATGCCTACGATATAGAATAAAGCTTATCTGTTGAATTAGATTTTCTTTTGAATATCTGCTGTTATGATCTAGTGGTCTATGAAATTTGTTCCAGGAACACTCATTCTTCATCTGAGCCCAGGAATCTATCCCAGCTGGGTCAAGTCTGTGTCTGTTCCTTTAAGTAGGAAATATGCAAGTCAGAGTTTTTAGCAGATCTGCTTGCAAAAGAATTCCATTTAATCAACTAGTGTGACTTTCTGTGTGTCAAAGGCTGTTGTGTCACATACTTATCTTCCCTGTAATGCAAATACTTCAGTTGGTGAAAATCATTCCAAATGTCAGGAGACTAAACAGTGGCATGTTGATTGTCCTGGCTGATCTGTTGCAAACAGCAGCAGAAGTTTACACTTTCCAAATCTAGTGATAGAGATATAATCCTGTGAGCTGAATACTTAATTCATACTCGGTAAGAAAGTGGACTGTACAGCAGCAAAGAAAGCTGATTGACCTGTCCTGTTGACCTCTCTAGGTAAGCTTCTCTGTTGATCGATATCCTAAGTCCTAAAAAAAAGCTTTCGTTTTGAATGCATCTCTGAGCTCTGTGTTGCTGAGAAAAGGAAGGGATTTTTTCCTAATGTAATTAAAGGACTCACTGAATCCGTGAAGCATTAGTTTTGATAAATTAAATACTACATGAATGCCAAAACAGCATTACTGTTCTCCAGTTCTTTTAAAAATTGTGTGGTGCGGATTTTCCACAGGCTGAAGGACCCCAATCCCTCATTCAGATCACTCTCCCTCCCGATTATTCTCATCACAAGTCCATGCAAAATGCTTTGGGGGGCAGTCCATACTGCAAACCCCTGCTCACACATTCCTGAAAATGGGAGCTGTTGTATAGATGGGCATGGGAGCCCTACTGTGCCCCAGGGGGTGATTGGCAGCCTGCAATCTCTGAATCACCCTTTAGCTTGCCCATGTCTGACATTAGAGGAGGATCCTAGTCCTTAGAATAACCCTAGATATTCCAGTGAGCTTCTCAGCTAGTTACTGTGGGGGTCTTGGATATAAGATGTTCAGCTTTAACTGCAATAATTAATTTTAGCAAATGCTCCTTCACATCTTTCTTTGTCAACAGATGGTAAATTTTACTGCATCCTTAACATCATATGGGATGTAACATCTCCTTCTGCTTCATTATAAATACAGAATAGAAATAAATAGTGGATAGTTTTGACAAATATGCATCACTACTTGTAACTAATATATGTATTTAGCAACAAACATAGTAATGGACTTTGCATTTTTGTACATTTTGGCCACTGTCAATTCTGGATTATTCTGGAAAAATGTGGCTGGGAAGCTCTAGGCTAGTGTAAAAATCTCAGTGTTATGAATATTGTGAATCTAGTTGACAAGGAAAATTTTTTTGTAGGTAGTTAGAACATACTTTGTGCTCTATGAATCTTGTTAAAGTCCAAAGGTCAACATTGGTTTTCCAGGTACATTGGATGGCTTTTGATCATATCCCTGGGTAACTTGGGTGCTGGGCTTAAACCTGCTCACATCCTGCCATTCACTCGCTGCTGTGCCCATCTAAAGCTCTTCTGAAACAGGGGTACTTCAAAATGCAGTCCTGAGGCACTGAGATTTTTCTCCAGGAGCAAATTCGGGCTGCTGAGTTTACAGCCTTAGCCTTTGTATCACATGAAAGAAGTTGAATTGTTTCTGGATGAGTTTTCCTGGGATTAGTATGTCTGTGTTTTGTTTTTTCTGAGATTAAGCAGGCAAGCAAGCAAGTTCTGCATCAAGAGCAATAATAATTCACAGTCTGTATAAATGTAGACTTGACTGTGCTTAAATAAGTAGTTCCATGAACAGGGGAACTATAGAAGTTTAGTTTGTTATGAGTTTGTCTCGCAGTTAATTGATATTTTAACCATATTTTACTAAACCACAGTACGGATTTCACCCTTCTTTGACATCAAATGACATAAGTAGAATTTGTATAATGATTTTTAAAATGTGAAGTGCAGAAGTTCATAACTGGTGATTCTCAGTATGAAAAGGCTGATTCTCAGCCTTTTATTCTATAGCTGCAATCTTATCCTTACAAGGATCTATAATCAAAAGCTGAGAAAATGTCCAGAAAACATGACAAAAAACCCAATTTTCTTGTTACCCACATCCTCATAGCAATAGTTTGGAATGGGAATGATTGAAAGAGTTTGCAGACAGAGGAAAGCACAGCATAACTAAGCTTAGATTTTGTTTACCTGATTGTCTGGTGTGAGAGGAGAAGACATGCCATTTATTTATAAATCTAAATAACTAATTGAAATAAAATATGAGTCTGCAAGAGCAGAGAAGCATTAAACAAGATCATACAGTTTAATTGTGTGTTACACTTGCCAAAGTCGTGCTGTTTCTTTGAGATCTAATTGATAGCTGGAATCTAGCAGGTGAAAACAAATATGTGTGGGGCCTTCACCACACCTTCTATTAGGTCATTAATTTTTTATTGAATATGTAAGAAGAAAACTGTGCAAAATGTCCACTTTTATTCAAAGAAAAATAATAATTGAAGTTCCATGAGATTATAATTTTTGACATAGGCCAAAAGGTGAAGAAAGAAAAAAAAGTCTGTGCTCTCCTGCAAAGGATGAACAAGCTCTTACCTCGGTATGAGCTCTCAGAAAGATGCCTTAAAAATAGAAACAAGAAATAGAATTGTAACGAACATCCGTATATTCTGTTTTTGTAGAAGATGTGTTAATAGGGTGTCTGAGTCTCCTTATACTTGTTTTAAATCAGTTTTACAGCCTGTGAAGTGACACCACAATTTTTTTTCTTGCTTTTCTCTGGCTAGGAAAGAACACTGGTCTTGCAAGTTACTATTCTGCACAAATTTTGTTACTTAAATTGTATTTAAAATTATTGACAAATAATCATTGGATAGATGCAAGCTGTGATAAATCTTACTCAGCTGTACTGAAAATGTGTTTTAAATATGGAACAACTACTTCCACCCCACAGATGTAAGGAAGGGGCATTATCCAACTAAAAACATATTTACCTCTTTTCTCAGTATAGATACTTTTCCACTTAAAATTTCTTCAGCACTCCATGAAAGTAAATTCTCTCTCCATTAAGAAAAAAAGTCATTAGAGCTGAGGTCAAAACCTGCCAAAGCCAATGCTTTTGAGAAGGATGTGGGACAAAGTGTGGGATGATGTGGGTTTTTCAGTCCATCAACGTGATGAATTTAAATTTTCTCTTGGAAAACAACATGAAATATTTACAAGCCCATGTTAAATCTTAGAGTCTTGAAGCGAATGTCTTAATAATGCCTGCTTACAATGTTTAATATATTATTTTTTAAAATAAGCGTAAACCATATTTGGGCACCTGAAAAAAATAAAACCCCTCTATTTCTGATCAGTGCCTCCAAGAAAGTCACCTCGTTGCTGTGTGGATTATTTTACATCCTTTATTCTGTTGCCGAATTTTAGTCATCCACGTCTGAAAGCTGTGGTATTGTAACAGAACTTTCAGTAATAGACAATTTTGAGAATGTTTACTCAAAGAATTCAGCACACAACCTCTTTCCCTCTGCTTTCCACTTGAATTACTGCTTCAATTCACATAAGCCACTGTTGTACCTTAGCACAGTACAGAGAACTCCATGTAAGCACTAACAAATACAGCCACGAAAGGGAATCTATTAAAGACCATTTAATACAAAAAGAAAACATCTGACTACAAAGTGTGTAGGGGAAAATCTATAGTTACTTGTTAAAGCAAATGTAAGAGAATGTGTGGAGCAAGAAACTCTTAAAAGAAGAGAGAAAAATGAGCTTCAATCTAGAGCATAGAAAATTGTTACTAAAATAGGAATTGCAGAAAAGCCAAGTCTGCCAGTAAAGAGGCGAATAGAAATATAGTTTTTTTTTAAATTAAATTGAGAACAAAGGAGGTTCTGCTAACGGGATGGGCCATTATGAAACTGGAGAGAGCTAAAATGAAGATAATGTCTCAGGAAATGTTCAACAACTGTTACTATCCCGTTTGGAAAGGCTGATGTACAGGAGTTTCATAAGAACAAAAAAGAACATTCTAGTCTGCTCATAGAAAAAGAGCTGATACCACTGCTGATGTCAATAACTGGAGTAGAGAGATCAAAAAGAGCTGGCTAAGATATCTGGCCTACTAGTGTTAAACTTATTAAACATTTCAATACCAGGAAGTTCCATGGAGTTGAAAACCAACCCCATTTGTACCAGTAATTCAAAAGGGTAAAAGATGTTTCAGTTATCCTGAAAACATAACCAAGTGAAATAATGTGAAAAATGCTATCTGATAAAACAATTGAAAAATAAGAATACAATTTATCATCATTAATGTGACTTAAAGGAAATAAATAAGTTCAAATGCGCCTGCCAGCAATCAGGTGCTTGCCAATTGTGAATCATCACCACATGGTGGGTTTCCTAGGGAGGTGCTGCTCAGATTCGTATTAGAATGTTTTTTTCAGCATTTCATCAATGATGCCAGGAAGCAAATATGAAATCAGAGATGATAAATTGTGCAGATGGAAATGTAAATAATCCTGAAGGTTTGGTAGTCATTTAGAGAAGTCTGGATTGCTTGATTAGCTGGAACTATTCAAGGAATGCTCCCATTCAGGTGTTCTGTATGGAATAATGTTCATGAGTGAACTGAGACTTTAGGCAGGACGCTACGAGACTTAAGCCTATAAATGGTGAATATAGGTGATAGTTTCAGTCTTGTGTCTTTTGCTCTGTGAGTTTTGACCCTAACGCAGTCTACATTTAATATTTATAAGTTTAACCCAACAATTTTTGTCCTTTTTATAGATGTTCAGATCTTTTGGCCATGCTTTTCTTTCACTTTCATGCAAGAAAATACCCCTTGTAAGGATCTTAGTAACACCTGTATGATGATACGTACATGCATGCATACACATGTGTGTGTCTCTCGAAATTTCAGCATGTTGACTATGGAATGTAATGGGAATAGCAGTGCAAAGGTCACCTAAAAGGTGAGTTGAACATACACAGCTGTACATGGTATTTTTTGAAGCGTGGCTACAAACTTATATACAATGTATTTCTTACATTAGGAAAAATTAACCTTACCCTTACTCTTCTCTCAAAAACTCTCAGTGAATTACCAGAAAATATCCCAGATTTGCATATTTTATATTCAACATAAACAAGGCATTATTTGTTCTTTCATTCCCAAAGTGATGAACCTCTTCCGATACTCATCCTTTCCCTTGGAATAAGGTGAAATTTTGGTCTCCATTACCTATATTCTATAATCTGATGAGAAAAATATCCACCTAGAAAGTCACCTCAAACTCCTCCTCAGTTGTTTTAGCTTCCTTTTCCTTCAATAGACATATTCATTTAAATAGATACTAATAGATACTTGCCCCTGCAGTACTGCTGCAAATTCCATCTTTTTCAAATTTTTTTCTCTCAGATTAAGTTCACACTTTTTATTAACCTGGACTGTATTTTTATAACCCTACGTGATATCAATATAAATTTTAAAGCAAGAGGCTTTTTTCTTGAAAGTGCAATAACTGCTTTTGGCACCACACTGCCAGGACAGTGATCAAGAACCAACACATCTTTTGGAGCAAGGCTCTTTGTATTTGCTGCTGCATTTCTGTGCCTTGTGCTTATGAAGCGATCTTTGAGCTAAGGAGTTTCCTTCTCTTTGCCTTTACTGCCTTACATATTCTTTCATGTATTGGATCATATTTGGTTTGTATTGTGTTGATGAAGTTGCTTTAGTGCAGCTCTTGAAGACTCATTTGAAGTGTCTGCTTGTCTGCTTCCACGTTCATTGCTTGCAGTAATTTGTGTTCTCCATAATATAGGGATATCATCTAGCTTTCATAAACCTTACTTTGGTTCAGGTGACTTTGCTTGGCAAGTTCTAATTATCATTTTAGGTTAACTCTCATTCCACAGATTTTTACATCCAGATCACAATTATGGTTTTTTTATTATTTTTTCTTTACTTTAGCAGAAGCTCAATCTCCCACAATTGCAACATTAGATTTTCAGGTTTATATCAGTAAAAAAAAAAAGAAAAAAAAAATAGTTACCTTATTCTTTTAACTATTACATAAAATATATAAATTTTATTTTATTTTTAATTTGATAGTGCAGAACCTCTCACATCGCAAAATCACGACTTCATAGCTATCCTCCTCTGCTTTAACTAACTGAAGTCTGTTAAAAACAAGTACATTAGAAAAATTGCTCATCAAATTACAGCTGCTCCCAATTATTCCTGTTAGCTGATCATTGTCTAATATTACGACAAATTTTTGGAAAAAATACTACGCTAGTTTAAAATATGCCCAGAAAGTAATTGAGATAATTTGCTTAGAATTCTGTAGCAGAAACTGTGAACTACGTGAAGTACGACCTTTGTATTTATAAATATCATATATGTGCAAGTAAAGGCAAATTAAAAAAAAAAAAAAACCAAACCAGTGGACAGTTCAAATATTGAAAGACGAATGACTAAATTTTTCCAAATGTTGAATGTTAGGAGCAAATTAATATGAGATCCATGCTCATAAAGACAAACCCTTTGTCAGGGTACAGCAAACAATGTGTGCATAGATTTATAATAAACACAGAATCTCAGTTTCAATTGAAAAGCAATCTGTATTTTTTAAGGCTTGGGGTTTTTTCAACTGTATCAGTAGATGTAATAGAAGTTACATCCTTACTTTATTTCAATTGACTGCATGCTCCATATTGGCTTTTTATAACATTTCCATGTTAGAGGATACTGTGGAGAAGCTGGCACTGAGACTTGGTGCAGGTCTTGAGAGACAAATGGGTACTACAGGCTGGGGCAGGGTAGGGCAGGGTAGTGTTGGGCTCCAAGTGGTTTCCCTTCTTGCTGCAAGGGATTCTCAGCTGCAGGAAGGATGGTTACTGAGGCTATGGATCTCTGAAGGATTCTCCACATGGGCCTAAAGCCTTAATAATTTCCAGTGAGGAAGGACAACTAAGAAATAATAGCATATATACAGTAGGGTGGCTTTTAGCTTCTGTGATGTTTTTAGATGACTGAAAAGTAAACACTGCTCTGCTGCAGATTATATATACAATCACTATTATTAATTGTTCAGAGTCTCTGGAGATTCAGTGCAGACAAACATGTGTGTTCCACCTGAAATACTGCCAGATTTGGCTCTGAGTTCACAGTAATTGTAATGTTGCCCAAGGCTCATATGGCAATGTGAACTGTATGTCAGGCTATCTAATTAGTGGTCTTATCACTTCAGTAAGTCTTTATGTGGGTGGTGTTCCACACATTACGAGGTGGAGGTGAAAAATTGAAAGAATCCATGAATATCCTTGAAAAGACTGACCTGATCCTGCATTGAAGCTGTGGGGAAAAATTAAAAAAAACATCATCTGATTAAAATTAAAAGACGTCATCTGATACATTTTACAAAACAGTAGCTGCAGAACTCAGGGAGTGAAGGATATTACATAATGTTTCTCTATGATCCTGAGATGAAAAAGTTAGAAAATATTCATATACTCTCTGCCATTTTTGAAAAATATTTTCTGACAATTTCAGATTCATATGATGGAGACAAAAAAGTTTTTCAGCTCCAAACACTAAGTCTTGGTTTGCGATACAACTGCAAGCATGTGCCTGTAACCCCTCACCACATGGACCTTAGACATTTAGGAAAATCATTTCTCAAAGAATTTTTCAGAGCTGTTCATTTTTGGTGTCTAAACTAATCTGAATTAATTGCCTAAAGTCAGAGAAGGTGGAACTAAACAATTTCTGATACATATTTTTGTGAAGCGGTGTTTAAAATCTACTGAACGTTGGTTAACTTATGGAGTTTATCAGTGGAAAAAATCTAAAAATAATCAGGTCAATGTGGGCATATGATGAGAGACCAGCACACAACTGCCTTTTGATGGATGGTAAAGGTGATGATTTCTTTGGATCTATAATATAGTACTTAATGACTAATTTTATTGAAAACCGTGTTTGTGGTAAAAATGAGTAGGAAAAGGTGTGAAGAGATGTGTAATTTCTGTAAAAGACAAGTAGGAGGAGAAAGAGAAAAAAAATTATGTGGAGCTTAACAGAGAAGGTGAGAGAATGTGATTAAAGACAGTGGTGTTTTCTGAGGTTAGTAAGTTTGTTCAAAGCTTTTATAGTAGTTAAAATAAATTTCCCAGGAAATAGTTTTCCACCTGACACAGGACAGTTGGTTGTTTTAATTTGTTGCTATGTATTCCTGTCTGCAGAAACAATGGCCTTTGTGTACACTTGACTAAGAATGTGATTGTTTCAGGATTCTTTGGAATCAGCTTTGTATGAAGGACTTTCAAGGTATTGACTTTTGAAGGATTTGACTTGAAATTTAAAAAAAAGAATAAATAGATGTATGATATTATATGTTTTTACTGTTGCATTTTAAGGAACATTTAATACCAAACTATTGACTGTCTATATTATGAGACATATTTTCTTCATCAAAAATCATTTGCAAGTGGAGATTTCTGAAACTATACTGTTATTGCTGTCATTTCAGTTAGAGAGGGTGGATTGTTCTATTCTCAAGGATTATATAAATTTGTGCAGGGGACTTTCCCCTTTAAAAGCATTATAATTTTTGTGGTATATGCTTACACTTATATTATTATATTATATTAGATATTTTGTATTACAGTTGACCAAACATGAAACTTGCAATTAAAAATTCCACATATTTCTGTCAAAAGTAGTTCTCTTGAGGATGACATGAATTATTTGCAAACATATTTCATAGGTAATAAGCAATTTCCATCTTTAAGGAATCTAATAATACTGTTTAGACTAGAAACTTAACATGGTGATACAAACCTTTGGGAACACACCAAACCAAATATCCTGCATGACATTGATAACATTGCTCTAGCCATGCATATACATCTTTTACTAGTTTCTGATTAGCACTCTAACATATTTCCTACACTTTCAAACAAACTGCAAAGCATGAAGTTCACAAAAATTTGGGTTAAGGGGTCAAAAAAGATGAAACCTCTCTGGCAGGGTGTTCTCTCTAGGGTGAAGCAGAAGCTTTCTTTGTGTAGAGGTAGCACATATTTTTTCATTTGATGGAAGGAAGGGATTGTGTGCCCTGGAAGAAGTGTTACATCACCAAAGGCTTCCCTGGAACGTCAGCATATTTTTCCTTATACTTGCACGTTCTATACAAAAACCTTCCCAAATTATACTGTACTGGACAGCAAACTATCAGTTTCCATCTGTATTTAGGGAAGACGTTACAAAATGAAAAAGAATCAGAAATTAATTTTTAAAATACATTTGGACCAGTAGTTTTCTATTTTGCCAAGAATTAGGTGAAACAGCTACATATGTAGCAGGTAAATATGCTTGACACAGTTATATGCATATTATATATGTATATATAATGTGTTTATATATTTATATACACAGCATATTTATATATATATACACATATATATATACATTACATTTATGTACATGCTATTTTGAATGGAATTTTTTTTTCATTTCCAGCAGACTGAAAATCTGAAAAAAACAGAGGACATAATTTAATAGAGTTCAGGATATAGAAGATCCAATAGGTCTTGAGTTCCAAGGCTGAGACTTAATTGTTTAGGTAAATAATTTTTCTTTCTTTCCATTAATCCACCAGATTAGTGGTTGGCTTGCCATGATCAACTAAAGATTTATAGATCAGTACTTAAATGAGTGCTACAGGGTTTTATCATGCAACAAGCATATTCTCACCAAATTATGTAGCTCTCACTAAAGTAAATTAACCATAGTTTATATTCATATGCAAAGTAAAGCTTTCTTTGAAGCCTGTAATTATTAATATGTTTGAGGTTAAGCAGTTATTTATATAAATTGCTGGATAAGGGCTAACCCTGTTCAACATTTTGGAGAATCAAATTCAAATGTCCTGAATCAACTGCTACTGATTCAATTTCCATGGCTCTGAAATCTGTCCCTGTGGACTGCAGCAAAAAGAAAAAAAAAGAAGCAGCAGCTCTGATAGTAGTAATGAAGACCTACCTTCACTGGTGAATGCTTTAGCCCTGAAATTGAGTACTGTATGAGGAGCCACCTCTTCCACAAAAGTAAGAGATACTAAAAGGTACAGAACAAAAGAGAAAGTGCAGGGGGATATAGGTCTGGAAATAATCTCCTGCATCATCAGATCTAATTATTTTTAATTTTCAGCAATCATAGCAAATTTGAAGGTTCCACAGTATCATCTGTGTCACACACTCTTTTATACATCTCATGGGCCATGAAATATTTCTGCATCCCATTATAAACATAAGCTCTGCAATAAAAGTCTTGGCGAAAATTTTCCACAGGAAGAGATCAAGAGACACTGTGGCAATTGTCACTGCACTAGCAGGATGTTTATTAAATAACCTTTCCAGATCATCCCAGAAAAAAACACTCCATATGAACAAATATCTCGGTGGCTCTCAATGCTGATACAAGAAAACTCTTCCTCAGTCCCACTTCTAATGATCTTTCTAAGATTAATAATTACTGTAAGTGGTGTGATTATTATTATTTTTTTAATGTTTTAACTTCACAAAGTGGATTCAAAGCAGCTTCCAGTTTCACATATGCATTGATGGATAAATTTCTATCTCTGTGAGCCTGTTGTTTTGCATCTTGTAATACTTATCCTTACTTAGCATCTTCCTTAGCACGTTCACAAGATAAATATATTAATCATCAGAAGGCTGGGGTCCACTGAAGTACTCACACAGATGGTGTATGCACTAGTCAATTGTACTTCTATATTGTACTAATTGTACTTCAATATCTTGTGATATTGCAGTTTCTTCAGCAAGCTGCATCCTTTCAGAAAGAACTAGCAGATCAATTGTTTCCAGTGCTGTGAAGCAGCAAGGTCAGGCCTTTTGCTCAGCATCTGTGTAAAAAAAAAAAGTTATTGTAACCTCTGTTGACTGAAGAATACTCAAAGCATAAAAATAGTATTCTTTATAATTGCTTTTGTAAGGTAGTCTTAAACAAAGAAACTGGAGAGCTTTACAGGGTGAAGGCAGAACGAGAGCCAGGGAAAGCTGAACTGTTCTGAACACTGCAGTACAATGGAGCTTCCTAGAGTGTTTTGGTGGTCCTTCACCAGGCCAAGGAGACAGAGCTACAGGGTTTTTCTCTAAAGTATGGATTTTCATTTAAAGTAGAAAGGATTACTTTTGGTGCAATTTTTGGAGTGGGAAATGTATTTTATTCAAGAAAGGAATGCAATATGAAAATCTCAAAGAGTCTTCACAACCAAAAAGGAGGAAAATGGTTAGCTCCAGTCAGTTGAAATGCTTTATTTAATATCTTCAAATATTTCTTGTCTATTTGACTGTAGGGTTTTAAAAAACATTTTGCTTTGTTATTATCTAAACTTATTTTTAGTTCAGGAAAAGTAACTTTAAAATTTCAAAGTACAATGATGAAATGTTTTGATATTTTCTGAACTCATAGCATGTCATTTTACAGGTTTTCCAAGGTCAGTTCTTTCTTGATTCAAATGAATAGGCATTTTCTGGTGAAATATATATAACTGAAAGATTACAATTGCTACTTTTAAAGGTTCTTTTTACAACAAGGACAAAACTACAACTATTTGATATGTATATTGCATGTATTCTAGTATCTGTAAATAACGCAGAATGTTTTCATTATCAGTTGAATTTTGGGACCTTCTAATGGATATATTTTGTTTCTTTGAAAGCTTCATTTTGTTATCATGTTTCTAGTAGGATTTAGTATCGGTTGTCTGTGTTTTCTGCAGACCATTAATGCAACCACTGGCTATGCATTTAGTGTCTATATTGTTTCCAATAGAGAATAAAAAAAGAATATAAGAAAAAAATCCTTAAAACTGCTTAGGCAGGGGTCTGTTATTAACGTGTTTCGGAGCCGCTGTTGCTGATACTTGCTGTGTTCTTTTATTCTTAGGAAGGAGCCACAGTTTAGCAGCAGAAAGACCGAGGGTAAATTATTCCATCGTTTAAGTGTTTTAGGCATGACAGCAGCTAAATGGATCCCACTGCTCCTCTGGCATCCCGAAGCAGCTCTGCTGTGACTCAGAGTTACTAACGAGGTTATCTGGGCGCTTTGCTGATGAGCGACTGTCCCTGCCATTGTCCCTGCGAGTCACTGCCAGTTCCTGCCCTGCAGGACCCAGCCCCTGGCTGCTTCCAGGGTGATGTCCAGCTGACACGGGACAGCTGGGGACAACACAAATGAGAGCCAGCTCTCGCAGCACGGTGCCTTCAGGTTTACTTTCCTGTGTCTGAGAACAGATTTTGGCTCAGATTACCCAGTATAGTATATTAGGGTGACAGATGAAGGCAGTGCAAAAGTGAAAGGCCAGGAGGACTTGTAGAGCACTAAGACTTAGACCTGGTTGCCTCACTGCACATTCAGTGATGTGGGTGGGAGTATGTGATCAGAAGAGAGGGAGGAATTGGCAATGAAATACAACAGGAACTGTAAGGTAGCTCTATGTTTTTGATCCTCAATTAATATAGAGAATTAATGTAGCTAAGTGAAGGAATTTATTTTAAGTGAAAACAACACAAGTTCACATCTCAGAGAGTTGTGTTGGTATCTTACTATACCAAAGTTCTTAAAATATGAGAAAATGCTTCCATTTTGAAACTCTATGAATCATTCTGGTGAAGAAAGTCCTATTTGAGTAAAAGAAATACAGCTTGGAAGAGTGCAAATATTATCATCCTCAAATACAATTTTTAATGCTGAAGTTATCTAACAGATCTTGGTGGGATTTTTCATGCAATGTAGCAAAGGACAAGTTCTGGTACTAATCACATACCCTTAAACTGAAGCTGTTTTCTCAATGAGTTTAAGTACAGGTAGCTGACATGGTCCTGAACATGGCTTGTCCTTTGCTATATCAGCTGCAAAATCAGCATTATATTTGCAACTGATAAAAGTGGAATAGGATGAAAATGTCCTGTGTAAGCACAACTCTTGAGCTACAGTGTAAATAAAGAGATTTTATTACTATTTTACTGTACTCTCACACATAATGGAAAGAAATGTTGCTTTATCCACATTTAGCTGACATTTCTAAAATAATTTTGAAAAATCCTGTGAGATTAACAGGAAAAATCCCATCAACAATTCAGCTTTTGCCTTTGCTCTTGAAGAAAAGAGTATATCATAATGACCAAAAATTAGAACTCCTTGGTCAATTTCTTAAGCAATATTCTGTCAGATTTTCCAGTCCCCCCCATAAAGACTCAAAGAACAAACATTCACAGGACTGAGTCATATTCACACTCTACTAACTTCTACCTTAAAAAAGTAGCTTCCTCTTTCTTTGTGAATATTCAATAACAAACACTATACAGCAGTTAAATTTTAGATTGTGAAGAAATAAATAAATTGTATATGGAAAGGCTTTTAGAGGCCATTTATTGAAAGAGTATTAAGGAACTAACTAGCAACTCAAATATATGGGGTTTTGGGAAATATTTATGTAATTTTTGAAGTATGATAAAATATTTTAAATTGTTTTCAGGACACTGAGCAATGGAAATTCATTAATAACAATGAGACTTCCTCCTAATAAAATTCAACAACACCCATTTTAATCTATGATAAAGTATCATAGTATCTATAAAAATGAATATGCAGACGTAGTTTTTAAAAGTACTTGGTAAGTTTTGGTGACCAAATTTCTAATGACATCAGAAAACCCCATCAGGAAGTATTTGCTTTGCAAAATCAGAATCAACATTTCAGCCCACTAAAATCTGTTCAAGACCATAGGAAGCGCAGCATTAACAGTATAATCAGAAAGCTGGCTCAGGAATTTTTCCCTCTTCCTTTTCTCACACTCTTTAAGCTCCAGCTGTCTTTACTTTTCCTCCTCTTTGCCTCCTCCCAAAGGGGAGAAACCTAGATGCTCATTCCTTCTTGTATGTGAAGACCCTCATACTGCTCCATCATCTCTCAGCAGCCTTTTTGTCTTTTTGTTTTCTGCTCCCAGTCTCAAAATAGGATAAGTCTAACTCTTCTAGTACTGCTCTCACTACTGAGATAACTCTACATATGACATTTTTTACCTCTCAGCTCAAGATTTCCCCTTTTTTTTTGGCCCATGTTTGATCTTCCAGTTCTGTATTTGTGGTCTTTGTTTAGGCCCCTTTGAATAAATGCAAATAGCTGGTTATGGTTGCTCATGCTTCAAAAGCAGAACAGCAGCACAAAATCAGCACATTTGCCTCTATACATCATTACTGACACCCACCTATCAGTCATGCTTTAGCATAGAGAGGTGGTATCTTAATGTATTGTATGAGTTTCTGCTCCTCAAGCAGCTATTCAGGCTCCCTCTATGAAGTTTTTTCTTTTAGGGAGCTGTCAGGCTCTTTTACATGTGTGTTGGGATTAGCTATGGCTCGGTGGATGTCCTAACCTGACAGACAGTATTCCATGTTGCCTTGCAGCAGGGAAGAAGCATCTATCTGAGGTCATATGTGGTGGGCTTCCTCCTTGGCCAGGGAGCAGAGCAGGGATTACCCATGTAAAGCCTTCCAGACTGTAACAACAAAGAAATGAGCTACTGCAGTATTTGATGTTTTGGTGTTAAAGCAATTGCTCCCTGCCAGGATTTCAGTGCCTCATTCCTCTTCCTGGGGCCAACCTCCTCTGTAGTGCTCACGTCAGGTGCTGATGCCCTGGGCACTGCCTGATCCCTCTCACCACTTCCCCTGGAATTTGCCAAGTCACCCACATTGTCTGTGGTTATACTGGGAGTCATACCCAGTCACTTTGAAGCCCTTAGGCACAGTTTGACTCCCCAGATGTTCTGTGGTGACCCTCTTTTCTCCATCAGCATAACTGTTCTGTGTCTCCACAAACATAATCAACGTGCTGCTGCTTCACCTTTCCCCCCTCCCTCAGCTGAAGGTCTGCAGGTAGTGATATCTCCAAGTCAGAATAAGTGGTGGGTGTTCTGAGTCTGAACTCTGTGACACACTTTTGAACAGAACAGCAGGTACTCAGCAAACACGAGGAGGAAAGTTCAGAAGGAGGGTACCTGCAGCTTAGTCAGGCTGTCTGCTGATGTTAATATGCAAAAACAAGCCTTAAACTGAAAGGTCTAAGGGTTGCTACTTTTGCTCCAGGATGCTCAAAGCAAGACCTAAAAGTAAATTTATCCCTATTTCACAGGAGACTGTAGTCCAGATAACTCCAGGTATTCTGGAAAGATCCTTCTCTAGGTGTGTTGAACACAAAGGAGCTTTTGTGTCACTCCTTTACATCACATCACCTTTGAGGCTCTGTTCTTCCCTTATACTCAGTGTTATGACTGAAGTCTTCCCAACTTCAGCCAACTTAATATTATTCATGATAATTCATAAAGCTTTTTTCCATTTCCTCTTTGGGATTATCTGCCGGTAAGAGCGGATCTAGCAAAGCTTAGCTAAGCAACAGAGTTGAGCCAGGCTAAGCTCAAGCAAGACAGTGGTGAGTTTCCTTGAAAACTATGGTGCTTCTTAAGCTGCATCTATCTTTAGCAGCCCCTCCTCAGCACTAAGACAATGCCAAGAAAGGCAAGTGAGCATTTCAGAAGTGTTCCTGTAGCTCTAACTTTTGATGAGGCTGATCCAGTGACTTTTTGAGAGGGATCAACAGATGCTGTGAGGTGGATGTGACAACGTCTGCAGAATTCAGGAGATACAGGATGAGGGTAGGTGCTTGGTGTAAGGCAGGCTCCTGGTCAGAGGCACATCTGCTTTCCTAGGTGTTGTACAACAGTGACCTGTGAATGAGTTAGTCATCAGCCACGTGAAGATTCTTTTATAGATGGTGTTTTTCTTGACCCTGAGAGACACCAAAGGCCTGTAATCTGGTAGTGAGTATGTGTATGTATGTCTGTTGCCAGGTTTGCCATTCCCGAGTAAGGACACAAGGAAATTAGCATCCCTGAGTAAGGCTTTTCCTTCAGCCTAGTGTGACCAACAGAAATGATGGGAAGCTTTAGTTCACTTGTTTGACCAGAGGGAAGGAGAGGTACAGTTGCTCTCTACTCCTGTGCATAATGTGGCCCAGCATGCATCTTCATGTTTAGGACTGGCTTGACTCTCTGAAGAAGTTGATTTGGGCTCAAAAAGAAGAACAAGAAGGAAGATGAGGAGCAAGAACAGTGAATGACTGCTCTGATTCCTTTGTTTAGCTCATACCCTCTGCTGTTCCCAGTCCTCTGCCTGCACAGGTGCAATTGTTTGTGAGAACTGGGTCAGAAAATGGCTTTAAGTCTCTGCAAGTCTGTGCTTTAATCTTCTGGTTTAAAGCTTAGCAATAAATAATTCAATTTATTGATTCATTTAGGTAATGAATAAATGAATTTAATTCACCTCACTATATATTTCATAAGTATCGCTGGTTTGAAGTGACTTATTTCTTAACCCTATACCTTAATCATAAACTATATCCTTCATAAGGACTGCCTCAAAATTTCAGTTTCAAGTCTCCATTTTGCATTCATATTTTCAGAATTAGAAGGTAGGAATAATTTTAAATATTTTTGAAAAAAATGTAATTATACATAACTAATTTAAAAATCATTTTATAGGGTACTTTTGAATTTAATTTTGTCTCCCTTTTAAAACATTTGTCTTGGAAGAAAATCACAGCATTCTCCTAAATTGTTTTTTTTCTTTTTTGTGTGTGGGTGATTGACAGATATGTTAGAAGTATCTTAGCAGTTTTATTGACTGGGATCCCTGTCAGTGTATGCTCCTATATTGAGTGTTTCACTTCAGAACATTAATAACTTGTGCTTTCAAGAATTAAACATCATATTCAGAGTTTTTTTCATTCTTTTCTTATTGGTTTCCTTTGAACAAAAGGAACTGTTGAATTGGTCCAAGCTCAGAGTCATAGAGACCAGAGGACTTTTTTTTCCCTCTTTGGATTACTTTTTTTTGACAGCCTTTCTGTTTTTTTCATATTGTTCAATATATCATTTTCCTCACCGAGAGAAAGCAGTTATTAAGTTTTACTTGCCAATGGTGCAGAAAATGACACAAATATTTTGCTTACTGAGCATTCTTAAAGTTCTTCCCAAGCACTAGGCATCCATAAAAACAGGGTATTACTTTTGATTAACACCAGGAGCTAATTTACTTCTTCTTTTTTTTTTTTTTTTCCTTTAAAATGCATCTATTTCAGGTACAAATAATTTAGAACACTGTCATTAGTAAAATAGATGAGAAATGCTGTTGATCAGAGAGTCACTTGCATTAAGTATTCTGGTGACAATAGGAGCCTAAGCTTGTTGCAGAATCTTGTTGGCAAGCTCATTTTTAAAAAGTCATTATTACAAATTGCTTCAACTAGTCAGATCATATAAAATCTACTTGTACTGTAATATTCCAGATGCTTGATTACTGTTCTTCAGTGTAGTGAGTTGCCAATTTCTTCCTCCTGAGAATGTGTGACAGATTGCAGTACAATCTGTTGATGGTCTCGATTGTAGTTAAAGTACATCATTGTCACCCATGCTAAAAAGCTGGAACATTTACTGTAAATATATAATTTTGTGAAATGTATGCTAGCGTTTTGTGTTCCAGCAATTGCAAATGGTACATGGCAATATATTTGATCTGGTGAGGAGGAGAATCAGAGGGAAACAAAGCAGATAATTAAAACAGCAAAATATAGTGGGAATGCTAATTCTATGAACAATACAGGTTGAATTGTCTTCGATGTGCGTGCTGGTGTGTGGGGAAAGGGAGAGAAGAAGAAAGAGGAAACCATACTTGTGTCAGTCCTACTCTCCACTTTCTCCTCTGAAAAGTCTGGGCACAACAGCCACCGTAGCACAAGGTTGTAAATGGTAAATGTTACAGCCAAGTCAATGACTGGCAGTAAATCAGGAAATGTGGATTGTTTATTCCCTCTTTTCCCCCGTGGAGGGAGATCAGGGATAGAAAGGCTTTTTTCTTTTTTCTTTTTTTTTTTTTCTGCCAACATCATAATTTCTTTCTGCATCTTGCTCTCTCAACTTCCTTTCCCAGCATAACCTTTCATCTTTGAAGTTCATTAAGGCTGCAGCTCAGGGAAGCATTTAAACATTAGGCACATTCCCACTCAGCAAATGGCCTAGGTACCTAAAACACGGAGGACTTGGTCAGCTTCTCTCACCCTCTCACAACTACTTATGTTGCTCTTTCTTCTCCAAGCACTTAGGTCATGAGGCTGGAGACCCAGACCTGTCCCAGCTTTGGGTACTGTCGCTGTGTCACACCCTGGTAACTCATATCTTATCATAGGTTTCTCATCAAAAGGGACTGGCTCTGAAAGCAGCAGTCCCTCTCCTGTGCCTGTCTTTGGCCCCTTTACCTTGACTGGAAATTGCAGTTTTGCAGCTGCAGGGTCAGTTGGCTTCAGCTCATACAGCAGAACACTGCCCTGCAAAACCATGCCTTGTTTTGGTTGGCTCCATCACATGTGGCTGCACAGCCAAGATCCCAGAAAATTTTTAGGAACATATCCCTACAGACAGGCAGGTGTTTTGGGAGTGGGACTGCTCATTCCAGGATTGCCAGTTCAGATAGTCTCCATAGAGCTGCAAAACTAAATTGTGCCCTCAGATTTCCCAAGGGAGATAGTGGTACTTCCTTCCTGCACATAGCCCTTTTGTGTTCATGGATACAACACGACCCAAAGTCATGAGATATTAATGTTTGGTTCTACTGTGTTACAACAGCTAAGAGAGAGAGAACATGTGTCTTCCACATTTTAAATACATAAATATGGGTCTCTGTAGACCACACTTATACTTGAGGATGAGTACTGAGGTAAGAGAGAAAGGAATAAAGTAAAGCATAATGGTTTTAAAGCTTTTAAACCTTTTTTCCCTTTAAACATAATTTCCCCTTGCCTGTTTTAGCTGATTGTTTTCCACTGTTTGAGGTTTTTTTGGTTTTTTTTCAGTTTTCCCATTCTGTGTTAATTTTGAAATATCTGGATTAACAGAATGAAAAGAAAAGCTGAGGTTGTAGTTTTATTGTTAGTCTTCTACTAAGTGTCTTGGAGAAATACAATAATCTGACAAAACTGTGTCTTTTGGAATTTAAGTGTAAGATCAGGCTCTGACATAAAGAAGGGCACAAGACTGCTTTACTAAAACACTAAAGAATGTGTGCATGTTTGTAAATGTAAATTGTTTATGGAATTCACTGGAAACAGCATATATTTATTTCAGGGTATAATTTGGTCTGAGGAAGGAAATAATGATGTTAATTCACAGCTCTATTAATTACACTGAAAGTGCTATTTTTTAAACAAGTCAGTTTGAAAACAGCCTTTGTTCTTAATTGTGTTTGATTCCAGTAGAGAAGCTCTGTAATTTCCGTGGTGTATGAGGTAGCTGTGATGCACACTGGAACAAAAGACTGACTTAGGAAAGGTGGATATATCTGCAATTACTGAGTTCTCCCTCCAGATTTAAACAGAACTATAAAGTCAAATAGACTGCTTCCCTGGAAATTAGTGAAGCCTTTCAGTGGGAACAAGATCAACCTTTAGGTAAGCATGTTGCTCAGGTCATGTTCTCCTATCTTTTCTTATGCTGAGTAATACAACCTGCTGGGAAGCCAAGCATTTCCATGTTGTGAAACAAGTAAAACCAGTAATTGAAAAGTGGCAAAATTGGTAGTTTACTGTACTGGCAAATATTATTTACATTATATTTTCAGTCTTAGGAGGACTAGTAGTGTTTTTAGTTTTAGGAGGATGAATATATTTTCCTGGGTAGTATTCTAGAATAGCATGTAGCTAAATTGGTTATTTAAAATATTGCCTAAATTTCAGTAAATAGCTGTTTATTTGCTACCAGCAAATATTCAAATACATCAATAAATTCACCAGCTTATAGGTTTTCTCCTTTTTGAACAGGACCTGAACATGAACAAGTCCTATCTGTGGACTGGTAACACAGATACCAGTACCAAGGGAAAGTATTTGCTGCATATGAAAATTTGAAAAAATAGATATATGATTTACTTTTTCTGGTACCAGATGGTGCTGAAAGAAGTTCAAAGAGGTCATTATAGGATAATGTGGAGATAGAGAAACAGATTTATGACTAAAGATAAGTCGTATTCAGCAACATAGACTCTTGCTTTAAGGTGACATATTGATGATAGTTTAAATATTATTTAGTTGATATTCTGTGGTGTCCAATACTCACGCATACAAGTAGGCCTGTTGATGTCAAAAGTTTTAGGTTAATGCCATTTGTCTGTTTGTTATTTTTCTAACAACTATTTGCTCTGAATTCCTCACAAGATGAGCTAGTGATAGTGTTGTTAAAACTGCACAGGATGAAAAGAGAAAGCTGAGGGACAGTCAAACCATTTTCTGCAGCGTCTCTCCATAAGAGGTTATCTCTAATACTCCAAGAAAATAGTGTAGTGACTTTCCCTTGGATTCTTTTCAAAGCTTGGTCTGTTCTGACACCATGCTTAGATCCATCTGGCTTCTATGTATGCATTTCTGCTCAGACTGTGGGGAGTTTGGAGGCCCTGGCTGCTTTTTGGGGGGGAGCAGCCCCTCCTTTGGCTACATCTGCTCATGGGGTTTTCCTGTAAGAGAGCTCACACAACTCATTAATAGATTTGTCTATATAAGATAATCTCAGCATACAAAAATTTTAAAGTGATCTGAACTGCCATGGGAAAAGTTTAAGGAATTCTCCTCGCTGAATGCTGTTCAGCTGGCCCGACCCATTTCCTGGTTACTCTTCTTGTAGGTTGATGGCCTGGGATAGAGTGATCTTTGTAGCAATGTGGAATTGAGCCATGAAGATGGCTGCTTAAAAGTGGGATGAACCCTAAGAATTACAGAGCAAAACTCCCACAATGATGATAAAATATAATGCTGAATAAAGGGTGTCTGAAGTTACTCTTTATGTGGTCATATAATACCATTTACCAAATTGGAAAGATTGCTTCTCTTTTGTGGAAAATTCATTTTAAACCCCTGCATAGCAGCATTTTGGCTCTGTTATGATTTTTCATTATTTTCAACTAAGAAAACAAAATTAATAATGACAGATTTTGTATATGTGCATATTCATGTATGGGAAGAATTTTCTGTGACATAAACCATAGTTTACTGTGTGTTATGTCATATTCTCTTATACCATGACCATTCTTTTGTCCTCCAACAAATAGATGTTTCCTTTTAAAGGTTAAGAAATGAGAATGATGGTAGCAGGTCATTGAGTAATATACACCTGCTCTTCCTTGTTTAAATTACATTTCCTCTTTACACCGTGGCTCAGCAGCATCAGAACTGTTGTTCCCTCGGCTAACGCGATCTTTCCACGTGAAAAGCTCTTGATCTGTTTCTTTTCTACACTGCAGTTGCCGGCACCAGTGTTTCATCTCTTTGGTGCTAAAATGCACAGAAAGCAAATGCATATAATTTCAGTGTTGAGGTATCCTTCATCTAGAATTTTTAGCTTGGTTTATTTTCATTAAGCAAAGTTTTTCCTGTCAGCAATATACATGCCCTCATGTCCTTCACCAAGAGAGAGAGAGTGAGAAATGAAGGAAGGGAAAGGGTCTATGCAGATTCAAAAGCAAAGCTGTTAGAAACCCTGCTGCCTTTCAAACAAAGATCATGAGATTTACTTAGTGCATGTGAGAACATACAGCATTGCTACATCTTTATTATTGCACATTGTTACACAGATGCATATACAAACATTCACTCATTTCACTTGCAACATGACAGCTATTAGTAAGAGTATTATTTAAAATAAATAAGAAATTTTCTGGTGCTGTTTGATGCTAAAATCTTTTTTCTGCTGTTAGCACCAATGAAAGTCCATCCTGCAAATTACCTAACACAATTACTTAAATTTCTTTTTTATTCTTGAACTTTTATGAGGTTTTTATGGATGTTCATTTAAAAATATACATCTGCATAATAGATTAATTTTTTTTTTTAATTTTTTTTTTTTTTTTTTAAGAAAAGCAATGGCTTTTCTGCTTTTATTAATCTGAACTGGTATGATTCGGGACCCAACATTTTTGAAAATCAGATTCACATAAATTATTACACTTTAACTTGTAGCATGACATTCTGAAATCTGGATTACCTCTTAGATCGCACAGGTAAACTCAGAGATTATTTTATGACTATAAAAAATAAAAATATTTTCAAAATTTGTATTATATTAAAACCAGATTTTCACATACTTAAATTATTTTTTCCAGTAAAACTCTACAAATCTCTCCACATCAGAGATGATTAAAAAAAATTAAAAGATAAAGAGGTGATGGTCTTCCATAACACCTTATCCATGCACATACACAAACTATTCAATTAACAGATTACTGATAGAATAGATAACTGCAAATCATAATGTTGAAAAATTTCAGTTACTTGCCACAAGAAATGTACTGCATCAGTCAGAACAAAAAAAAAGCAAGAAGGTATGAAAAGTAATGTTCATAATTTACTGATCATGTGCTAAAAAATAAAATATTGTTGTATCAAATGATAAGCTTTTATACAATTAATTTAATGAAAGATGGAGCTTATATGAACACAATTTTAATACAATAATAGGTCCGAGTTGTCATACATCTCTTTTTATTTCAGATTATTGTTAATGATAAATATAAATACGAATACTTTCAAGTACCTCCACACTTACTATTTAATTATCAAGAATTTGTAATTTATCATCTTTGTATAGGCACTCTGTTGGTATTATAGTTACTTGTTTTTAATTAAAACTGATGCAAAATTTGGCATATGTAAAAACCCTAGCATTGTATAGAGTAATTATTTATGTAGAAAGCTAAGTCTCTCATTACTGTGTGAGATAAAAGGGCCTTTAACAGTAGGAATGTTATCAGCCGCTAGTGACCAACTGTCTTCTCCTCAATAATTAAAGCAGCAAGTAAATGTACCCAAATTTAGCCTTTTTAACCTCTGCAGTTATGCAGACTCTGTACTGACTGTAGACACTAGTGAAAGATACTGGCAATATGCCAGGGACATTTCTCTCAGTCTTAAATAAATACCATAGAATTGTAATCAACATATTGTGTAAAGATCCTGCTGAGCTATATTTATTTTCATAATGAGCATTTTTAAACATTTGAAATAGAAATCAAAATCATAAATCGTTTTTATAAAGGATCAAAAAAAAGTTAAATAGTCCGATATTTGCCTTTGAAGGTTTGCTTTTGTAAACAACTGTGATCAAAATGAGCTTTCAGGATAACATTATTAATTCTTTCATTCTGCTGAATCTTCATAGGGTTTTGAATCAGTGGTCTAGTGACTAGTGGTTTCAATTCCCCGAACTATTTCACTGTCTCCTTTATACTAGGAGACAGTCTTTGCAGCACCAGTCCCCGGGGAATGGGCATGAACTGAGTTTTAAGCTTATTCTCTGAAGACGATTCAGACTTACTTGTGCCTGGCTGGGGTTCCCATTTACAATTGCTCTGGACCCCAGTGATGTGCTAGGCTGCAAAGAGGTTTCTGGGAATAAGACTACTGTGGTGAGTAGACATCTTTATTTTCAAAATATGTCCGCTTTGTATAATTTTGAAAGGTTAGTGAATATGCAGAACAACTTGAAATGAGACTAACTGGCCAGCTGGCCTAAAGATTTATCACCAGGAGGTTCATTAGCATCTCTACTTCAGTATTACATCCAATTCCCTCATATTGTTGCAACTACAAAAAAAACCCAGCCCACTTGAGACTTAATTCCTCAAACAGATCTCACTGTGAGTGGTGTTTAGTGACCTCAGCAAGAATATAGTCCAGATTTTTAAACGAATGTATAGGTCTCAAGAAAATGAAAAGCTTCATGCTTTCTAGCAGACATTGGCAATTACCTGTGTAAGTGCTTTGGAAAATTCTTTAAAGTATGTATCTATGTTGCAAAGCACCTAAATACCTCTTCACTTAAGTAAATAACTTATCATACCCATATGAGCTCCTATAAACTCCTGAAAATCAAAGGCAAAAGAAGCGTTAAGGGCAGCATTTGAATAGGCTGTGAATTAGAGACGCCTCTGCAAATCCAAGGGGTATAGAGCTGAGATACTCAGCAGAAGAGATTAGAACATGATGGCGTAGTTATATCTGGTACATCTCCCCGCTTTCATCAGCTCATGGCTCGCTGTTCTCCCTGGGGCAGACAGCTTGTCACCTCAATTTAGGAGACAGCAAGGTGTCAGTAAGATTTGGCTCACTGAGACTTGCCCTTGTCGATTCAGTTCTTGCTTTGGGGACTCTGTGTTTAAATGCTCATTAAGAAGATTTTGCACTTTTTTTCCTCTCCACTTCAGATCTATTACAGAATTACAATACTGTTTGGGATTTAGTTCACTAAATTAGTTATCATTTGTGAAACTGTCCCTCCCCCCACCCACACTTTTTTTTCTACAGCTATTTAGACATGCCATTTTCCTCCATTGGCAGCAGACATTCTAAGGTCCCAAATTAATAACATTTAAAATGTTTTGTCAGCTCACATATCTGTGAGTTTCTTCTAGTCAGTTGGGTGTTGACAGAATTCTGTTAGAATTAGTCAAACCCTTGCTTCCTGATGTCATGTTTATTAGATGATAATAATGGTGGTTGGTGGTTTTGAACAAAGGCTGCAGAAGTCAGCAGAAAGAACCCAATCCCTCTGAGAAAATGAATATTCAGAAAATGGTGTCTTACCAAAGATGCATCATTAATTTGTTAGAAGTGAAGTCAACATACATTATCTGCTGTACGTAGGCCAAAACTGCTGTTTGAAATTTACCTGAGCAATAAAGGGAAGAAGATCTAGCTAGGAAAGTAAATCATTGAAAGTATTAGAGTGGGAGGATTCCTATGCATCTAAGCTATCTAAATGTTTTTCCCTAAATAAACACATTGGAAATTGCCAGGAAAAACACTGAGTAGGAATTTCAATCACAGCAAGCTGTGAAAACAATGGTAAAATCTTATTCCACTTGCAAGTCAGCACCAGAACCTTTCCTTCATTTTGGGTGATACAGTGCTACAGTTGTTACCTGTAATAGACACTGTGCAGTGTTGGTAAAGGAAGTCTCCCTTCCCAGAAGGGCTGTGATGGAAATGAGTTTGGGCCCTCTCTGCTGACTGACATGGTTTTATGATCCAGTTACTAATATTTTTAGAGTGATGCCTCTACCCGAATTAAGGTGCAAATGAGACCATATGCCAAAGTCAGTAGTATGGGTTTTATTTAACAGTAAATGAGAGAGACAGAGAGAGAAAGAGAAAGAAATAGAAAAGAGGATGGGGGAGAGAAAGAGAGTGACAGAGACAGATTATGTAGAAAATATCATCACTCTGTAGATCCCAATGGCATCCTGTTGATCCTCTCCATCTGGTCTACTTGGTGGTGAGGGTCCCCCAAAAAACAGAGAGTCTTATGGATTAGTATATGTTTAAAGCAGGTGGGGACACCAAGGTACCTCCCCTGGAGTGGGGGCAAGTTTGACACAATCTCTTGTGGCAGTCTCTGCATCTGTTGCATCACTGCATCACGTGCAGTCCTCTGGTGCAAGGCCTCTGGAATGAGTCTGGGGAGTTCTTTGGGGGTCTTTGATGGTTTATGACACCCCCTCAGCTGCCCCTCACATGAATGTCCCTTGAATGTGGCCTTTCAGGGGTGGGGGTTTTACAGCCGAGCCAGTTTGTGCAATGGAGGATGGGTGTTCCCTGTCTCCGAGCAGAGGTACACCAAAACTCAAAACTCCACACACCTGAAACTCTCCTCCTTCCCTCTTGGTTGGGGGGGGGGAGTCTGTGCAAAGCTGGTCTCAGCAGATGAGCCTGTGGGTTATGGCCTCCCCCACCCCAAACCCATCCAGAGCTGATTTTCAGGACAGCTGTTGGGTTTGGCTTGTGGATACATTCTTCTCCCTCAGCCTTATTTATTTCTCCCTAGACCTGGGATAATTGAACAATGGTGTCCCCTTTATCTCAGGTTCCCCTTGGCTTAACTCACAGTCCAAAGCTTTAGTCAGGAGGCATCTTCAGGGAGGGGTGAGTTTTGGTGGTCGTAGCTTCTTTATACAGTTTTGGCATCATGGGCAAAAGGTCCTTCATGATATTGTGTAAGCAATTTCAGTGTCTGACATGGTGACAGCAGCACCAGGCACCTGGCACTGCCTCTGTGGAAGCTGGCTCTGTGGAGAAAGCCCATCTCCCTCCTTCTCCTTCATATCTCACACCGGCCTGTATAACACATGCTCCTTTCCCTACCTCCTCAATGTGCCTGGACACAGAGACAGCCCTTGATGCAGGAATGTTTCTCTCCAAATCCCTGTGGGTACTGATGGTGCGTTGGTGTGTCACTCCTCTGTGTGCCACATGCCTCTGGCCCCTCGGTTAGGAGGGTGGAGAGAGGTAACTCATGGTACTTTTTGCCACTGCTGAGACACAGCAGATACTCTAAGTCCTATGTCAGCAAAATCTGCCCCCTGCCTTGTCTTTGCCTCAGATGAGGTAGCAGTGGTGGTCACACTAGTCCTTTGCAAGTACCAGCACAAGGGATATTTTCTTGGGGAAAAAAGGAACTGTGTGGGAGGTGGAAGAATTTCTCAGGATGAATTTTACTTACAGCAATATCTTGGTTCAATCCTGCCTAAGTGAACAATAATACAGCAGATCAAAAGGAAGCCCAAAGCAATGGAACAACTTATTTCAAAGTCTGAAGTTCAGTCCCTATTTAAATATAGATTTATTTTTCTTAAGGTGAAGATAACTGACTGTGGGATCATCTAAAAAAAAGTCATGTACTGTCCATTACCCATACCTTCAAAATAAGGATGTGAGGTCTTTCTAAAAGCCATTCTAGCTAAACCATAAATTACACCAACATTGAATCTATAATCAAATTTGGAAGATTATTGCAAAACCTCTCTGTGGGGCTCTCAAAAACTACAAGTCTGTTATTTTTTGCAGTGTCTCACAGATACAGTTTTGAAGGAGAGAACAAACTTCACTTTGAAAACCAAATCTGGCTGATATTCTCAGTGCTAACCTACATATCCTGATGGGATCACTTGCATTTTCCACAAGTACACCCTGAAAGAAATTACTAAAACCACTCTCAGAGGGCAAATTCTATAAATCAAATGCATAGCCATGTACAAAAGAAGAGTTTTTCATAGTTTTTCATAATGAATCTTGCCTATCCTAAAAGTACCTGTTTATGACAATAATTTAGTGAAATAGGGCATTTATCAAAAATTTTATCAGAAATGTGTGTTTGTCTTTCTAGGTGAAAATAATGTTAACAGCTTTTGAATTATATACAGTATATATGCACATTCTTTAGACCTCAGGAATAGAGAGGATGGACACAAAAGCTGACATTCCACCATCAGGTTTGCTTGAAATTGCTAATTTCTTCTAAATGTTGATGTTTCAGCTCATTGAATATTATTTTGTTTTGTATGTAATTTGTTGGAATTGTGAGACCTCTCTGAAGAACAAAATAATGTTCAATGTGAAAAAAGGGGTATAAGTTGGACTTTACTTTCTTCCAAAAACAAATTTTGAACTTTGAATCCCTAACCTTGATCTATCTAGCCATGATCTACCCCCAACTTTGCTAGAGCTGTGGGATTTGTACCTGTTAAAGATTTAGAATCTCTTAATTTTTATCATTTTAATGTCAAAGTTATTTCCATTTTGGCATAATCAAACACCTCAATTCTATTGACTTTTCTTTCTATATAACTAAACTATCTTTTTTTCCCTCATAATACTCACTGCTTCACTTTTTCAGAAAGTTCCTAGGAGTTGCTGTTGGCAGTTGATGTTTACATTGTTTTTCTGATGATTTTACAGTCAGTTTAATTGCTGTTGAATACAAACCATCAGCTATATGCATCCTCAGGTCTCATCTCTTTTAAAGTCTCATTTTTACTGTAGCATTTACAAATCCAGGCTACCTATCACAGAAATGGGTTTAAAATGATTACATTTTTACTAGTTCTTCCATCATTTAAAATACTAATATTTATTTCAT
This sequence comes from Daphoenositta chrysoptera, assembly GCA_013397915.1. NCBI lineage: Eukaryota > Metazoa > Chordata > Aves > Passeriformes > Daphoenositta > Daphoenositta chrysoptera. Next base: position 531,824 of record VZRO01000504.1, read on the forward strand.
CTATTCATATGATGCGGTCCCACATGAATTAGTTTAACTGAGGTAATGTAGAATCAGTGTTTCGCTCCATCCCCATGTTTGCTACCTTCACCAGATGGGAATTCTGCTCGTACTTTATGTTCCAGAGAAATAAGAGATTATCAGTTTTGAACTATTTTATTACTTTATGTATTCTTTAGAAATTCCACTCATTTGTAAATCAGAATTCCAGAATCCCTTTTGTTTTTACAATATTTTATTTCCTAACTTTTCCACACTCAAAGGTATTTTGGTTTGTTTTGTATGTGTAAAATGTAATGGTCTTTTTTCCTAAGCGTTGGATATCTTCCTGAAGCAGAATACTTTGTTTCAGTAGTTATGAGGTTTTGTGTTTCTAAGGCATTCAAGATGTGTCACTAGTTCAGAGCTGGGATTTTGTCTGCCTAAGAGTTCACAAGGAGAAGAAAGCAAATGGCAGATGTATGACCAAATTGTGTATGCTAAGGGGATTTTCAAGACAGGTAAATTCATTGCAAACATGAATTTTTGCCTGGTAAACCTGCATACTTATTTGGTGAACCAAACCACTTACTTATACACAGAGGAATCATAACCTGCTCTGTAGGAACCTTTGATGCTATTTTATCATTTTTCAAATGAGCTTGGTACCACAAAATGCTGGTTTATTTTCACATTTTTGAAAGTTTTTAGCATTTACCTAAACTGTGCTTGTACTGCCCCTGTGTTCTCAGCAGCTTGTTTTCCCTCAGGATGGGAGAGTGAGAGCTGGCTGTAATGACTGATCTTATTCCCTCTATTTTTTACTTCCTCTACCTCAAGTATCGAAACTGCTATCAACAATTAAGGGGAATTTGCAATTCCCTGGATAATGTAAGCATTTGTAGTTAGTAATTACTGAGACTTTTCACTCTCCTGGCCCTGAAGAAATTGAGCTACTGAGAACTAATAAATACTGTTTCTAATGCCTTGTGGTATCCTTCCAACTGCCAATTCCCTTTTAACCGTTTTTCTGATACTTCCCCACAACAACAATCTACAAAATATCAATAGTGTTAGGTGTCAGTGAAGTAAGTGAGGTCTCTCTGTCAAACAAATCATTCTCTCTTAACAAAAAAAAAGGAGCATAATTCTCAGACCTGAGGGAGTGTGACTTCCAATAGAAAGGCACAGAAGGATTCGCTGTTCCTGCCTTGGAATCCTTAAAGGGTCATTCTAAGTCCTTGTACATATCTTAGAGTATCTTGCTCTAGACAAATTACCAGTCAGTGAAAGCAGCTTCAGTGCCTGAAGTAGCAGCCGAGCAAGACAAAGGCACTGCACTGAAGCCAGGGATAGGACCCATCATTCTTGGCATTGTGTCAAAACAGAGTTCTAATTTATTCAGCGATTAATCCCTACCTCCAGCAGAAATCAAACTGCTGCAGCTGAGCATGACCACTGATTATTAGGGCAGACCATCACACATTTCACGTCTGAATACTCCCATCCATGCCTTCAGAACTAAAAAATTTGTCCGTGTTTCCCCTTGTAGGGCTACCATTAGCTTGTCAGCAGGCTTTGGAAAGTGAATTCCCAAAGCTCCACATGGTGTCATGTGCAACCCTTGGGAGTCAGAAGGCAAAGATGCACTTAATACTGACTCCAGTGGTCCCTTTCCATAGAGGTAAATATGCTGCAGGGCAGAGTGGAAACCTTTTAGCAGCTGATGAGAGATAGTGCTTATTGAAGCAATTGCTTTAAAATATTCCCTGATGGGAACATCCTCAGAGCTGTGATATGCACCTGGTAGGACTCTGACCTGAAGGTGGGAAAACATCTCTGGCATCAGTAGCCAGGGTCTTCATGATCACAAGGTTTCCCAGTGTGTGGGAGTGAAAGACAATAATAATGTGGACAAAGGACCTGTGAGAAATCACCTCTCAACAAAGGTAAAAGTGCTATTACTTTTGAGTGTATGCAACGTGTTACATTCTTGAGAGTTTGAAAAGAGCTTAAAACTGTTGTTATTTGAGGTAAACTCCTTTGAACATCTCAAAATCTGTTATCACAAGAGTCAAGCAATATTTGATTTTAAAATTAGATTTATTAAATCTAAATTTATTAGATTTATAAACTTATATGGCTTATTGGAATTAAATATACAATATTTTTCAGACTAGTTGCTGTGATTGGGGTTTTGAGATGGAGCATTCTGATTCACACCAGAGAAATAACCCTCTTAATGATAAATTTTTATTTCATAACTTTTTCTTCAAAACTAAGCAAAATCAGTTTATTTCAGGGAGGGGGAGAAAAAAAAAGCAAATGATGAAAAGGTGTTTATTTAAGGCCTTTATTGCAGCAAGGAGGGGAAATGGATCAGAATCTTGGTAAATTGCAAGGACTTTTGGGGAGTTTCAATCTCCTTTGCACAAAGGTGCTTCATTCAGTTGTGACTAAACTTTTGTTCATATTGAGAACATTCTTCATTCCTTATTTTGATCTCTACTTCACTGAATTTTAGGATACTTACTTTTAATTGGTTGTTTCAACATTTTTATCCTCATTAGTATGAAAAACAAGTTCTTAGGGTGTTACCCATCATCTGTGAGTACATCCATCCACAGGTTCTGTTCAACATGGAATTTGATTTTTAATTTGCTGCTTAATCTTGATAAATTTACAATTCTTCTAGTTTAATATAATTAATTTTGTTAGTTGCCCTTGATGCGGGTCAAGATCTCTAGGCCTATTATGCAAATTTAAGTTTTAACATTCATTAGCTGGCAGCTTACACTGAGAACATGCTGTATCATTGCTGTATTTTCAGATGTTAACCAGATATCACACTGGAATGTTAACAGCTATTTACTCATTAAATCCAAAGAAAAGGAGAGGAAGACTCTAGTGATGAAGAGATAGAAAATCTTCTAAGAGTAATTGTTCATATTAACTAAAAAATCTTAGTAAAGGTTTAAGCTTGCCAACTGGTAGGGCATCATATTGAACCCAGTTTGGGCCTGGACTTTTCAAGAAAGAGGCAAAACATTTGAAAGAACAATGAATTCAGACTTTTTAAGATGTTTTTGAGGTTTGTGGTGCGTCGACCCTGGCTGGACATCAGGTTCCCTCCAAGCTGCTCTGTCACTCCCCTTCTTAGAGGGACAGGGGTCAGAAATACAATATGTTTATGGGAGGGCAGGGAGACCAATTACTCTAATGGGCAGAACAGACTCAGCTTGGGGAAATTTAGTCGAATTTCTCACTAATAAAATCAGAGTAGGATAACGAGAAATAAAACCAGGTCTTAAAACACCTTCCTCTCACCCCTCCCTTCTTCCAGGGATTGGCCTTGCTTTGGATTTCTCTACCTCATCCCAGTGATCTGCACAGGTGGACAAGGAACAGGGGTTGCAGTCACTTCATCAAACATTTTGTCTGCTGCTCCTTCCTCCTCAATTTCTTACCCTTAAACCCCTGTGGAGTTCCATCCACAGGAGACATTCCCCCTTGAACTTTTCCACTGTGGGACCTTCCTGTGGGCTGCAGTCTTTTATGAACTGCAGTAGTATAGGTTCTTTCTATCGGGTGTAGTCCTTCACTGCTGCTCCAGTGTGGATCCCCCATGGGGTCACAGGTCTGGCCAGCAAACCTGCTCCAGCATGGGCTTCTTTCTCCATGGATCCACAGGTCCTGCCAGGATCATGTTCCAGCACAGGCTTCCCAGGGTGGGGTGGGGGCTTCCTGTATTTTCCATTGCAATGTCATTCAGGTACATCCACCTGCTCACCAGATGAAGTCCTACAAAAGTTGCAGGTGCTGCAGGGGCACAGCTGCTTCACCACCATCTTCACCACGGGCTGCAGGGGAATCTCAGCTTGGGCACCTGGGCCATCTCCTCCCCTCCATCCTTCTGCACCGACCTTGGTGTCTGCAGGGCTCTTCCTCTCACATGTTCCCTCTCCTCTCTCCAGCTGCAGCTGTGCAGTTGTTTCCCACCCTCTGTTATCCTATAGAGGTGCTGCCCTCATTGCTGATGTGCTCAGCCTTGGCTGGCAGCAGGTCTGTCTTGGAGCCTGATGGCACTGACTCTATGGCACGATTGGGTGGCTTCTGGCACGTTATAGAAGACCCTCAGCAGCACCACCTCTGCCTCCCCAGCCCCCTGCCCCTCCGTGCCCCCCGCTACTGAGACCTTGGCATGCGAGTGCAATACACGGGAATAGTCAGTGATTATATGGGGATGTTTAGCCTGTTGAAAGCACTATGGAGCAATGTAGGAACAGACTTCTATATGTATGAGGCTCCTGCAAAGAAGGGCTTTTCTGAGCTCAGTCCCCATGGTGGCAGAAACAACATGAATCTCAAGCAAGAGAGTTTCACGTGGGGTATTAGAATGAATTTGCCAAGGCCCTGAAATACTAAAATGTAAGGGTATGAACCTTTATCTCTAGAATATTTTAAGAGCAGGCTGGAGAAACTGGTCAGGTGTGATAGATAATTGATTCTGGCTCAGGTCATAGACATTTTCTAAATGTCTGAGACTTTTTTCAACTCTATGATTAGATGTTTCTATCACAACTGATGCTGTACTGTTCCTTTCCTTGGGATTTCATACATGCAGCCAAAATTTACCTTAAGAGCCTACCCTAGTTTGGGCTGGGCTGCCTTTTCTTCTTAGTAGCTGGTACAATGCTGGGTTTTTTGGATTTAGTATGAGAATAATGTTGATAACACGGTGATATTTTGGTTGTTGCTAAGAAATGTTTACCCTGAGTCATGGGTTTTTCAGTGTCTCATGCTCTGCTAGTGAGGAGCTGCACAGAAGGCTGGCACAGAGTGTAGCCAGGACAGGATGTCCCAAAGTGGCCAAAGGGATATTCCACACCACAGAGCATCACACCCAGTATATAAACTGGGCGAGTTGGCTGGAAGAGGCTGGTTGCTGTTTGAGGGCATGCTGGGTCAATGAGTGGTGGACAGCTGTGTTGTGCAGTGCTTGTTTCTCTTGGAGTCTGTTGCTCTCTCTCCCTCTCTTTATAATGACAGTCTTGCTAATTATAATATTATTGGCATAATATTAACAACAACAACAACATTTTGTTTCAATTATTAAATTGTTCTTATCTTAAGCCATAAGGTTTACCTTTTCTTTCTGATTCTCCTCCCCACAAGGGTGGGGGAAGTGAGTGAGTAGCTGCGTGGTACTTAATTGCTTAATTTATTCCAGTGAACCTTTAAAACTAGAACTTGCTTTATAGGTGTTAAATGCCCAACAGTTAACCTTGCTGGCTTTGGTGAAAATAAAACAGGAAAATTTCTTAAAGAGAAATTAATATTAATAGAATATTAGCTACAGAATCTAAGTCCAATCACAGTACTGTTTGGCCTCGTAATTAATTTAACTGCCTTACAGTAGGATCATTTTTTTCCAAGGCTCTTACATTATTCTAATTCTTATGATAAATCCTCAATTACAATTGTAATTATAGGATAATTTACAGTTCACTTAAGAAAATCATTTAAGTGCGATCAATGTAAGTATAGGCAATTCAGATGTTTAAGTAATTATTTAAGATGCCAGTGTGTTAAATAAGCATCTGTCTTGATTTGGACAGTATGTCAATTAAAACTTAGCCCAAGTACTACTTAGTAAAAGTTACAGCATTGGTTTTAATTCTGTCAGATATGGTAAGTAAAGGGAGTAAGTTCACCTCTGCTTTAAGCTTTCAGAAACCTGAATTGTTCAGGAGTGGGGATACATGAATGTATGCTCCTTGGACTGAAAATAAAGATACCATTCCATGCCATGACTGAGGGGAGGGGTGGCACTGGAAATGAAATCTGTCATCACAAGACAGATTTCATTTATTTCTTAGTAGAGCAGGAGACCTTCCTGGCCCACAGAACTGCCATTTAATTTACACCTGATTGAGCCAGCAAGGACAAAGCAAGCCAAAAATCACTAAAATATGTTTTCATAAGAATAAAGAACTAAAGTGCTTCCAATACTTGAGTGAAACCCTAAAACTACCAGTAATAAGCACTGTTTGTCTATTGCCATGGTAATACAATGACATTCCCGCCTCTGTGCTGTCATTTTCCATTATGGCAACTGTAATGTCACAAACACCCTTTTATTTTGCAGGCAAAATAAAAAAAGGAAAGGGATTGAAACATATAGCACTGCTGTTCACATGCTTCAATGCTAAAGGGATGTGCAAATATATGTATTGCATCCTAATTTTGGCTTTGTCAATAAAGTGTAAAGCATTTCTCTATAAATATAAAAATTTAAATAGGTGAAAAAAATTTATGAAGAATAAGATATCTTGCTCACTATATTAAAAAAAAAAAAAAGAGAAATAAAACACTCAGCTTGCTCTTGGCTCCTGTGGCCCATTTGAGGTATTGGAGTGCAGGTTTTCTTGGAAATTCTCAGAAGTGCAGATGCAAGAGGTGGAAAAGGCTTATGAGATCACCTAAAACATTACCTCACCAACACAAAAAAATTTTGTGTTGTCAGGATTTTTTCCTAGAGAAAGTTATGTTCATAGTTAGCTTTCTTCCTTCCTCAGGTTAGACCTAAAGTTAATCTCTAAACAGGTGTTTATTTCCTTGAAGTTGCTGTAGAGGACACCTTCTCTCCAAAGCTAAGATGTACACCAGACACTTCTTATAAAGATGATTTTCTAATTTCAGTAACTGTATTTGAACAAAACTTCCTCTTTAGAACAGGTAGATTTTGGGGGAGAATTTTTCTGTTTTGTATAGAAACAATATATAAAGAAATTTTATAACTTATCTTCACTTTAGTTTTGTATATAACAGCTGAATTCACTTACGTAAATTAATACAAGTTCACTAAAGTCAGTCAATCATTTTCTATCTGCAGCACTGGAATATGCTGGAAACTGCCTGTTTACTAAAAACATTCAATCACTTTTTTTTTAGTGGGCTGCCAGCAGCTTTCAAGTTGCTAGCCTAACAGAAAACGTATGGATGACAACTAAGGAGGTGATGTTTCTTCTCCTGTTCTGATCCTCAGAGAGTATCTCCTTCCCAAATGTTTTTGTTTCCTGTATGTAAAATGCAGATAATGGTAATCCTTTGTAAAGAGCTTTGAAATCTGTGCTTGAAACATGCTGTTCATAGGAATAGCCCGCAGGCTGTTACTACTTTCAAACGGACTGCCACCGATAGGGTGGAGAAGGTGCTGTTAATCCTCAAGACTGTAGTACAAGGCTTCATTCTGACTTGGCTCCCCCACCCACCAGCCTTTCTTTTTGTGCAAAGAACATCTCTTTTTCTTCGAGGAGGCACAGTCTGAGATACTGAGCAGTGAGAGAGCCAATCTGATTCTCAGTTTAGTCGTGCTAACAATAAATATTGTGATTGTTTTAAAAATAATTGTACTGACCTTTAAGAGGGCTGCCAGAATCTGGGCTGGGCTTTTTCAATGAATGTATTTAATAAAGGACATTACAAAAAGGTTGCATTTCCTCTCTACCCACAACCTAAATATAAATTGATTATACATTAAAGACAGAATAATGTCATTTATCATCAATGCAATCATACAATTACATTGTGCACTTGAAATAAATTTGCCCACTTTTACTGTAATTTTACTGTAATTGCCAGGAATATTCTGGCTCTTGTCTATAAAAATCATTGTTTTTTCTTCTTTTGCTAATTTTTCTGAGGGAGGAATGCAGGGGGTCCTTAAGTCTGAGCAAGATATTGATGTTATTCTGTAAGCCTCTGAATAAACAGCAGTGATTCTTTGCTCCATGAGTGTTTACAATTTTGATTTTTTTTCAGTGAGAAAGTGGTTTTTTCTATCTAAGTTGAACACATCCAAGATTTCAGATTCTTTATGGTCATTTAGGTATCAGAAAAGCTGAAGGAGGAATTAAACATTCACTTGGGTGTCTTTTCTTTTGCCTCTGTTACTCCCTGAGGACCGCCTACTATACCGGCTGCCTGCGAGTTCCCATTTCAGAGGGTTATAATGGATTGAAACAGAATCACTTAGCCTTCCACAGGCTTTCTCTTTTTTTTGGTGATGGGATATTAGGGAGAGATTGCTGCAGAAATTGCTGTTTGAGTCTTTCTGCTTTTGATATTCCTTCCCTGCAAAACAGAACTGTGCAGCAGTGCTGCAGGAGGATGATGGTGCCCAGTAGGCCTAATGTGAATTCAAAAGTATACATGAAAGCTTAAAATAGATCCTTCTTCTCCCCTGCCCAGTCATCTCTGTTTTAATTGTGTTTCTTAAATGACTGGAGAACTGGTTACAGATGGAGAGGACTCTCCCATATATACAGAGGCAAACCGTGCACACAAGGGAGGTGGTGCTGCCTCTCAGCTTTTCTAGGTTCTCCCTGGATACCAGTGGTCCAGGAAAACCTAATGTAATGGAGGAATAGTGGCAGAGGTGGAATAGTATAAAGTTCTAGAACACAGGGCTTGATTCTTATCCTGCAATTTTGGAAAAGGTTTAAAAAACCTCCTCTGGTCTAGCCAAAATGTAAACTAGCAGTGTACTTTGTTTCTGAGGTCTGGACTCATGCTTCGTGACAGTTCAACACTTTTGATTATGCAATATAATCATTGGTCGTAAAACCTGGTGGACAACAGAAAAGGACTGCTTGCTATAAATATCTGTGTCACTTTCCATGTACCAAGATGTATTGATAAAATGGAGCCTATGCTGTTTTGTTTTCATTTATTCTCGTCTCTGTGAGTCCTGTGAGTGCTATCCACTTTGTAATTAGTTGGGGTTTTTTTCCCTCTTTCTTGTTTCTACCTCTGGCCTACAGTTTTAGGAAAAGAACTGCTCCCTATTGAATTTCATACCACAGCACTTTTCACTAGTGAGTTATTTGAGACCAGTTTTTCGATTTGTGGTCCATATAGGATGTAAGAAAATTATGTGCACAATGGTCATGTTTAGATAAAAACGACAAGTACAAAAACACACTCATATACAAAGTTGAGCAGAATTGTAAAAAAATTTCTCCTGAAATTTGCAGAGAAAGAAACTGGCTATATATTACTTTTGCTGAACCTACCTTGAAACATCCTTTTCCTTTACTGGGAAGAAGGACAGACAGGGTGAAAAGGTAATGTTGCTTGGCTTTAATACAAAAACATTTTTCTGTTCTAAGATCCATTTCTGAATTTAAACATACGGAGTTGCAACATCTCTCACATTTCTTTACCAAGCTGTCAGGCAAAATTTATCAGAACAGAACAATAGATTTTGGGACTGAGTTGTTTTCCTTCTGCCTCCTAATGCTGTATTTGTTTTCTGTGAAATTGAAGGGAAAGAAAAATTCTTACAGAAAAATGTTCACAGTTTTAATTTTCAACACAGTATACTCAGTGGTGGTAGAGACTTTGAGCTTCAATGTAATCCTACCCTTTTCCCTGAAACCTGTAAAAAATTGTAGAGTTTTGAAAGGCAAAATCTGTGGAAGGGTGCTGTACATTTTAAGTAAATGTACTGAAAGGATGAGGTTCCTATACCTTTATTTTAATGTAAAAGGCCACAAAGATGATCAGAAGGCTGGAGACTCTGATCTTGTTCTATGGAGACAGGCTGAGAGAGCTGGGGTGTTCAGCCTGGAGAAGAAAGGCTCCAGGGAGACTTCACTGCCACCTTTCAGAACGTAAAGGGGCCTTATTCAAGAAAGAGAGCAACCTTTTGCATGGACAGATGTTGCTACAACAAGGGGAATGATTTTAAAATACAAGAGGGTAGATTCAGGTTAGATATTAGGTAGTAATTCTTTACCATGAGGGTGGTGAAGCAATGGCACAAGTTGCCCAGGGAAGCTGTGGATGCCCCATCCTTGGAATTGTTCAAAGTTTCAGCAACCCGGTCAAGTGGAAAGTGTCCCTGCCCATGGTGGAGGAGTTGGAACTAGGTAATATTTAAGGTCCCTTCCAAGCCAAGCTATTCTATCCTAGGAAAAAAATTAAAAGCATGGCTTTTCACTCAGCCCAAATTAATTTGTCATTGTGATCTCATGCACCCTTTTGTTAAATCAACCAGCCGTTTATTGAGTCAGACATCCATAGTGTTCTAAATTGTGCCCCATGGAGACCTTATTCAGTTTAGCTTGCACTCTCAGTGGAGAGCCAACAGTATTTATTACAAAGTCTGAGCAGCAGGATGATCATTTACAGTCTGGGAGATTCTGATGTAACCCTTTTACATCTTGAGATAAAAAATACCAGCAACATACCTACACAGAAACAAAACATCACTCTTTCTATGGACCTCAACATTTTGTAACAGAATAAATTACATAGGACTGGTTACAAAGAAATTGAAAAAATGCATAAACTAGCAGTGACTTTAATGGGCTTCACCCCAGACTTAGTGTTTCAAATTTGGTCTAAGTTTCTGTAAATACATGTGTGCCCACATACGCAAAACATTACAAACATTTAAATTTTTTTATTGTTTCCTACAGAACTTTTTATGCTTTTCAAAAGCAGAATGAAACATGAAAAAACATTTGCAGAACTGAGGAAATCACTCCCAATTCTCACGTAAGTGAATTGATGCAACATGACAGTAGACAGCAGAGATGTTCTTTCCTATTAAGTAAAAATAAAACTTATGTCAATTAAATAATTGACCAGGTGCCTCTAACAAACAGGTACATATCAGGGGAAATGTCATGTCAAGAGCACTCAGTTTAAATTAGTAAAAGCTTAGAAACAACTGAAGTAACAGAAAATGCAATGATATTAAAATGAAGTTATTACAGCTCTGGAAAACACTTTTAATTGCTCAGATGCAATTTTACATTATCCAGGAGAAGAACAGAAGAGCATGTACTAGTATTTATGAAGAGCTATGAGCACTAAACTGCTCGTCCTAAAATAAAGTACATTCAGATGTAAGATTTTGCAATCATCAACTATAAGGAGAGGATACAATTGGGACTTTCAGATCACAGCTCAGATTCTCTTCTAAAATGCAGTTCCTCTCTTATTCCCTCAGTGCATAAGGCAGCCATTTTTGAAAGAGAAATTTGTTCTACTGCCAAATTTTATTTTAAATCTTATAGGCAAACCGTTTACATGAAATTTTTAATTACACATTAAGGAATTGTGCCTTTGTTTTCTGCTAGTCCTTCTGAATCAGATTCCTATTTACTTTCCTGAATAACACATTAATTTTCCAGGATTACACATATTCAAGAGAAGAAAGATAAATTTACTTCTATTTTCCTCTAAACAGGGTCATAATTTTAAAAATTAACAAAGAGTCAATTGATTTGAACATAAGGCTATGCCAAGCCTGTTTAGAAATGTGGATTTTAAAATTTTAGACTTTACATCTGCAGTCACATTAGCTTATTGATCCTCTATCAGCTGGGGTACTTTGGCTACCTCCAGAGCACCACTCTGAGTTGGAAGCAAGCTAGGAAATGACAATTCAGGAACAGCCTGAACTTTTCTCCTCTTTTATCTGAAACAAAACAAAACAAAAAAAACCCCAAAGAAACAAACAAGCAAACAGCATTGTTTTGGAAAGTTCCTGCAGTTCTTCCTCTGCTGAGGCAGGCCTGGATAGAATATGGCACAGTCATGTACTTCATGGTTGGCTCTGACCTACTGAGTTATGGCAAAGGGTAATTCATGTTCCTTGTTACTGCAGCAGCAAATTTCTGTTACACATCATCCTGTCTTTAGCTTAACGTCTGATGACAACTGGCAACAAGGCAATTAGGAAGAAGCTGCTGCTGACTAGAATTATAGATACTCTATTAAATGCAAAGAATGTTTTGTTCCCTGTTGAACTGTCCTGTTGCTGCATTGTGCACTGACAGCCAGGAAATGTCCAAGTTCAGTGGCCTTTACTCTGCCCTCTGGTGTATATGCATTACAACAGTCTTTAATTACAGGATTTCAACAATTTCTCATATGATAGAATGCCAAAACATCCCATATTTTTGAATTCTAGCTACAAAACCAAAGCTTGCTGCAGTACTCCTCTTTTTCCTTCTGTAGAAATTAAATGGTCACGACATTTCTGATGCTCTAAATACTGTTAAAAAACTTCACCCAAAAAATATGATTAAAAAAAATATTTGTAGCATATACCACATACATATGTGAAATAAACATCTTTTCAGAGTAAATTTTCCTTTTTTAGTTAATATTTTATTTAATTTTTAACAAACATGCTTAGGAATAGGAAAAATTATCTTGTTTTCTTGAAGTGTCTCTATATAAAACCATTGCAATACATTTTTGCATTAAACGGATTTTTGCAATAAATTGATTTTTTTGAGCTTTATTACCATTATGTTATTACTGTAATTACTGCATTTCCTAATCTCTAATTTTGTTTTTACATTTTTATATTCAGAATGTGCATTAAACAAGGGGAGTCCTACTCTCCTTTTGTGAGGTGGAGAAATAAAGCACAAAGACATAGGTCCCTAAGTGTCTTTAGTACTCACACTGCCTTCTGCACTGAATTTGCTGGCATAGCTGGAGCTCAGGAACACCTGTAGGAGCTGCCTCCAAGAACTAGACATAGTGGGCTCTGGCAGTGGGGAAAGCAGCCCGGGCTGTGCAAGTGGTCAGAGAAGAATCCTCTCAGTGCTGGTCCACACTGAAGTCACTGCCACTGGTCTCATGCAAGTGGCTGTGCTTTGCTCTCTGATAGCTCATACACTCCAGGCTGATGGAGAACTACTAGGAGAGCCCACCTGGTCCAGTGGCTTGGCCACTTAACATAGATAAATCTATTTTATCTTGGGTGAGCTATTCAAAGCTCAGCAAAATCCTAAACTTCCAGCTCCATTTGCAGTCAGCTGGTATCACTGCAGGCTTAAGGAGTACAAAGTCAGTTAGTACAACTGCTGCCTTTCTTAGAAACCTCTTTTAGGACAAAATAAATTTATTTCTGCACACCTTTTTTTTGCACTGTTGGGAAGGAACCTTGATATCTGATATAGATTGGATACTTTGCAGCATCTGAAGTTAAACACGATCAGTCTAGTTCAAAGAGTCTTGCTCAAAGTTATATTGTGAACCTATGGATGATCAGGATGCAAGACCAGGGATATCTAATCCAGACTATTAACCTTAGCAATGGGACACTTTTCTTGCCTGTGCTGCAAAGTTGAAACACTGAACATTAAACACTAATAAAACAGCCTCATCCTTTGTGGCCTACTAAAAATCCCTGGAACTGGAATTGAACAGTTCAATTCTTGTGCTCTTTTCAACTAAATAAAATACGATTTAGTAACATCCAACTGCATTACCTATAATGCTAGCCAGCATACTTGACTGAAAATTATAGCGCATTGGCCAAGTATGTGAGATTATTGAGATGATGGGACTGCATAAATCTTGCCCATAGAGATGTTCAACAGCTATTAAACTTGCGTGTAGTCATTAAATGATGATTTTAGGGGCTACAATGGAATTTCAAAGTTGAATTTAATATTTGCTGTCCTTTAACTGACTGATTCTTTGTTATAGCTAGTAAATACTAAAATAAAAGGCTCAAAGAGCTGAAGACAGGTAGAACTTGAAAAAGAGTGTGAAGTTGCTCAAAACGTTTCTGCAGAATTTTTCATTCCAAAAGTCTTTACAATATTTACATGATTAGATGTCTTAATGAGGAGCACAAACTTGCTAAAGAAATTTGCACCACAGAAGTGCATCAGAATTGACTGGGAGTCAAAGAGAGATAGTTTTAATTCTGTTGTACTGCAGTAGTTTTATGCTATACTTTTTAAATTAGCTGCCAGAAATTGATCTTATTTGAGTACTGGAGTATTCTGCTCTGTTGAGGCAAAATTTCTTGTGCTTGTGATTAAGATTTCCTTATCTAGTGAAAATGAACTAAAATATACTTTGTGTGCTTACAGCCCTTGAGAATTCTGTTTATTTTTACTTTTGCCATCTATGTTAATCACAACAGGAAAGTTTAGCTTGTAGTCTTAATACAGCACACACAATGCTTTTGAATAATGATGAAGTGAAATACAAAAAAAATTAAGGGGAAACTAATTTTACCTCTGGAAACAAAAGACATTCTAAAGGGAAAGCTATTATTCTCATCTACTTGTTGTAATTCCAGCATTCTTCTGCTAAATTAATTTCTACTTAAGAAACCTTAGTCAAGGGTCACAATTCTAAATATAGACAAAACTCTACCTACTGCTCTTCCTAGAGAGTACTGAAAACCTCCTTGAGGCTCAGTTTTGGGTTTACATCTCTTCCTGATTCTCTGGCCACATAGATATTAATGATGTGTACAAATCAAATGAATCTAGATCAACTACATATTCATTCCTTTAAAATATTTTCTTGGTGGAATTTTTAAGCTCTGATGAGATGGGAATTACAGAGCCAAACCCCCAAAAAATCTGTTTATTATGAACAAAAGACCCTTTGCATCATTTTCGCCATTGAGAACTGAAAGAAAGTAGAAAACAAACTTACTTTTAGTTTTTTTCTAATGTCTCATGTTCTCATCTATACACGACAACACAAACGCAATATGCCATAAAAATGTTGAAATGTTGTGGTCTTTACAGTTTTGCCAACCTGAGGTAACAAAATAAGTTATTTAATACCTTGTCTGGATCAGCCTCATTAGGAAGGACTGTGACATGTCTTCCTTATTCACAAATGGCAAGCAGACACCTGATGTCTTGTTTCTCAAGGGCTCTTATTTGTGTGGCATATTGTTTTCTCAGAATAATCTCTGCCTTGATTATTTGTGCAAGGTCAAGCTCCCTTCCTTCTGAACACATACATTATTACCTTTACTTTCACTGGCTCATATATACTGGACAAAACCATCTTTGAAAACTACTCAGCTTCTGATTATATAAAGTCAAACTGCTTCATGCAGTTTTTTGATGACATACATGATTTCTTTATTGAGAGGCTCAATAACAGTTTCCTTGAAACTAATTAAGATGTATCTTAATGGCAGGCTCTGCTCTTCATCTTAGGATGATTAAATATAGTCAGTCATCCAATGTTCAGATCTTCAAATTATACAAAATTGTACCTCTCTTTCTGAAAAAGAATGATGTGAATCTTAGACTTTGGTTATTAGAAAATAACCAAAGATAGAGGGTTGGTATTGAACAAGATATCAGATAAAGTATCTTAAGAAACAAAACATCACCTGTCTTTTAGAATCACCTGTGAGTTAATAACACAAATGAAATCCATAGCAGTGATAGATCTTGACATGCCTTTCCTGCCAATTTATTATCTCATAAAATTTGGCAGGATATACACCTCTGAACTGAAATTATTAAACAGAATACCACTCAACTCTTTGGATAACAGGAAGACACACATGGACATGTGCATTCATGTGTCCATTTAACTTTATTAAGTTACACTGTGAAAATGCCACAGGAAAACCAGTTTTACTTCCCAAATTTGTGATGAGTGTTAGCCAGATTTGTGGTTCGTTTTATTGGGCTGGATCATGGAGTAAATTATTACTCAGTGTGAGTAAGGATACCAGAAGGAGCCTAACTAATTATGTAGATGTATTATGATTAATAAATAATAACTGCAATTATTGAAGAATGTCTTAACCAATAAGGTCTTCAATAAATGTTTAATAGTTAAAATACATGATAAACAAAACCAGATGGCAATATAGCATATTGCCAAATCCCACTTGTGCAGCACAGGGTATACTGCCTTATTAGTTTTGAAAGCCCAAATGCAATATCTCTTGAATGTAAAGAAAAAGTAATAGGAAGGTATTTTCATTCTTTGTGACTTTGTGTGACTATGTAGTGCCCACATATCTCTGGAGCAGAAGTGGCTTTTTTTTTTGGTTCATTGGTTGGTTTATTGAAATTATCCATATGCTTTAGATAAGTTCCTTTCCTTATTTCTTTTGTATGCTAGATTCAGAATAAAACTCAATAGCAGAATAGGTGTGAATATGCCTTATTCTTATATTGAACCTTTTAAGAGCACATATCTTTTAGATGAAGTTCATAGCTATACTCACTGCTCCCGGACAAAATAGAAAGATCTATTTTATTTTCATTGGAACTGTGATTAATCTGGCTTAGTGCAGTTGATCTTGGT
The DNA here is from genome assembly GCA_013397915.1 of Daphoenositta chrysoptera. Lineage (NCBI taxonomy): Eukaryota > Metazoa > Chordata > Aves > Passeriformes > Daphoenositta > Daphoenositta chrysoptera. The sequence goes on from VZRO01000504.1 coordinate 547,925, forward strand.
CTAGATTCCACATTTTCAGTGCACCACATTGAATGAGATTTGAGACATTTTCAAATGAGATACAAACGGCCAACACTTAGATCAACTTCTTGAGTCTCTAGTTAGTTGAACTTAAAGTTGTGATCCATAAATGACTAAAATTAGTAGGTGATTTTCCACTGACTGAATGGCTTTGAAGTTACCTTTCTACCTAGAGTGTCCTGTGATCATGACATGGCTGATCATTGACAGCTCAGTAGCAGGGTTCTCAATGTTCTCTCTAAGTTAACTTAACTGACTCATTCTCCAGGTCTTCCTGACATTATTTTCCCTTTGTTGTGTTTGTTAGGTTCTGCCCATCATTTCTGTCAGTTATAAGGTCGGCATTTAATCTATGAGAGTAATGTTTGATCTTTATGATAAAGGAATAAAAGAGGATGCCGTTTTATTCTGAGTATTACCTGTTTATTCCATGTAACATTTCAAAAGAGACTCAGAATTTTCCTTTAGAGGCAGCAAATGATTAGAATATGTATGACTTAACATATATGCATTGACACAACATCAATACCCAAGTGACTAGGGTACCAGGCCCAGATTTCAGTCTAACTACTGATTCATCTAAGCTAGATTTTGCCTTTCTTTTAAGAAAACAGGGAAGGCAAAATCTAGCTTAGGTGAATCAATAGTTAGACTGAAATCCAAGCCTAGTACCCTTAACTTGAATTTACTTTTAACTACGATCTGAATAAAACCAAGGAAGTCTGTAATTATTATGCGTTAAAAACTTTGTGGTATAGGCTGCCCTTGCTTCCCTCTAGCCAGCTCACCAAATAATAGAGCTTTTGATGTTTATAATTGAAAAATTTATCTTTCCAGCAAAAAAGAGGAATGGAGCAACTCAGCTCTGCTCTGTTAACCTCAGCAAAAGCAAGGAACTTGCCAGCCAAAGCACTTAAGGATCTTCTGAAGGAAGTAGCTGCTCTCCCTTCAACCACTCACCCTTCGTATACTGGGAGGCTTTTAAACCAGGGATAAAGGAATAACAGCCTCCCTTTCTCTTGCTTGCACCCATTTTAGCAGTTACATCCAGCTGCACTTTTTTTCATTTCAGGGCTCGTGCCCCTTGTCTCAAGGGAAAGCCAGATCTTTTCTTAACAACAACAGACTGCCTTTCATCCTTTGTTCTCTCATTTTACCTTTCTTGTATTGGTAGTCTTGGATAAAATCCTGTCCTGTCTAGGTGAAGATCAGAACCTATTCTCAACTCCTAATCATGTATGAGCAAACTTTAGACAGGCCAGGGCCAAAAAAATATCATTTAACTCATGGCAGTGTTCAAATCTTCCCTTTCGTGTCTTTATTTTGGGCTAGCTGGCACCTTTCTAAACAGCTCTGAGGTTTGGCTTGGGAACAAGTACAGGCAGAGGAACATTTCTAAAAATCTGCTTTGGTGGGACTTCTATTTAAAAATACAAGCACAAACTGTTTTGGTCTACGAGTCTGCACTGCTGGAGAATGGTTGCAAATATGTTCAGCTTCCTGACATGGATTGACATGGGGAGGACATAAACTTGGTTATGCTTTTGTAAATAAAGATAAAAGTACTTCCACACATAACACTTCCAGGAGCTTAACAGAAAATACTATAAGGATGATGAAGCATTTATTTATGAAGCTGCTCATAGTGACATAAATATCCCAATTAGAGGTCACAAATTACTGGATTTATATAACAGTATGGATTAGTATTGCTATGCAGAGCATAGCATTGTTACAGAACAAAAAAAGGAACATATTCAGTGACAATAAAAAGGACTATAAAAATAAGCCTGGTAGAAAATAGCTATTTGTGTGGCATAAAATTAGCCCATGGAACTAATTCTCAAAGTTTAATTAAGACATTTTGCTCAGTACAATTCTAACATGATTAGGATTTATATGAATAAATAACTAACTGGAACGGGACTACCTTGGTTAAAATGTGGCTTTAAATCATCACAGAATTAATAAATAAGTTTATAAATAGTCCCTAAGGGCTTCTTGCATCTTATGCTACTGAATGTTTGCAGCTGATATGAACATGAAGTGCCTTAGAAAGAGATGTGAACTCCCAAACTAAAAAAAAGCCCCAACAAACAACACAATATTCTTTTGGATCTCTTGGTTCTTAACAGTAGCAAAAGTATATAACCATTTTTGTACTGTCTTGTGGAAAACTGTGTAAGGCATGAAAATGCCTAATTCTGTTTACCTTTGAGTTGCAGGCAGAGTGGGGGAGAGGTGAAGAAGAATGAAATGGGAAAAGAGTGATGTCCGAATGCAAACCTTCAGAGACTTGAGTTGCTTTGAAAATAATTTACTGAATCACTAAATACAGGGATTAAATATTGAATAATGATAATTACTATCTACTAAAATTAAGAGCTAATTTAAATATAAAAATACTTGCATTTCCTTCCTAGCTAGAAATGAATATATTTGTAATCAATATTTCTATGTATTTTGCAGAAAATTGATTATGATCTGAAGGAAGTTTTTTCAAAGCAGGACTTTTTAGTATATTAGTGATACTCTATTCTTTTTGCTAGCTTCCTAACCAAATTTAAAAAAAAAAATCTGAATTAACTGAGACTGGAAGGGAATTTCTTTTCAGCAATTAGAAGTTTGGCTAAATGTTTGACTAATAGAATTAAAGAGAGAGTACAGAATACATGGAGAATGACAGAAAATGTGTTTTCCCTGCTTTCTTATTTTTTAATATAATTTTACAACTAGCTGCATTATCTTTTCCTTTTAAAATATAATTTTTCTCCTTTTTTAATTTTATTTTTCCTCCTTCTATTTTGTCTGTCACAACCCATTTTTATGCTCACTGTTTCCCCCATACCTAACCCTTGCTCATCTTACTCCCAGTCCAAATTTCTCTCTCTTTCTCTCTTTTTTTTTAAACTCTTCCCACTTCCCTCATGCAGAAAAAAAAGTTTTTCTGTGACTCCCAAATTTTCTTCCCTGGGGAGGTGACAGTGATGAATTGCAAGCAGGACTGACCTTAGCAACTGACGTTTTTCCTGAGTAATTCCAGACAGAATAATTGGACACAGTGAGATCCTTATGGGTTAAGAGAGAAGATAGTATCTCAGTCCACTAAGAGGATTTTGACTTGCAGAACAGATGGCAGGTACAAGTGGGCTCTCTCGCTTCCATTTATGAGGCCCTGCGTGGAAACGTGTGGAAATTTTTCTTGTGCTGCTTAGAGGAGCATTAAAATCTTCTTGAGTGAAGAGGCAGCATAAAATGCTGCCCAATACGTGTATTATTTCTTTTTTGTAAAACATTTATCATTCTAATTCTAATTCATTCTAATACAGTTCAATACATACAATCAAACAGCAAATGCTAATCTTACAATTAAAATGGATTATAAATCTCTTCAGAGAAGTGTTCTAGAAAGGTAATTCATGCTGTAACAGCTGGATTTAAACTGTTAGTATTTGTCTGATATTTTTTACAAACTATGCTGCATTTTACTAATTATGCTCATCAATTTATACATTTGCAACTGTACCTGCACCACATAACTGTAGAAACAGCAGCAAAAAACTAAACACACAGGTAGATGTATTCATTCCTGTTGCCAATGCATTCTTGGTATTACATTGTGACTTTATGGAAGACATTCTGTTTTCTGAGAGCAGTTTGTGGTCACTATATGACCTAAGGTGAAATCAATTAGTCTTACTGTCCCCACTATGGAGCTTTTTTAATGTTGGCTATAGAATAATCCTTTCTGTTAGGAGTTGAGAAGTTCATGGGAATGCAAAATATTGTCAAAGCCATTTGTATACAATTTCAGAATATTTAGAATGGAAAAAAATATCAAAAATGCATTTAATTAAAAATGGGATTCCCTATTGGCATAAAACCATTTAAAAATAATTTTCTTTTGTCAAATTTCTCCCTGTTTAGAATAAGAATGAAATGTGACTTCCCAAAACTTGATCTTTATGAAATTAAAAAATCCCTTAACAAGTAGATGTTTATTTCATAAGAAACTATTCTACCACAGTATCGAATCAGTGGTCTGTGTTAGCAACACACCTTTTATGAGTCTGGCATAAAGTGTCGTAGGTGTGCAAAATACTGTAAAAAAAAAAAAAACAAAACAAAACAAACATAAACACAGTCTCTGCCCCAAATAGTTTACCTTCTAGTCTTGACACAGCATGCCTAAAACTGGGAGAGATGATACAGAATGTAATAAACCAGAGTATTATAAGTACCTTTTCCCCACAATCTTCTTTTAAAAACCTGTAGTATAAATGGGATTGCTGGAGAGGTCTGAGGAACAGATTTTGAGAATTCCAGATGAGGGAGCAGAGTGGATGCTGGCAGAGCCAAAGGCAGTTTGGCAGGAGTTGTAATGTCAAGGTGCTGCCCTCCTTTCCTGCAGGCTGGAGTTATTCCTTAACACACTTGCCTGAAACTGGAGTCACCCCTTTTCTGCACAACACTTGAATCTTCAGCTGCATCTTGATGGACGTCAAAGTAAGAGAGGCTTGAAGTAAAATCTGATATCACACACACACAACACACACACACCAGTTGTAAATAGCAATACAGAGGCACAAATTTGTCTGCCATAGAGCCATCCAAAACAGTCTCTGTGTTTCAGTGTCTTTTATCTTCCACAGTGTTTCCGCATTAATTCTGTTTTCAAGGTCACAGTGACATTTTTACAGCTGTCACTCAAAGAAATAACACAGAAACTAGCTGTGGTTACAACAGCTTTGGTAGCAATTCAGTTGCTTAAAGGAGTTAAAATAACCAGAAAGTTCAAATTGGTGAATTTAGCTTGTGATTCAGACATCATTTGAAGATAATGTTTCCTGGAATTGATGCAAATCTGTGTATGTGCTGAATCCAGGAGAGACCTTTTACGTTGAATAAGAGGGCAATCAACTAAGCACTTCACTTTCTCTATCTGATCTGTTATCTTGGACACTAAGTTAAGAGTTGAGAATTTTTGAGAGGTAGTTTTTAAAATGTAAAACATTCTGGGGAAATAAAATAAGTTGCTTTTCTCATTCATTTACTTTCTGAAATCTTATGAATTAAATATCTGACATTCCATTGCTTGTCATTCATGAGACCTCAGTTAATAAGGGCTTCTCCCTATGGTTTTACTTAGAGGAAGGTTTCTACATGAGTAGTATTTAGTCACATGTAGATGTGCATATCATTAATAAATCTCAGTATCTTAGTTCCCAAAGCTGATCCAACACTTCACTGGAGCCTGTCAGTCCAGGGCAAAATGATGAAAAGCTGCACATGCTACAAATACTATCATGACACTATTTTAGATTCCCTTTATACTTCTGTGAAGGACTTAATGAAGTGCAAAGAGAGAGGGGATCATTAACGAAATGGGAAATAGGTTTCCCCACCTGTAAAATGGGGATAATCATTCTTACTTTTCCAGGAGAGTATTAATAGCAGCTAGAAAAATGTGCTCTGGTTTTGTAATTATTACTGCTAGAAGACAAGCAAAATGAAATGATTTATGATACGCTTTTAAATGGATGTCCAGACTATGGAACAAATACTTTTTAGGGCTGTCTGAGCATAGTTTGCACATTAATTAACTGGATTAAGATCTAATTTAATTAAATTCTCATTGTATGGAAAAAGTCTTTTGGATGAATAATACTCTATTCATTTGTTTTTTGGTGATTTTTATTTAGTGGTTAAACAAAACTGAAAAGAGGAATAGTGAATTCAAAGTAAGAATGCTTGTGGGAGGAATACATAAAGCTAAATTAAATTGGTCTCTGGACCAATTCAAGCTGTAAAATTAAGGTCATTTAGATCTGTTACCTAGGTGTTGTCTGAACTGTGAATGTTTATGTGCATATACCCACAGAGAAAATAGAGTGGACTCCTCAGTCTAGGTTACTGTCAATCTCTTCTATAAAGACTGGGTTTTTAAAATAAGGAAGATTTTGAGGAGAATGAAGATCCTAATTTCAGTAAATTGTAGAGGATTTTTCACATGCTGGAAAAAGCTAGAGGATCTATACATTAAACTTTATGTAACAAAATCTGTATTGGTCGACCTTGATCATGTAAATAATGCAGTGTCTTTACTTGGCCTGTGCTTCAACACAGCCCACCTTGGCGCTGGAATCTGTTTAACCATGGTATCTTGATAGTATGCCCAAAAAAGTAACTCCCCTGAGAGACAGAAGGTCTCATGGAATTCAGATGTGGCTGCATCCCCTTGGACACCAGGTGCTCTGAGGAAGCTGGTGGGTCACTTCTGCATTAGGCAACCCCACATCTGCCTAACTTTCGACTCTCACTCTCTAGTGATGTTTAGATGAGATGTGCTCTTAAGTGTTTTGTGATGAAAAAACATGCACTGCAACTGCTCACATTCATCGTGGTATTTACCATGTGTTATTTACAACCCCCTGTTAAACAGACAACCTGAGCATTTCTCAGGGTCTTAAAAGCTCCCCCAAAACACCTAAAAACGCTTTCAGGTTTCTCTGTTCCTTTCTAATGTTTGAAGTGCCCTATGAACAAAAAAGGGTGTGAATCCTCATTTTTCCTGACTGCACTAGTCTTTGAAGTGTTCACATTCTCCTCTGAAATGTGTAAATTCCCTCCTCCACTGACTTCCCCTGCAGCTGAAAATACTGCATCTTCAGTGCCCTAGGACCTTATAGTCATAGGACCTGCTTAGTCACTGTTATATGTCAGCTCAGGTATTTAGCTAGCTTTAAAAAGTCTTGTATGAGTATGAATCTGTGTGTATGCATACGTATACATGCAGTCATAGGCGTAAGATGTTCTGTATTGCTTTCTTAATTTGGGATTTTGAAAATTAATCTTTAAATTGGTTTTTATTTTGGATCCACTCAGAAAATAAAATGATAATGCAGATGATCTAAAGAATTACAGGGGCATCTTGAAGAGCTTTTTTTACCATATAAGACCTGTGATTTACAGTGTTCTAATCACAAAGTGCATTTTCAAATTATAGAAGGCTTTAGGGTGAGATGAGAGGGATTTAAATAAAAATGAAGCTGCAAAAATAGTGTTTTACTTAGTTTAGGTAATTTCCCTGTGTGTTTGAAATATATTGTAATGTTCAAATCCAAATACCATTTGTGAATGTTATTATGTATTAATTCACCTCATAGTTGTTTGTGTAATTATATTTACCAGCTTTGTAGTAAATTACATTAGGAGCAATCTAGTGATTAATATATACTTCCTAAAAATCACTGTTCATTAAGCTTAGTAAATATTCTGGATGTGCTGACTTCAACTGATTAACTAGTCACCTGTATCACAGGAGAAAGGACTTTTATTTGAAACTGCTTACAGAATACTCAGCCTGTGGTGGGCTAACCATTGACCCTAAGAGACACCTGTAGTATTATTTTTAAAAGGCGTGAATAATGATGAAAGATCTTATATAATCTAGCTATAAGTAGAGATACTGCCCTTTCTTTATGTAAAAATACAATGCTCTGAACATTATAATTTGTGCTACAATGCTCTTTTACTGTATGTTTTCATTTATAGAAAACCAGGTGTGGTGAGCTTGCCATCTGACAATACTGCATTAAGTGGAAACTCTGGAATTACGTAGCAGAGGTAAGAGGGACAGGGTAACAGTGAATCTTTTTAAGGAAGAATACAGTACATCTGTATGTATGGTATGGCTGTGGGCCCCTGCTGTAAGCACAATGACCTGGTTCCAGGCTATTCTCATGAACGACTGGACTTTCCTTTGGTTAGAGACAATGGGAATGTGATGTCCTGGGGAACCCGGGGACCCCAGACAAGAGCTAAAGGGGACCTGCTTGGACCTGGTCTTCTGAAGAGTCTTGTGCTCAAAGCAAGAAAGAAGAGTCCTCCAGGAGACCTGGCACTGCACAATGGTCAGAGGGACTGGGCTGGCTCAGTGCAGTGACCTGCCAGGGCAACCTTCTGCTTTGAGCAGTCTCAGAGGCCACATCTGTATTAGCAGACGAAGCAGAGTTGAGAACAGCCCTGCACACAGTGGCCAAGGGGAGAGGGAAAGCCTGCATCCCTGTAGATAAATGGCTTCATGGTGCCACCAGGGAACAACTCTGGGAAAGCTCTGCCTCTTGAACTGTGCTGAGGAACTATCTGGGAAATTGTTAGCTGGCAAAGAAGTAGTATGGCAAGGACATTTGCTAGTATTTATTTGCAATTTATTAGCACATGTAATTGTGTTCCTGTGACTGGGAAACGATCTGGACTTTAGATGGCCTAACTAGCATAGGCACAGTTCACTTTCTTAGCAAAGGTGCTGCTTCCCGTGAGCTGCTAAGTAGAGAAAAGGAGGTGCTTTTGCTCATTTTATGTATCTGCACCACAAATACAAAGTAGATAATGGATATGTTTAATTAAACTTTTGCAAACACTGTCTTTTGTGGGGCTTTTTTCTGAGAACATAATTAAATTCTGATTCAAAAGCAATGCAGGCATACTTACTGAGACACTAGATCCAGATTAATAAATTCTGCTTATTGGGAGGAATGTCTATAAAACATGGAGATGTGGAGGTAAAGGGCTTTACTGAATTGTGTTGGTCTGATGCTCATGGCAAAATTTTGGTCCCTCTAAAGCCATTTTAACTCCAGTGGAAGTGGGGCTTGGCTCTGCCTCAACTTACTGTTAAAACCTCCTGTCTTCTACTGAAAGTCGTTAAAGACAAAGGCTTTTATGTAAAGTGATGGTTTTGGGGGTTTTTGGTAACTGTAGTTTATTGCTGTGAGGGTTCTGCAATTTAATTTAAGTATGAACTACCTCAACCCTTTCTGAAATAAGAGTTTGTCTTCAGTTTAGCTCTGGAATCCCTGCAGATAAGGCTCCCAGGAGAAAAGGCCTGAAATATCTGAGGAATGATTAAAAGCTTCAGTAATGTTCCATTAAACCATGCTGCTTTTAAAATAAATGGACACTTCATTGCTGTAAGACATTTTACCTGTAGACATTCATTTGGTGTCTCATGTTTTTAAATTACTTTGCCCCCATATTGCAGTCAAACCTCAAGATATTACAGGAAAGAAGGATTAAGGAGAAATACCTATAATGACTGGTAGATTAGTAATGATAAGCGGACTCGAGCTCAAATTTTAATTTCATATGATGCTTGATGTGGTTTCAGGATGTTATTGTTGCTGCTGTTCGTAGTATCAATTCATTAAAATAAGTAAATGTGGCCTGGAAACTAAAAAGATCCCACCTATGCCTTTCAGAGATGGTCAGATTAAAGTATGTGGTTTTTTTAATAAGCACAAATGGATATGTGCTAAGTATTTTAATGGAAACCTGAAACCACAAACCTTTTTCCTGCCTGTATGTTTTATAAGCAAACTAGAAGTTTGAATAGATTTGAAACTCTCAGGTCTTTTGTTCTAACCTGATTGCCATTTTAAATTAAAATAAGATTTTGACCTCAGGAATAAATCTGCTACAGTAACCCACAATTTCATCAATATTTGTGTTAATTATTAGCAGTGTGTACCTCTATAAGAAGGGGTGGGAGCTCTACTCCACAAAATGTAAAAGTATGTTGGTTTAGCATTTTTTAGTAATATGGAAAATAAGTAAGTTATTTCCATAAGTTACGGAAAATAAATTCCACTTCAGCTGTTGCTCTGAAGCTTTGGACTCATGTGATGAGAGATGATTGAAATCACAACAGAAATTTTACAGAATATTATAGTGTACACATGTATTAATGACTGTGTAGGTTCTCTTACAAAGGCCTTTATGTTTGAGCCACTCGGGGAGTATTCAGGATTAATTTTTTTTCTTTCTCTATATTGCATTTTCCACAGACCCAGATCAGTTGTTTTTTTTAAATTGGGAGATATAGAAGGCATTTTTATTTCTGAAAGCAGTTGAGGTTCTGTGGCTGGTTTAATTTTCTTTAGAAATTATTTCCAAAATCTTACCTAGTATTCCAAAATATCTCGTCCTCATTGTGGCAATTTTGTTCCTGTCAAGCATTGACTTATGCTTCCAGTGGGAAGAAGCAGCTAGAGAAAGCAGGAGTCATGGGCAGAGAGCTGATCTTGGATTCTAAAGGTCAGTCTGGTGACAGAGTCCAATTAACTGGGATGGCACCATGCACTATTTTTAGTGGGGAATCGGTGCAGAGATTGGAGCCATGCTGTGATATTCTCATGGTGCCTCAGCTGGTGGGCCGTTGCACTTGCATCAGGTGGAAGTTTCTCAGGAACACACAATTTCTTTCTTTGTTTACATGTTGGTGTAATTCAGTACAAGAATCAAGTACTGGCTATTCACATCAGTCAAACTACTTCTAAAACTGACCAGCAAAGAGCTCTGGTCAGCCCATGAATGGGAAAGAGCCATGTGTTTGGATATCCAGTTACAAATGGACTTGAAAAGCTTTTAGGAGAAGCAATTAATAGAAAGGGGCATTGTGCAGAAGGTAGTTGGAACCAGCTGTTTTCCACTTTTTTTATTCCCTTTGGCATTTCAGCTGCTGACCCCTGGTAGGCACTGAGCAACCTGAGAGATGGCTCTACTTTTATATGATAAGAAAGCTGCTGTCCAGAGGTGGGTATGGACACTCAGTGATAAGAGAAAAAAGTATTTTTGTTAGTTAAGAAGAATGTGCCTCCAGATACCTGGTGAAAGTTCAGAGATGAATAACCGAGCTGATAAAATCTTAATGGGAATAGCCGACAGACTCTGACAGGGCTCTGTGGGTAGGTGCTGTATGTAAAATTTAGCACATATCTGCACTAGTTTTTAATTTATTTTTATCTTTATCTATCTTTATTTTTATCTTTATTTTTTTGTTTATTTTTATGTTTTATTTAGACAAGGATGTAAAGTGGGCTCATAGTAACCTTTCCGAAGTCAGCCTTTCATTTGGCCTTTCATCTTCCTGTTTTTCTTTTCTCCTAAAACTAAGACAAAATGTTGGAAGTGGAAATATTTATGGGAGCCATTTAGAAATATAAAAGAATTCAGCTGAAATGAGTTGTGATTGAATAGTCTTCACAATTGTTGTAGCAGGGAAACTTAATATAGAGTTGCCATGGAGACTGGTTCTTTGACCACTGGTCTAACACATTAAAGCCTTTTAGTTCAGCAATATGCTATTTGCAGATGATGCCATACATGACATTAACAAGTGATTTGCCTCCATTAAGAGGAAGATAGCTCTAAAATTATTGCACTTCTCATTAAACAGAAATATGCAAAACTCCTTGAAGTTACTTGAATAATCAGTGACGTGCATTATATCGGTTCATACAGGAGCAAAACACGTTTATTGCATCAAAACTTGGGCAGACATCCCAGTCAGAGCTCTTGGAATGTGAGTTTGAATGGAGGCTGTCAAGGTGGAACAGGCAAACCAACTTCTTCCAAGTGAAAGCTTTGCTCAGTTTTGGGGTGAGGTTACATTTTCTCCCATTAGCCTTTTTCAAAGTAGGTCTCTTGAGTGCAGGGGTGTTTTGGCTACCACGCTTGCACTGTACCATGAAGTCACCCATTCCTTTCCCCTTGAAAGATTTGTATTTATTACTGTTTAATGACATCTTGCTTTTGTAAATGGCATGCTGTATTTTTACCATGTGGCCATCGCACAGAGTTCTGTAGAGTGCATTTAATGGAATAAATGGAAGCACACACTAAACAGAATACAGAAACTCAAGCAGAGGCAAACCACTTAATAACAGTGCCTGTAATGAATTTCCTAACTAACTGGCCCATTTCATAAACTGATAACATAGACAGAGACTTAGCTTTGAAGGCCCTTGGTCAAGCAATATACAGAAACAAAATGAGAGACAGAGCTGTAGCTATCAAAACCCATTCTGGTCAAGCAAAAGCCTGGGGCACTCCCTGTAATGGCCTGTTTGCTGGCTAAGTCAATATTTCATTCCTGCAGTCCAGCTGGACTGGAATGCTAAAATACTGAGTTCCTCAGTCCACCATTGCTGTGTCAAATAGAGCCTGAATAACATCGGGATCCTATAATTTTGGCAGAGATTTAGCTTTCTGCAGAGCAACTGTCAGGCGCAGAGGTGACCCAGAGAGGCCAGAGGCTGGATCAGGACACACTGTTGTGACACTATGCCATCACTTCACTCTATCTTGTACTGGCTGTTTCTGCCATAGTGCAAGAGCATCCACACATCACACATAGTTTGTCATTTTTTGTGTAACATCCATGCTTATCTTTAAATTTTTAGGAAGGATGATTTATCCCCCTTGCAGAAATTGGGTCTCCAAATGCTAGTATTTAGATATTTTTAGAAATGTCCTGTGGTTCCCAGCACAGATTTTTTTGTTCAAGATCTTGGGAAAACATGTCAGTATCAGTATGAAATTTATGTATATTCCAGTATCCACAGACATTGCTACTTTTACAGGACAAAATTCATAATGCAGTAAACGATCCAGCTATATGCTCTGGTTTGATCAGTCAGTTTATTAAGGTTGTGTTTGGCACAAGAAGTCTGTGGATTAAGGATGTATACCAATGCCTTTGGAACTTCTCTTTGCAGAAGGACATCATCTTCTCTCTCTGGGAGAAATGTGGATCACCTCACCCTTCTTCCCACTATGCAGAATGCCCCATTTTAGTTTCCATATTTTAATTTTTCTGCAGTTCCTTTAAAACTCAGCAAAATGTATAAATAAATCAAAATGTTCATTTCAATTTGTCCTGCACTGCACTGAGTAATAGAACTAGTTGATACATATTCAGTTTGTTAGAATATGTCATTTTGCTGAAGTGAAACAAGTGTGGGTGTCTTAAACTGCCCTCCATGAGGATTAACAAATTAGTAATGTGAGACACCTGTACTCAAATCTAGACATTAGGAGTGATGTGGGGTGTAAAATTCTGATACAAAATAAACACTGCATATAAGGACGATTTTTAATAAATGTGAAAAATAGAAATTTTCCAGAAATTATTTTTTTCTTACTATTGTCTATTTTTGAAGAAAGGAAAACTTTCAAAAACTTTAAATCTGGGTGAAAACCCCAGAGCTCTCACATTCTACTCCTCTCTAGTAATCAGACATAAATTCCTTTGCTATACTGGTTTTTATTTTCCTGGTTGCATGAACTTTCTTTGAAATTCTCAGAAATTTTCCTTTAAATTCCATAATAGAAACATCCTTTATATCTACAGGGATATACTCCCAGTAAGCAAAATAAGCTGCTACTCTGGGCTTTAAGTGGGGCCTCAAAATGTGGAAAGGGATAATTTTTTTCAATGACTCCTACTCCTAAAAATTTCCCAGAAAAATGATCTGTTACTGCTATTGTGAGACACTTTTCCTAGGACACCCTGGTTCTTGTGTGAAGTCTTTGATTCTAATAAAGGTAAGGTAAATATTTAACTCATACTCAGTTAAATATTACTGCATTAGACACAATGTCTTAAAAAGACATTATACTTTGTATTTGTTGGTCTACTGGGGCTGTGACCCAAAGCTTGCTGGATCAGCTAAGATTTTAGTAACATGTGAAGATAAATGAAGTTCGTGGTTGTAATTTGGCATGAAGTGAATGGAAATAATGTGTGGATGGTGGGTGGGCAAGGTGAGAGTTAGATCAGAAGCAATGTATTGCAGGTCCTGGAGAAGGGTGGGGAGGCTCTGCTCCTACTGCAGAATTGCCCCAGACATTCCCAGGGCCTCAGGAGAGAGAAGATTTTGTCTTATTGCTGAACACAGGCAAACAGCAAAGGGAACTTCTGCTTCCCAGTGTCACCCCAACTGAAAGCTGAAAAAGAGGGTGGGTTTTAAAACTGGTAATTGGCTTTGGCAGCTTCTTATACAGCACTTGCTGCTGCCAGTATCTGTGACAGCCAGGAGGGACATCTCTGGTATCCTAATCAAAGAGATGTAACACAAACACCCAGCCCTCTGGATATTTGGGCCCAATCTTGCAAATCGCTGTGCACTTCCTTGGAAGCACTCAGCACTGGAATCAATGACATTCAGAACAGGTGGACCTCAGGAACCCAAATGCCCTTAGTAGCCCCAGGAGGTGCTGAGCATCTGCCTGCATGGCTACCTCTGTCCTCAGGCCCAAGGGAGTATGGAACAGTTCAAACTACTGCAGGGAAGAACAAAACCTTCAGATGGAGTAGGAGAAATTATTCATCTGCATAGGAAAAAAGACAACCTTGAATGATTAAGAGCCGTGTGAGAGATATTAATAATCACATGACTGAGCATAGTATGCAATGAAATACATAATTCATGAACTCACAGCAAAGAATGATTCACATCCCCTTGAAAATTAATTAAGAAAGATATCTGGATGCTAAGGATTCACCAAAGTCCATAATTCTGAAAAAGAATGAAAACAAGCCCTTGTTTGTATTCTACTAAAGCATTACAGAATTCTGGTATAAAAGGGAATGAAACATGATGTTTTAAATAACTATCAGACTTCTATGTAATCGTCAGAAAATGAGTGTCCAAAAAATTCGAAATAAGCATCAAGAGAAGTAATACAGACATAAAGCAATATAGAAATCAGATGAGAAAAATTCACCAAATTTTCATGAAATAAAACTTGGAATTTTTTTTCTTAAAAAGGAGTTGTAGAGTTTCCATTTTCTGTCAAGAATGGTTGGCTAGTGCTGTGTTCTTTGTACTGAATTGCTTTGCCTCTTCTCTGAAAGACAGGAAACTTGTTTCCTTAAGAGGTTCTAAAACAATACTGGAAAATTTGCAATTGTAATTAGTGGTGGCTGAGGTCAGCAGTGTGAAAAGCGAAATTTGTGAGGTGTGTTGGAAGCATTTTGCAATTCACTTGGCTTTTTTTTTTTTTTTTTTTTTTTTTTACCAG